>JARKID010000089.1:0-484025 GCA_029449255.1 Mycena polygramma | reverse complement strand
GCTGAGCTGCCAACGGACAGGTGGGAGAAAAAGAAAGCACACCGGATACCTCTCATTGCTCGATCCGTCCGCGACCGACTCGGAGCCGATATTGTCCTACGCTGAGCGAGAGGGTGTTTCTGCAGTGCGACTGAAGTGAAGAAATTGAATGCAACCAAGCAGGAGGGAGAATTACGAACCCCGCAGAGTCCAATGGCTGGTCATGTTTGAAACAGGCGAAGCAGTCAGGATGCTAACCGGGAACGCCGCCATGACTTGAGCCCCAGTGGAACAGGCAATCCTGCAGATTGTTTAAGGCAATTCGTGCAGGCGCGGTCCCACTGCTATCAAGCCAATATTGACCGACATTGATCCGGGGATTCCTTTCGTCAAGTTGCACATAGAGTGAGCGAATTGGACAGGAATGAAACCACTAGGCTGTCGATCCCCAACAAGTTGGGTATTTGTGCTCCGGGACAGGAGTTTCAGCATCGTAAAACCAAATAATGCATCGGCACACGGGAAAACGAGAGAGAATTGTCGGCTTGCTGTGGAGAGTCCAAAGGGCGGAGACCAATTCAACAGCTATCCACACGATGATAACTTTAGCGAGAAAAACGCATCCAGTGTCAGTGTATGGATTCCAGAGTTGACAAGGGACGGGTTTACGAAGAGCCAGAGTTGGTGAATCGTGGTTGCCATATTCAGCGACCTAATTCTTTGCGAGAAAAACAACGCGTTCATGGAATCGGGCATCCATAAACTATGCGGACAGACTGACGTCAGCTATGTAGTGGCGAGCAGCGCCAGCAGAGTGTACGAAGGCAACTGCTGTGCGTTGGAGCTCGTGGCGGGTATCGGCTAGGGTGCACGCAAACAGCAGTAAAGTCGATAATCCATCGATATCCCAGCTTCAGTCGTTGCTGAAATCCAGCGGCGGTTTAAATTCCCGGCAACCTAAATTTGAAGCTCTGCGGCCGCTCTCCTTCCGATATGGCCATTCCGGTCCAACGAGTCAACTGAACAACGCATTAGCCGGAAAACAGAATTGCGCAAGCGAAAGAACCTAGAGAATCAGGCCCGACAAGCTGCAACGGAGGAGGGGACACGAAGCGTGTAATGAGGGTTTCGTCCCGGCATCTTATGGTCGGACACGCACGGTGCATCGAGTTTGAGAGGTCTGGACTCGATGCCCGGCAACTGAACGAAATCCTTCAGGGTGAGGTATGTACTCTGCGGGTACGTAGATAAATCCAGTGAGCAAGGAGATCAAAAAGGGACATCAGACAAACTTTGACGATGGAGGCGCAGAACAGCAAGGCGCGGTAGCGCAGATTCTTGTTGCGGATCGATATCGACGATTTGCGACAACGCAGAAACAACGAAGCAGAGGAGTAAAGTGAAGAACGAGCAAGGCGCTGGCCCACCACGTGGAGCTCGACCTGTGACGCCGCCGGAAAGTCTGCCATCGACGGCGTCCGCTGCAGAGATGCGCGAGACGGATAGGATCTCACGCGCACTTCAGCCCGCCCAAGAGTTGGCTTGCGGGACGGTGCAGCGAATATTGGTGCAAGTGTTGCGGCAAAGGGATTCTCACCACGACGCAACGGTAGATAATGTCAGCGCCAGCTTGATGTCGATGAGGACACTGCATACCGACTCAGAGTCGTAGTATTAGTCCGCCAAGCTGTCCGCCCACTGATTAATGACCACGGGGAGCGGCGCTTTGCGGGCCAACACAAACTCGCGAAGGTTGATCTGTCCGTGAAAAGACATCGTGGAGGACGAATTCTTGAGACTTGACGGGATATGAGGCGAATCGAGAAATTCGTTATCGGTGGTTGGAGGGTGGTTATGCGGATTGCAAGATGAGATTCAGTGCAGCAGGGGGCGGCCTTTTATACACAAGACGAGAGCATAGCCCCAGTCTCAACCCCTTACACTTGAGACTTGTCACCAACTTCAGTCGCTGCAAAGTATACTGGCTCCGACATTGACCCCTGGGTACGGGGGATGGTGACCCGCTGATCGCTGCGGAATCAGTCAAAGCCTGGTATGCCCAACGAAAGTGACCGCAGCCTGGCTGGACAGAGAAGGATCCCAGAAAGCTTGAAGGTGGATGTGGGAGAAGACAAGCGCCGGCAAATATGATGGGAACAAACATCGCCCCGTTGATGGCATCATGCGTCTCTTTCCTCCTCCCACCACAATCCCACCACGATAGACGTGCCCTCCACCAATCCGTGCTTGCCGGTAGCCCCAAGCCACTTCCCAGGACCGGAGAAATTCTGTACCTAACAAGTCAGCCGCGTCGAAGGCGGATCTCCGATCGAGCCCTTTTCACGACATCCGGCGCACGTCCAAGTCGCCCAGAAAATCTGGGTTACCTGCGCACCACGAGTATTTGAGTGGAAATGCGACTATAAAATTTGTCGCCGGTTAGTACGTGAAGAAAGGTTTATTGGCCATCCAAACATTTTCAATAGTCAGTCAACAGCCGAACATCCGTAGCCGTGTCTACCTGATGGCCTCAACGACGGAGCACCAGACTTCCAACCTCAACAATCAGGAATTCGTAAGCTTGTCGCAGTATTCCCGATGTCCTTTTGCTCATATTTCTTTGTAGACGTGAGTACTATTTTCGACCCAGAAGCCGGCCACACTGGGCAACCGGCCATTCCCTGCATCCTACGAGAGGAAGCTAATATGTGGCCAAGTTTGAAGTCTAGGGAGTCAGGGGGACCTATAGCGCTAGTCCATGCCAAATTTCAACCGAAAGTGAGGTTCGGATCAGGAGTTGTGGCATGTTTGGCTTCGGTCCGACAGCCCCGATCAGCGTTTCCTTGCCTTCTGGGAACTGCCCTCCATCTTGCTCCCTCAATTCTTCGTCGTTCTGCGACTTTGTGGGCTCATTCTACTCGTACGGTCCAGGGCTTCCATATGCGACTGCACAGGGTGTGCATCCACCTCATTCCCCGGTGTGGCGACCCGGATACCTCGTCACTCCCATCTTGCGTCCGCCAGACGGTCGTATTCACGCCGCGCGCCCCGTACATGCTATGGGTCTAGGATTTGGCATGGTGCTTTGGGATTGGTAAACCTCTATCCTTGTATGTGTCCAAACTTTCTCCTACCCAAACTCCCCTCTCATTGCCGGCTTCGAGCTAAGAGCACCCAAATCCGGTGCCTGAGACCTTTGGATTTTTTTTGGGACCTAGGGCTCTCTCGGTGTCAGTCCGGGCACTCTAGTATGTCGAGAGGGCTCTTATGAAACGATATGCACCATACTTTGGGCCGCTACAACTGCTGGGCATGACGAGGGCACTGAAGTGTCGCGGATAGGTCAGTCCGGAGGCTGTTGTGCGATAATCCATCAATTTTATCCACTGTTCTATATCTCATATGTCGGCCATAACTGTATAAAACTGTCCCTAGATACCCCCTGAACTATTCCTGAAACAAACGGACTCGAGATTTGACCTACAGAGGCTGATTGGCGGGGTGGCCGGTTGCCGTGTATTTGGCCTTGTTGGCAATGTCGGCGGAAATAAATTCTCTGAACCATCAACACGTGAGGTAAAATCCTGCAAATGCTATGGAACTGTTCACAAGATACGTACCTTTGCTTAGACACCCGGTGGACTGGATACGGGTAGTCTGGCGCTCGAGAGCCCGCCCTAAATGCCGAGATGGCCGGATACCGGGTGAAAAATAGTACTTCGAGCTAACTGAGGAAAATCGCAGATTTGACGTGGATGTCTGGCAAGTCCGTTTATCGGTATGTGACCTTATTCTTCAGTTCCCTTGTGGTCTCACCGGCGCTCTCTACTTCTCCCGGATGGACGCTGACGGTGAGTCAAATCTGCTGGGCGCAAACAAGGCCGGAGCCACGTACGGGACAGGTTACTTAGGCGATGCGCAATGCAAATTCAGCAGCGAGAAACAAGTTACGAAAACAGAAAACTTGATTTGGTGCTCCTAATTCAAAATGCACAACGACAAGGTCATCTCCAACTCGAACAGCACCACATGTTTTCCATTCCCGAAAAATTTGTGGTTGTTGCTGATGTTCAAACCGCAGCTGTTACTGTAAATGCCATCTCCGACTTGTTCTGCGCTGCTCGTAAGATAGTCTCCCACTCTTTGGCTCTTTTTGATCACTTGAATATTACAGAAAGGACCGACACTAACACCTGTCTAGTCGCAGAAGTTGAAAGAACTCCCACCTGAAATATTGACTCATGATATGCGCGTAGCGTGCGGACGTCGACTATGCGTGCAAATCGGAGGCAAGAATTCGATTGAAATGGGCAGAAGAAACGGTACGCGCGTCGTCGAGGCAGATGTATAGGTAGAGCTGTAAACGTGGCCGCAAACCTATTAAGTCAAACGCTGGGGCTATACAAAGTCGTCTACTGGCACTGAAACGACTCGAATCGCGTGGAACGGGAGGGAACTCCGGGCTGGCCTGAATACTTGGCATTATCTGGAGAACTGCACGTCGCGAACTCAAAGGCTGCAGCGCCAGATTCTGTTGCTGGGCCGATGCACTGCGCTGGAGCGACTCGGTATACGATAAAGTCCACTCGAGAAGGCACCGGGGATGCGGCACGCGAAGCTGGGGATCAATGCTCTGCGACATCTGGACGGCCGATGCATCTAGATTATTACTCGACGGCACTGGAAGGGAGACGCGACACGATGTACGCAGTGGCATGAAAAATCACTTCACTGAATTACGAGATACAACTTGAGAATTAGCCTTCATTTCTGGAGGCGCGTCGTGAACCACAAAACCTAATCCCCGATGTCAAGCCCTGGGAGCCGGTTTTGTTCTCGGGCTTAGTTGAGGCATGTGATCCCTCATTGTCGCAATCCAAATCGTACAACCTCATCTGGATATTAATGATTGGACGGACGGCACCGCCCTGATTTGCGCTGGCTACGACAAACGTTCCGAGCGCAGACTCCAGCTCCTCCCTCCCCTCGCACCCCGTGTTCTCTGCCGGACGGGATTACAGATAAAAACTAGATTTAGGTATGGGGCACCAGGGGCACCGGCAATTTCCATTCCGCGAGCTGAGCTCCTCACACTAAGACAGCGGCGAAATGAATGGAATGGCGACAAAATGTACGTGCGTTGAATGAGCACTGATTCCGTCGCAGTGCGCACCGTATATTTTCCTCTTGCTAATTTTAGACTGATTGCCCTGGGGGCAGCTGCATTTGGCAATCGAGGTTGAGTTTTACTCCGAGTCCAAAGATTCACTTTCAACCTTACCTGTCCCACAGCACTAGGAAACTTCTCCCCGTAAGGTCTTGGAAAATATCAGAAGTATCGAAGGCTGAGGACCAAAGACGCAATATCTCACCCATCGAAACCTAGACCCTCGTTCAGCAATTCAACCATTCCCCCACCCCTCAATAACACTCTATTCTTGCAACGGAAGGGAGATGGGGATGGGAAACCGCAAGAGTCTAAGGCACGTCATCTGCTCAGCATGCAAACATTCTCCATGCTCGCATTGGCGGTCTTGCCTCCGCTTATCCCAGTCAACGCGAGGCCAGACATTCAGGATGGCCAAACGGGCGTCCTGATGGTTTTGCCGCCGCGCTAGACCGACACCGGGACCAAGTGTACCAGGTATGTTTACAAATCCCAGCTCAATTCTTTGGCGCTCAATGTGTACTTTAAATGCCAAGTATCCCTTCATTGCACCTGGGCCAAACGACATGCGCGGACGTGAGCTTCTTTCGCTCGAAATCTTTGATCCCTGTTGACGTATTTTCCAAAGCATGCCGTGCGTATCTGCAGCGGTTGTTTCTGATATCTCATAAAACTGACCAGCGGCCATTAATACCCACGCCAACCACGCGCGTCTAGGAAGTAATGAGCCCGTCTCCGCTCCCAACTGCGTCTCACTGATTCTGTGGCGTAGCGGAATTGCGAAGTTCGAAGTTCGAAGAAATCATCCGCGGTACGGCAGAGGCTTTCAACATCGATCGGGACATATCCTCGTCTATGGCAGTACTCAATCTAGTAAATATTTGATCTTTCAGCGCATTTCTCGCACTCATTATTCATTTTCGAAAGCTCACGCGAGGAAATCCTTCCGTGAAGTGCCTTGTACTTATTGCGTGCATAGTACTCAGCAATTATTCATTAGCGATTAGGGTTGCGCGAACTACTGGGACACGCTCCTGGGAATTATTATGGCAACGTCACAGGGTATAGCAGAACGTCGATATGCTTAACGGTAGGGTTCCCATTGCTTCCCTCAATTTATATGGCTCACTGTTTATTGGAAGTATACTCTTTAATGTGTCCGGGTGCGCAGAGCCGCTCGCACCAGCTGGTCCCGCAAATGTGTAGTAGGTATAAATATTTCCGACTCGTTTCTTGAACCAGGCGAAACTCTAGGCATCTGCCCGGGAGTACAAAGGACAGAGTCTCTCTATATGTATCTCCATTGCAATCGTTCTTGGGAACAAATAGCTTCGTTCCAACCAACTGCATTGGCCAGCTAGTTGTGCTGAAACCGTAAGTTTGACATCCGGAGGCGATGTTGAAGTTGCAACCATTATTTTCACGATCAGAGAGAGAGATGGCGATCTATGAGGAAATAAATGCGAGTAAGTACATCGTAGTCCGCACACAAAAAGGGGATCTCCGTGATGCCCAATATAACCGAGATGACCGAGTGCACGATGTTCGAGTGGGTTATTGCACCGTGTTTGTGTGGTGGCAATACTGGGTTCTATACTGGCTGATCAGACAAGTTGAAGGGTGGTGGGAAGGGCTGTTGGAACTTGTCGATGAATCTAGCCGAATCGGTCCTCGCGCCAACCAAAGAACCTCTTGCCCTCCAGCATGTCTCGGGCCTGAGGCGAACAGGCTGCTCCCGCAAAGTAATCTGCACACGACAACGCAAATATGTGCGGAGGTAAGCCATTCGCCACCGAGTCGCAGTGTGAATCGTCATGAGGTTGGGTAGATGGGTAGATGGCGAAGGTAAAGGAAAGGTAGCGGGGAAGCTTATCCAAACAAATATTCGCTCGCGTGTTAGAAACTAGACCGTATGTTAATATATGTAAAACTCAGTACGTCGTAATAGTACTGGACAGTACCTAGACCGTATGTTAATATATGTAAAACTAAGTGAATTGTCAGTCCTTGCAACATCGCGCCCGCTTATGACTCGCCCCAATCGAACAGGTATCTTCCGCAAGCTGTATACATCACGGAAAATTTTGAATAATAGTTGCGGATGTGAAAAATCCACCGAGTCGCTGTGTGAATCGTCACGAGGTTGGCGAGTTGGGTAGATGGGGAGTCGGAAGTGAGTTCCAAAATTTTAACCCATGTTCATTGAGTATGTGGTTGGTTCTGAGATCGCATTGGTGATAAAGTTGAAAGGTGGTGGGCAAGGGTAAGCTGAGAGAAATCAACTCAACCCATTCGACAAGCATGTTTTCCAACTAAACCAGGATCACGGTGGAGAGCGCTGCAGGGAACAATTCTCGCTTCCGCGTCAGGACTCGGGTCTGAATTGAACAGGCAGCTCCCGCAAGTTGAACATCGATTATCTCGACGAATATTTTGCGGGTGTTCGGGACAAAGAGTGTTTTCGGCGATCAAGCCGTGTCACAATCACGATTTGACGGTCACAGCCGTCTTCCCGCCACGACTTGTTCTCGGCGCTGGTATACGGGACCTCTGCGTCGTGAATTATGACGTTCTTTGAAATCGAATCGTCGCCCTAACCGTGGATCCAGTGCTTTTGGACTGGAGAGCCCTGATTTTAAGATACAATATTCAATAATGGACAAAATCGACACCTTTAGCATCCTGCTCGTCTCAAGCGATGCATTGGAGAACGACGTCGACGCAGCGGGTTCGCATACTTGAGAAACATGGAGGGTGTGCTCGGTGACGAGGTGAGTAAACTAGCATTCGGTCATCGATGAATGTAGGTGCTGATTTATTTTCATTTCCAGGGCCATTCTTTCTCTGAGATTCAAGGCCTCGAGGGAGCGCTCGGTGCGGGCGATCTGACTTCGCTGATAGCTACACGGAATGGGGGAAGACGTATGAGAGCGAACTCGACAGACATGACGCACGCCCAACCCAAAACGTCGGCTTCTTCACCAGAACCTGGGCAGCTACGAGCAACGCCGCTGTCGGCTCGGGCTTGACAGCTTTCTTAACGATAGGACGCGTGGCCACAATGCACACTTCGGCCAGTGCCTGACACGCTCGAATCTCCCGCGCGACACTTTGGGCATACCTTCTACTTTGACATTTGGGCCTTCCACCGTGTCCTACGCCACTACACGACTCGACCTCCGCATCACCGAGAAAAGGAGAGCTGGTTTCCGGGTTGTAGCAGCTGGATGGAAAGGAGGAGGACGGAACGCATGCGCAGGAGCTTGGCTGGGACGAGCCTGGTGGGTCATCGTTTCTTTTCTGCTTCTACCATCCCATTTATTGCTCTTCCTGCCCTCACGTACCCACCCTTCCGGCCTCCTTTCCCATCTTTCCCGGTCCTTCCTTCAATCTCAATATCTCCCTCGAGCGCTTGAGCTACGAACCATCCTCCCTCTCCTTCACCATGCTCTCTTCCACTCTCTCCTTTTCCATCCTCTGCACTCAATCTGTTCCTTTCCATTCCCTCGCGCATCCCCATCCCCTCCTTCTTATTGTCCCAAGGCTGACGCTCCCGCAGATAAACGCCTTCCAAGCCGCCTCACGGGCCACATCACGCTTTCTGCTCGCGGTGCCGCGCACGACACCATTGAAGGCCGATCTGCTTTTGCGTGCGACCGACGACACACCCGCGACTCGCGATGTCGCCGGCTTCGGTGGTGGTGCGGTGTCGGAGTGAAAATATACCTCATCGTGCTATATGAGGTAAGCTTGTCACTCCCCATCCCTTGCCGCTTGCTCACGGATTTTTTCCTCTTCTTCAGCTTCCCCGCCTCCCGACACGTTGCATCGGCGGCCTCTGATGCGTGCAGGCTCTCCCATACCGTCATCTTGGGCTTGAGGTACGCGCGTGGTCGTCGTCCGTTGTGCCTCGTATCGAGGACTTTCATGACCAGCTTCCGGTTCGGCTTATCCTCCGATCGCTGAGAGTGAGAGGCAGACGGAGGCGCGTCTACATCGATGCGGGGTCGGGCGTGCGCACGACTTGATTGAGGTACGTGCGCCGTTGCCGTTCGTTGCCCAGATTTATCAATGGCCTTTCTCCTCCACAGATTCCGCCCGACGCAGCGCCTGGTGGACAGCGCTGGTAGACGTGCGTCTCCGTGTGCTTAGTGCCTAGTGCGCAGGTGATACGTGCGCTTCTCGTTCCTTGCCCGCGCTTATCGATTGATTGCCCTCTTCCTCCGCAGCGGCTTCCTGGCGACTGTGCACCAGCCGGTGCACGCTGTTGGTAGACATACGTCTCCCCGTGCTTGTCCGATGCGCCTGTGGTGCGTGCATCGCTTCTCACTCTTAACAGCACCTGTTAACGGAGCCCTTCTTCCTCAGCTTGGGCTTTCACGTCGACAGCACCGCCCAGGTGGGTATGCGCAGCGGCTGGGTACGCGCGGCGACGGCGCGGGACGTACACATCGAGGGAGCGGGATTGACGCGCATGTGGTACGTGCGCCACTTCACCTTCTTCGCCCGCACCTGCTCATCGCCTTATCTCGCCTTTTCTTCAGCGGCCCCGAGAGGGAAGGCGCAACGGCTGCCCGCGCGTACGCGTCCTCCCGAGGCATTGGGGTACGTGCGTCGCTTCCCGTTCCATGCTACTTGTTAACAGACTTCTTTGTCTGCAGCTTCTTGGCCCCGGGGCACGCACATCGATACCACCGTGCTTGACATGTGCGTGCCGCGGAATCGAGGTACGTAGTCCCTTCTCGTCCATTGCCCGTACTTATTAACGGACTTGCTCGTCTGCAGCTTGGGTTGTTGCGTCGACATTCACACCAGAGGCTGGCGCTCTTGGAGACGACACGGATGCTTACCCCCTGCGTACACACCCGGAGCGCATTGTGCGAGGTATGTACACCCTCTCGTTCTCCCTCTCTCCCAAACTGATCGATTTCCCCTCTGCAGTGTCTCGCCCACCCGCGCCATCGCTGAACGTAATGTCCTGGATGGGACACACGCGTGGTGGTAGCGCCGCTGCCGCCGAGAGAAGGCGCAGCGGGTGGTGGCGCAAGCCACCGACATTTTTGTGGGGTGCGTCGAGCGGTGGGTGAGCGGGCGACGACAAGCACCTGGATGCGTGCGGTCGCGCGTCGATGGCGTTTGTCTGCTGTTCTGGCAGCGGGAGCGCGGGGAGAAGAACGTGGACGTGTATCAGTGGGAGAGGGAGAAGGAGCCGGGGATGAGGAGGACGCCTAGTAGAAGTGCGCGTCGATGTGGGGTTCGCTGCTGCCGCCGGCGCTGCCGGCGACGGGCAGCGTCTGGGTATTCAGGTCCACGCATTGGCTGAGCTGAGGGTGTGGGTGTCGGTGGGGAAGCTGGGTGGCGTGGAAGTGAGCGCCAGGGTGCTCGACGCGCGCGCGCCCTGCAGCGCCGTTGGCGCCATCGATTCTTGAGGAGCGTCCGCGCGTCGACAGCGTGGGTGCGGAGCATCGATGTGAGGGTGTCGGCGGCGCCAGCGGAAGTAGCGCGAGGAGGACGTGGATGTGCAATGTGTGTCGGCAGGAGCGGAGACGGGGAGAACGATTCGACGCGCGCACACTCGCGCCGGACGTGGCATGGCGAGGACGGGAGGATGCAGCCGGCGTGGACAATGGGGAAGGATGAGGACGTCGGTGGCAGAGGGTGAGGATGGCGCAAAGTAGGGGAGAGTGAAGTCGCCGCGGAGGAGCAGCACGGTCGCATGCGGAGAGTGCCCCAATTACCTCGTCGCGCTACCCCTCGTCCGGCTCTGCGTTATTCTTCGCCCGAACGCCGGTCGTCGACTGAAGAACGGAAAAGCCACAATCAAGCTCACCGTCCGCGTAGCCTCAGGGCCTTTACTCCGTCGTCGCAAAAAGACTCGTCTTCACACTCTCCCGCTCCCGCTAAGCCTCGATTTCGCAAGAACGAGCGCTGCCCGCTAAGGCGCATTTGGGTCGCCATACCCTCGCCACAAGGCATTCGCACACCCAGCATTGTCCTCCTCGCCGCGGGCGGAGCGCGCGATATCGCTCTGTCCCGTCCCTGTGTCCCTCCCTTTCCCCCCATTGCATTTTCCGGCACTTCTGTGGGGACTCGCTATTTGAGCGCCCGTGCTTATGTAATTAGCGCCCTCCGACCTCCATCGCATTCTCGCACAGTCGCGTCCTGGGAAGCACGGAGCATGTGTGTGGACTGCCCGATCTCTTCCTCGCGGGTTGTTTTGACTGTAATTAGGATATCTGAGGAGATATTCGCACTTGATGGCCGAGGACGTGCTTCCCTGTGTTATATCTTCCACCCTCTCGTTCCTCCGTCTTTACGGTGCTGGTAGCTCTGGGGGCCTTTTCTGCTGCAGTCGCGCCCATTGCTTATATTCATTCAATGCCACTTTTCAAATTGAATTGTTTCCTAGATCTCGGGGCTGACTTTTATGGTCGATTGTGACGCGCGACATTGCTGGTCCAGCCTCCAGGGCAACTATGCAAGTACGTTGTGCATGGAAAGATGTAGAGTCGATGAGTGAGATGGACGCATTTATTTGAAGTAAAGGCAAGTGAATACTTCAGTAGTACCTCACCCTCACGGGCGATTCACATTTGTGATCGATATCCCCGGGAGAGCTTCCTGGACTTCACGTAAAATCCCTGAAGATTTGTACAGTTCGACCGACCGCAGGGCGCGGAACCAGGGAAGCATAGACACCATCTGTGGTTCCAGGCGCTGAATCCGAATGCGAACTATATTCTCAAGAGAGCGTGCGATCTTCAGATCGGTATCCGAGAACTGGACTGGATCGGTATCCCAGATCTGGACTTTGGAGCCCACTATTGACATTCGCTGGATGGGCCCTATCTCGAGGGCGGTAATGCTGGCACGGTTGGATATTTTCTCCAACAGGGATCTCTCTGTTTGCGGGTCCCCGTCGGGAAAGGGAAACACCGCAGTTTTCAACGGTGAACCATGCAGATAGTCGATGAGAGGCCCGAGAGCCGCTGCGTCGCCTGATTGAACAAATGTGACAGCTGTGAGCGTCGCAGTCAATTGTGAGTAGTCGACGCAGGCCCGGGGTTGGACGATGATACGTTTCAAGGCTTGGTGACGATGCAGCAACTGATCCAACGTTGCAGATGGAATCGTCCTCCTGAGCTTCAGCTCCGCAAGGTCGCGGATAGCCACATGCTCGAGGAGTGTATTGAATTGTTGCTCTCGGATTTCACAGGTGTCGGTTAGACGAAGAGGGAATGGAGGATTCTTTTGGGCAAAAATCACCGTATAACCGGACCGTTACTGGAGACCAGTGAAAGGAGCAACTCTGGAAAAGAGCGTCGGTTCCTGTGGAAATCCACTGATCGGCAAAGTGCTGGTAGGCAGTGGAGGCCGTGGGAGGGGCCGGATGAGGCTCAAGAAGGCAATAAATCAAATAAATGACCGTTAAAAGAGTCGAACCCACGCGCAAAAATCAGCAGGAACGGAGCACACGCTGGTATTCCGTTACACCAGCAGACCGACGGAAGCTGGCAAAATAGGCGGGTCCACTCCATCACGGCCGGTCGCATGAAACACCCTCGCTTACCCATGGCACGACCCGCGTGTAATTTCTTCTGCCTGTCTGCGTTAGCTGAGTGTGCCTTACATCTCAGAGGGAATCCCCGTCGTTCGTTGGCCGAGATTAGGCTCGAGATACAAGAAGGTCGAGGAAGGACAAGACTCCAAGTTCATTGGGGCCAGAACCCACATCAGCCGAACATCACCTCTAAGTTCGGTATCATTCACGGGTCTGATGGAATAGCCGACCTCTGGAGACCTCTGGATTTGCCAGTGCTCACCAGCGTCTTGTCGATCAGTGGATTCCACAGAAAACGCCAATCTTTCCAGTGAATTCACCGCTGTATAGCACTGAAACCCATTTCACTGCTCTCCAGTAACGGTCCAGTTGGCAGTGTAACGGGCAGATTTAGAAGCACTGGGGTGGGATCACAATTTGACGGAGGAGATAGAGGAGATGTGGGACATGACTTGACGGTTATCGGGAGCCATACGAAGGCGAGTCATCCTGCCGGACTCTTCACGAGCCTTCGGCCGTGGCTTCGAGAGACTCCAATATCGCGGCTCTAGTTGGTCGCGAGAGACTCCGAGCTTCGACATTGACCGCGAGTTTACGGGAAGATATCGGGGCTCGAGGTAGTGCCACGAGAGCGTTGGGGCCGCACATACGGAGAAGACAAATGAATCGTAGCACAGAACCTGTCCGCCAGCTTTTGCGGACATGGCATGCAGCACATCGTAAAATGTGTTGTGTAAGTTCCACAGTTTCTGGTCTATACGGTCAATCCCCTGTGGACCGAATGCCTTGTTCGGGAACTCGAGGTCCAACTCAGTAAGCTCCTTGGATCGCCGAACGATATCCAGTAGAAGGCCGAGCCCGTGGAGAATATTGTCGGTTGGTCCGAATGTGCACGAGAGATGTGAGATGGGACTGAACGCTGGAGGAATGGAAGTGATTTGGCCTGGATGGTAAAGGAGCGGATATCCATCCTGACTCCACGGAGGCGGTTTAGGGGGAACTTGACAATGCTACAGAGCTCATTGAAGTTCGTGCAGACCGCCGCGGTGGTGAGCAAGGTATGATCATCCAAGAGATTGGATATGCGCTCCCAGATTTCGCTGGGGAGAATGTCGTCGGGGCCGGCACCAACATCAGCGAGGGAAGTGTTCGCGTGACGGAGTCTGGTGAGATTACGGGTGAGGCGAGTGAGGAGCCGCATGGTCGTAGAGAGACAAAGAGGAGAATGGCTGACGTGATGCAGTGCGACTCAACACATAAATCAATAACCACGTCAGTATCACTGGCAAGTCCAGAACGAAACTTGAGAACCGTGAACGTATACTACTTGCGGTAAAAACTATAGCTTCGATTTTGAGTGATTCGGTTGAGAAAGGTCGACCCAACAAGCAGGTCCGAGATTGCGGCACTTGCATTGAAGTTAGGATTTTACGAAATGCTGCAAACTTGAATCAAATAAATTTGACTTAGCAAACGAGACATTTGTCGTCTGGTTTCGTAGGAACGTCCGTTAGTGGCCATATCTTGGACTTCGCCTCCGTTCCAGCTCCCTCGGCCTGTTTCGTCTTCTGAAGTTTGACGCCGAGAATGCCGGTGATCGAACCATCCGATGCAATACAGACATTATCACTGTAATAAAAGCAATCATGTCAGCTGCGAGGTCATTATGGAAAGAGTTAGGCATCACTCACGCCTGAGGCCCTTGATCATCGAACGCCGGCCACATCCAACCAGTTATTGTCGAATCGCTCGGTGAATCGTCCTCGTTGCGGAAGGGTAACGAGGGCTGGATGTGAGTCCATGTATGCGCAGGCTGCGCTGTTGTCCGTGCATCCAGAATGACTACCCCGATCTCTAGCTGTGTGGCTGGGCTGTTCTCGCACAGTTTCAGGTGCCCGCCCCACCGTTTGTTGATCCATTCCTGGGATTGCCTTGGAATCAGTCCTGGATGACTTCCCGCCTTGTAGAACGAAAGACGCCACAGGCATTCTAGAATTACAGTACCAATATCAATAATGGAACAAACAGGACGAAAATAAACGACGAACCGCGGGCAATGAACTCCACCTCGATGATTTTCGAGAGCATCATGCGTTTCAAGAACATCGGGATTCGGAAGTTGACGCTGAACGCCTGTTCAGGGCTCTCAATTATTTCGACACGGATATCCTCGGGCGGTACCACCAAACCCATGATGAAGCGATTCGCCTCAGAAAGCGCGCCAAACTCGGGCACATTCTGAGGAAGTGGAACATCTCCTGGCTGCGAGCCGCGATGCACGCGCGGCGCACATCTTTGATGGTCTCCTCATTCAAAGGCTGCGAGTGCGCCAGCAGGGCCGCGACAAGCTCGAACGGCGCTGGCGGCGAGTACAACTCGTTGACGATTACCCAATAAAGGGTGGTGTGATCGTGTAAAGCTGATGATGAGCTCTGCAAGAGCGCAGATAAATCGAGCTTGTGGCGTCCCCAAAGCTCTGCGCAGCTCTCCAAAAGTGCCAGGCGTTCAGCGACGGATCTGGTGTTGGGTTGTATGATCAGGCGTATGTCGTCGAGTATCGCTGTTTTGATGTCGAGGGCAGCGACAGGTCCTGGCGCGTGCCGGTTCCTTCGGAAGACATCGAATAGCCCGGTGATAGATGTGGAGTTGCGCAGTGAACGATTGCCGTGTGGTTGGAGGAGAAGGGGGGATCTGGAGCTGCCGGCTATCGAGGGTCCAGCCGGTGAGTCTGGGCTGGTGGATTTCTTGTCGGCCGAGCGCTCCAGGTGGGATCCAGCAGAGTTGTAGGAGGGTGGGGGGTCGGACATGGTGTGGTGCAAGATGCTACTGACTAGACGTCACCATTTAACTCAGACGAGAAGCGATCGACCGCTATCAGGGCTGTGCATTCATTCAAAATCAGAAAGAATCCGGACCGCTATGATGGACATGCAGAGCAAGTTCCCCACCGGAAGTACGCAGTTGTTTTCTGTGGAAGTGTTGACAGAGGTCGGGCGAGAGGGCGTCCACCGGCAAAACAAAACCTTTGCGTGGAATTGATTGGCGTGGAAAGCCTCATTAACTCAACAGCTTTATTGAAGCGGTGTTCGAGCGCTTTCTGACAGCTTTATTTGAATGATCAAACGGTTGTGCCGCGGTTGTGTCACTGTGAACACACGCAGGAAGTGTCAAAGGTGTAAGACGAGTAGAAAATATGACAAACCTTCAATCGCCCAGTGTACGCAGATAAGTATATCGGGGGTCGGAATCTCGGGTGGAAGTGACGCTTTCATCGCGTTACACGTAGCCCAAGTTGACAAAAGCTTCTCATCCGGAGAAAGCCCGGTAGGGAAGAGCAGCGCTCAAAGTCTTGACTCTTCAAAAAGTGTATTGGTGAGGTTGAGGCGTGGTTAATGCATTGAGCGGAGGTTTCCGGCGCTCGGCAAGGGCAAGGTGGAGAAGAAGAAATGCCCACGAGGCTCAGTGAATATTTGGTGAATATGGATGGGAAGACACGTGTGACAGTCAAATCGTGATTGTGACATGGCTTGATGGCCGAAGCCTCGTTGTCCCAAACGTCCATGGCAGAATTTCTTTAATCGACCCTGGTGTACTTACCACTGGCCTCGGAGCTGACTGAATCCAATATGCGTCGCTCCTACCCTAAACCGCCGAATGTTGTTAGCGCTTATGCACTTGAGAGGCGTGTCTCAGCGGTCAAGATTCGGCATATCTAGCATCGCGCCGTGGTCTTTTCTTGCGTGCAAGCATACATAAAGACTCCACAGGGTGTACCCAGGGAATTATTGAGGATGCCCGCCGCCATGAGCTTGGAGAGCGGTGGGAATAAGGTGGTGAGTCGCTAATCACTTCTACTTTTCAATTAACGCAGATGGCTAACGTTGGCGACGTTAGCTCGTTTGGAGGGTGTACTATGTGGTCATGAGTAACGCTGCGACCATAGGTAAGACGCGCCGCCGATGCGATTAGCAATGCGAGCGCAACTCTTTGCCTTCTTCGCCAGTACGACCGCGATTGGGACGACAACGACGATCTGAGGCCGTCTGACTTGTCTCTGTCCAGTCACCGGTGACTTGTTCGTCAGTTTTGTTGCCACGAACGACGTATGTATGGGACTCGCCCATTTCGGTTTCCGTGCTTCTCTCCCACCTACCCGCGTTGCCCTTACTCCCATGTAACTCAAAGGTACGTACACATTTCTCCTCAGCTTTGCCACAAACTGAGGTCCGAGTCTTTCACGCACAGCTTCCACCCCGCCTGCTGACGAGCGGGAGCACGACAGCGAGGGTATCTAAGACGCGGTGCTTGCCGCGCGCGAGCCCCACACCGAGCGACGAGATGTGCAGGGCTCGACGGCTTTGATGGTGGTACGCGTGCGAGCGCGCTCATGGCGAGGCAGCGGATGCTTACCATCAAGTGTCCTTGACGCGGACGTCCGGCACGAGGTATGTATTTTCTTCGTCCCGTCAAATGACTTGCTAACGGGCTTGCTCTCCTTCAGCTTCCCTCCAAACGCTGAGAGGGAATGCACTGTGGGGCTGATGGGGACGTGGATGTTTATCGCCCCTGCCCGGAAGATATGAGGTACGTGCGCCTTCTTGTCCTCGCCATCCATCCCCCTTATTCATTGAGTTGCTTCTGTAGCCCCGCCCTGTGCCGTTGATGAACGACGTCTCGAGGTGGGTGTACGAGACGCGTGCGCGCTCCACACAATCGCCGCCGCCCAGGGAATGCTGCGTATGCGCGCCGCTGGCGTCCTTGGCGCGCTTGATGCGCATGTGGTACGTGCTCCGCTTCCTCATTCTTTGTCCGCACTCGTTTACAGACTCTTCTCTTCTTCCCTGCAGCGTCAGCCCCGACAGTGCCCCCGAGGGCGGACTGCGGCTGGTCGATGATGTCGGTGGACGTACCTCTCGCCCGCTGTGTGGAACGTGCATGTGGTGCGTGCGGCATTGGAGGTACGTGCGCCTTCTTCTTCCTTGCCCGCCCTTACTCATTGACTTGTTCCTCTGCAGCTTCAGTCTCCACGTCGGCCGCACCCCCCCGCGGCCAGGATGCGCAGCGTCCGGGTACGCCCAGTACCCGCTGGTGCGCCGTCAGTAGGATGTGTGTTGAGGGAGGCGTCTATACGCGCGCATGGCTTGATGTGCATGGGGCACGTGCGCCGCTGCACGTTCCCCACCACTTATTAACGCACTTCCTCTGCAGCTTCCTAATCCCGGAAAAAAACACACATCGATATCACCGTGCTTAACGCGGAATTGCAATTTTTCGGGTGCGTGCGCCCGCTCGTTCTTTGGCCGCGCTTACTGAACGACTTGTTCCGCTGCAGCTTCCAACGCGATCGTCCCGACGGCCCAGCTAGCGGAGGAGCAGCCCGCACATGACGTTGACCCTCGGAGGTATGTATGTATGTGCGGCCGCTCGTCCTCACTCCTATATTGATTGCTTTTGCCGCTCCTCAGCTTTCGCCCCCCCGCGCCGCGCCGCGGCCGCCTACACGGTATGTCCTGGCCAGGATATGCGCGTGCTGGTAGCGCCGCCGCTGTCGAAAGAATACGCAGTGGGTGGGTGGGTGTGCGTGGTGATGCGCTTGTGGGAGCGTCGAGCTGAAGATTTCGACGTTGGTGGGCGAGCGGGCAACGAGGAGGGTGCGGATGCGTGCCATGCGGTGGTGCTAGAGCCGCCGCCGTCGCCGAGCCGTACCTGTAATATATAGACAAAAAGTGATGGGCGTAGCCACTCAGTCAAATACCAATAGTCCTGGACCCATCCGTGCCCTGGCTACGTGCTCATTTTGCATGCCCCGCAGGGCCGCCGGCGGTTTTTTCGGGCTCGGGAACCGCTATATTTGCCCCGTATTTGGTCCTCCGCGATCCAGGAAATATTGCAGCAAATTGGGCTTCCTGGGCAAAATGCCGGGGATCGTTGTCGGTTATAGCCGTACTGCTCCTTTGCCGCCTACCGCTTGCTCGCGCTCCGCTCCCCGCCCGCGCCTGCCGCGCTCCGCCCCTCGTTTCGACCGTCGTCCCGCCCCCTGGCTATCAGTCGGGGGCGCCTGCGCGCGCGCGGCAACTAGGTCCCGCTCCGTGACCTTGACCTTGCCCATCTCGGGCCTCTTTTTCGTACCGTTCGCCGCCTCCTTCCCCCGTACTCCGCCGCCATCACCCGCCCGCCATTGCCGCCGTCGCCGCCGCGATGCTGCCGCCGTCGCCGCCGCCGCTGCCGTTGCTTGCCCTTTTGACGCCGCCATTAATTCCTGATGTGCGCCTTTTTGTTCCACCTCTTTCCCTCATTCTTACAACGTTTCTATGGCAGCTTACATCGTGCTCATCGCCCCTCTCTCCCCCGTACATGTCTTCGCTTTCCTCGTCTGCACTTGTGCTTGACCCTTCTTCCTATCACTCTCATCAAACTCTCATCCCGGTCTCTCATCCTTGACGATGGATTTACTATCTATGTCTGTACTCTGAGAACTTGAGATTTTCATTAAATAAATATTTTTATTCAATCATACGAGACTTGTAAAAGTACGAAGAGACAATAAGTACGAAAAAGGGCATGAGTAGGAAGGCGAAGAAAAGCGTGGTGAAGTTAGAAAGAGGAAGAAGACATGTTAAGTCATACGGGGTCCGAAAAACTATCGCAACGACGACTCCACACCCTCGAGAACCCAAAGAACGTCTTGCAAAGCGTCGTTCCACTTCGTTTGATTCAAAGTAGACCATCCACCACCAGGACCCAGTGCGTTTCTCGTGAAGCCCCAGAAATATAAGCTGGCGACGAGGCCCAGTGCTCCGTTTGGCCCCGGCTTCGCAAGCACACCCCAATCGCAATTCGCTGGATAGGTTTCTGGAGTTTTCCATCGGAAGGTATCGCGTTGGCGCCAGGCGGGCTGCAAGGTGTCCCACCACTGTTGCCAACGGTTAGTGTAGTCGACGACGTTCTCGATTTGCGGGGAGTATGGATACGCAGATTTAGTACCGCGGTGCCGCCCAATCCAGATGCCAACCTCGACCGGTCGACTCACAGCGGGGTATGCCCTCCGCGGCATTTCCGCGAAACCGTGTAATTCCTCCACCCTAATCAGGGTCTCAAGCAAGGAGTGGAAGTGGGGCCCTAAATCGACCCGACACAACACCTCGACCGAGTCTCGAAGCCAGGCAGAGTCTCCGGGCGCGAATACCAAGGACCCGAATCTGCCGTTCGTGGTGGTAACAGGCAGAACAGCGCCGCCGCCATCGTTGACGGGAGGCGGGGGAGGGACAGCGCCATCGTTGACGGGAGGCGGGGGCGGGACAGCGCCATCGTTGGCGGGAGGCGGGGGCGGGACAGCGCCATCGTTGGCGGGAGGCGGGGGCGCGATGCCGCCGCGATCGTTGACGGGAGGCGCGGGCAGGACAGCCGAGTCGCTGGTGACGGGCGCGACGCCGCCGCGATCATTGACGGGAGGCGGGGGCGGGACGGGCGTGGCGCCGCCGCCATCGTTAACGGGAGGTGGAGGCGGGACAGCCGGATCGCTGGTGACGGGCGCGACGCCGCCGCGATCGTTGACGGGAGGCGAGGGCGGGACAGCCGAATCGCTGGTGACGGGCGCGACGCCGCCGTGATCATTGACGTGAGGCGGGGGCGGGACGGGCGTGACACCGCCGCCATCGTTGACGGGGGGCGGGGACGGGACAGCAGAGTCGCTGGTGACGGGCGTGACGCCGCCGCCATCGTTGATGGGAGGCGGGGGCGGGACGGGCGTGACGCCGCCGCCATCGTTGACGGGAGGCGGGGGCGGGACAGCAGAATCGCTGGTGGCGCGCGCGACACCGCCGTCGGTGGCTGTGGACGGGCCAGTCAAGCGCCTGGATTTCCTCGGCGTCACCTCGTTGTCGCCTTTGCGCTTCTTGGACGTGCCGCTGCCGCTGGGCGCAGCCTCCTTCTTCTTGGCCGCTTTCTTCTGGGACTTCGAGACCACTCCCTCCTCCGGCTGCGCAGCGGGCGCGTTGTTGATGGATTGGAGGACGACAGGTGCAGCCTTGCGCTTGCCCTTCTCGCGCACCTTCGCGGGCGCCTTGTCTTTTCCCTTCGCGCGGTCCTTCGCGGGTGCCTTGCCCTTTCCTGCTCCAGATGTGGACGACTTTGCTTTCTTGCGCGGAGGGGAGTCACATTCATCTGAATCCGAATCCGAATCGGTATCCGAAGAGTCGTCAGAGGAATCGTCCGAGCTGTCGTCCGAGCTGTCGTCTGAGTCGTCGTCCGAGCCATCTGGGTTTATCGTATACGTGGCGCCATCCAGCCCATTCATTGGTAAGGCGGCGTCTAAGCACTGCTGTGCGCCTGAGGACGATGTCAGGACGTCGGAGCTCAGTCTGAGGCGGTATACGCACTAAATACGCTGTGCAGATATTCCTTCATGAGACCCAGCACGTTGTTGTTGAAGCGTTCCTTGGCGAACTGGGGGAAGTGAGAGGCTGCAGCCGTGTTGTTGCGGCCATATGAAATACTTTAAAAGACTGTTGTTAGCCAGGCCTGCGGCTACGGACGGTACTGTGGCTGCTTACTGAATCGTCCGCAATTCGCCGTTGTACTTAGGTATAGGCCCACCGAGGAGGAGGCACGCGTGGAGACCTGTGCGTTCGTAGACACCTTGCAAAATTGGAGCCACAAATGTGGCGACATTATCGATAGCTCTGTCACACAATAAGATGCGGCAAAGCATTGAATACGCGCGCGGCTTACTTTTGACGATCTGCGGGAGCCTTGGATGGCGCTTCCGTCAACGCGTTCTCGAACTCCCGACGCTTGATCGCCGCCTCTGCTTTGGCGCGGTCCTGATACGCCTTCCGCTCCTCCTCCGACAATGCAGCGAACACTTCCCTTCTTGACTGGGACGCTCGCACCCTCTCCCGGCGTCTCTGCCCAGCGCGCTTTCACAAGTGGGTCGACCTTCTCCTCGTAGTGTTCGCGCATAAACTGCTGGTAAGCTTGACGCGCTTTCGGTGGAGTTTTGACGCCAGAGATCTTGGCTAGGAGGACCGCCCAGGTGTCTTTCGTGGAGTCGATTTTGGTCCTCGCATTCTTTCGATGGCGTTTGACGCGATATTTGAGCCAACGGCGAATTCGCTGGAGGCAGGCGGGTCAGCCACTGTCACATCGGTGACCGACATTTGTCACACTCACCGCATTGAGCACCTTCACTCTTGCTTGCTTTCGGGCCTCCTCCTCTGGCGAAAGTATCTCGGGGTCCGGTAGTCTTGTAGTTGGGTCGAACTCTGGAAGAGGTAAGGGCGGCTCCTCGTGATCCGCGAGCCTCCAGTCGATCCGGGCATGATATTCGTTGTAGATGCGCTTGGCGTACTCGCGCTCCCAACGCCAACCCTGCGCCACGGCGTCGCCGTAGGCCTCGATGTGGGGGCCAAGAACCGTCTCGCGCGCGCCCTCGGCCCACAGTCGCGAATTCTTCCGGTCCTTTTTGGCGACGCGTTTACGTTCTCTTTTTTTGCCCATCTTGTATTATCTGGTCAGCCCATTGCAGTATAATAAATTTAAAAGAGGACTCACGTTCCCAAAGGATCGATACCGTTGGAGCTTTTTCTGTGCGGTTCCACCCGACTCTCACCTGATATCTGGTATTTAAGTCATCGCTACCCGACACAATTATCCCCGGCTACACAGTGTCCCCTGGCTAGCACCGGGTCTGTTTCCTCCATCCCCCACGTCGGAGTCCGAATTTCTCACATAAAAGCCGGCCCCAGTGCCTTTCCTTCCTTCTCTCAACCCCCATCTACTTCACTTTTGCATCGCAAGCCAAACGCACCATGACCAACTACCCCACCAGCCAGGTCGCTGCCACATCTTACCCTGTGGCTGCGCCCTGGGTCGCTCCCGCGACCGCTCAACCTGGTATGTCTTGTCTATTCTGCTGTCCCCATCTCTCAGATTAACTGACATCCTCCCCAGCCCGCACCGGAATTCAGCACACGGCGCCTTGGGTCGCGGGTGCGATCTATGGAGTCGTCCCCTCCGCTCATCTCGCCATGGTTCCCGACAACGGCGAGAAGTGGTACGCTATCACCAAGGGCCGCTATGTCGGTGTCACGAACAGCACCGCGGTCGCCGACAACGCCGTCACCCGCGTGTCGCACGCGTTGCGCTCCGTCTACACCACCCAAGCCGAGGCCGTTCAGGCGTTCAATGATGCCCTCGACATGAACATCGGTCTCATCGAAGTCATTCGTTAAAGGTCCGTCTCCCTCTCGACGATGTCGTTCCCCACTGAAATCTCACTCCAAAGAGCTCCTCCTCGTCCTCCAAACGTAGTGGCCCTAGTGTACTCGCGCGTTCCTATCTGTAGACATGTTCCTAAATACAATGTTTTCGCGTGTTCTTCTTTGCTGCCCCATTTCTGTTGTTTCCTCGACCATCAAAAAAAACTCGCCACGCGACCGGAACGCGTCCCCCGGCTGAATCCGCAGACCCAGAATCAATCAATCAGGCCGAGCATCGCGCATCAAAGAAGAAAATACGCGACTCGCACGGTACTCGCCACGCGTTTGCAATGTGCGTCAACGTCCAGCCGGGCTATGGCTGTGTCCGTACTTTACCCTATGGCCCTCGCGTGCGGCTGGCTTAAAACTGGCTGATCCTCTGGGCTCTGGACTGGATCACTTCGCTCATTTCTCTGTTCCAATGACTCGCCTGTCCGACGCTCCCCGACAGTATACCGACTCTGAGTTCGACGCTCTCATCGCGGGCTTGACGGACCTCGACTTGGCGGCTTCCGCAGCACAGGACGCCCGAGCCAGTACCCCTCCTCCTCCGGATTATTCCCCTCCCGTGACACCGCACATCACCCGCTTGTATCAATTTGAGTCCCCCACCCGTAGCGGACGTACTACCCAGTGGTGAGTTTCACGGTCTTCCTCAGCCTGGGCGCGTTCCAACGCTGATATTCATTCTTTGAATCAGGTCAGAGGCATCCATTCTCACCCAAGGCCAGCCCAACAGTTTCGTGCATACGGTTTGGGCGTCGCCACGGTCTCGCCATAAAAAGAACGCGTACGCCGTTTTTTACGGGCGCAAGCCCGGGGTATACAAGAAATGGTGAGCCAAGTTGTCACTGTCCGATGGTCTGTTTGCACGATTAACGTGTCTGTAGGTTTGGACCTCATGGTGCAGAGGCGCAAGTCAAGAAAGTCTCCGGTGCTTTATTTCAAGGATATTTCAATGACGTTGAGGCTATGGCTGCCTACCGATACGCACAGGAGCGTGGCTGGACTGCCGTGCGCGGCTTGCAGCCTCCTCCTCCAGGCCCTCCTCCTCCAGGCCCTCCTCCTCCAGGCCCTCCTCCTCCAGGCCCTTCTCCTCCCAGCCCTCCTCCTCTGTCAAGCGCTTCCCGGCGTATCCGCGAGCAGCCATCTCCTTCAACCGCGCCCCCGCGTCTCTCCCCCACCCTTCCTCAGCCTCTGGATTCAGGCACAATCGGACACAACCCACTCCAAGGCAGTTGCACCTCGGAGGCCCGTTGGCACGTCGTCTATGCGGGCATCACTCCTGGGGTATACGCTTCGTAGTGAGTGCCAGCGTCTGTCATTCCTTATTGACTTGACGTTGTTCTATAGCCTGGAATGTGCTTTAAACACGATCGGCATGTCTGGGGCGTCGTACGACTCCGCGGAAAGCCGCGAGGACGCTGAGCAGCGCTGGCTCATTGCCCAGGCTGAGGGGAATATTCGTACTTTGACTCATCCGTACCATGCACACGTCTAACGATAGTCTTTTGAAATGCCATCTATTTCCGGTCTGTGCCCCAATGACATGAATAAGTGTATTATCTAGATAGGATCGCATCTCTGAATACTATACCGCCATTCCTCCACCCCCAACGACGCTCGCTCTTCATGAAGAGCTTCGATTGCCTCCCAAGACCGCCTGGAATGTGTGAGATGTGTAACGAAGCGGCGATGTAAAAAAGTACGCACTCGGATTCCACCACGACGCGCATTCGGGTGGCTCGCTCAGCCTCGAGCAAAGCGTTCTCCCTATCGTCCGGCTCGAGGTTGTTGTGTACGCGCGGCGCACGAGCATCGCTGGTGTCAAGACTGGATGGTCTGCGTGTGGTGGCAAGGCTGGATGGTCTGCGGGCTCTAATTCTATCATCCGTGGCACTGCTGGACGACTCTTCCTGCGATGACTCGTACGCAGCGATTTCGGCAAGGCTCTTGGGTTCCTTCATGGGACTGGCGGCAGGTGCGGCGTTAATTTCCCGCGCGTTGTTGCTGCTGAAAACCTTGTCAGTCAGTCTACCACCTCTTCTCTTCCGTCGAGGACCAAACGCACCGGACACGAAGGAGATACATAGCGCTTAGCGCGGCGTGGGCTGCTGTCTCCACCTCAAGAATACCGTCCTGGCTCGCAGGCTCGCACTCTGACGGGCTATCATCGGTGGGCGGCGGTTGCTTCGGGGGGTCCCACTGTCTTCGGTATATTTTTTTAGCCAAGCTAAGGACCCGTTAAATAGTGCATGGTCACAGTAGATCGTAACACACCGTCTTTCTGCGTTGCGTGCTCTGTTCTTCTCGCGAATATCGGGGTGTCTGTATATTTTCGTGATTAATCGGCGTTCACCAGACAGCAGTGGTGGCTTACGTCTTGTAATATCGCCTGTTGGCTTCGCGTCGCCGCGATGCGGAGGTTTCCGGTGGTGCGCGGGATGTCTTGCGGCCCATGTGCGGATGACGGAGATGACAGTAAAACGAAAAGAAAAGAAAAACACGAGCCTTTTACCCTTTTGGGTGGGCATCTGCCCACCACCGCAATTGCAGTCTTCGCCCGTGCGCGCTTGAACTCTGATGCAGGGAACGTTTAAGAAGTAGAATTTGAAGGAAATTATTGAGATGAGAGAGGAAGGGAGACGAGAGAGGAAGGAAGGCCAGATGCGGTGCATTTCTATATTTAGCACCAACCCGTCTTACTCCCGCCCACTGTCTCTCATGTCGCTCTCCACGACATCACTCCAACTGCGCCTCAGACGTTTACCCGCGGCTCTTTCCCCCCTACCTCAACATCACTCCCGTTAATCCACAGCAGGATTACTCGCAACATAGTTCACCATTTTGTCCGTTTCAGATCAGATCACTCCATTCCAGCGCCGCCCTATTGCATCTACCTAGGTAGGCGCTCAAATGTTTGGTACAGCGCGGTGGATCATGGATGTTCTCTCTATCTCTAGAGGCATATAATGGACATAGAGACAGCGGCGCTTGCGATGTATCAGTACTAGACTCATACACTACAGCTATTCTTTCGACCACAGGTCGAAAGAATAGCTGAATGCAAATTTCAAGGGTACTCCTTACGAAAGGCACTTTCGACGAGGGACTTCCGACACATTTTATTTGAAAGAAGAGTTTCGGAGTATGACATATTCGTTCACTCTGGCCTATTGTACTACGACCCGCACACGGTCCGTTTCAAGCACATTTATTCCAACCTCAAATTTCCCCCGAAACAAACTTTTACCCACCGACGCGGTTTGAATGGTCCGTCACGAATAAGCAATCGTTTGAACCAGTTGAAAGGTGCGTTCGTTTGCTATTCAACATTTCATCAATTTCAGATCGGCAAACCTGCAGGTATGGGTACCTGCGCCCGCCTACGCCCGTCTACGCTCGAATTCTTGGAAAATTCGTGAGGGGGCATCACATACGGTCCATCTGCAACTAACCCTATAATTTTGAAGGCGCTGCTTCAACCGTTATAAGATTTTCTGTGCCTACCCCGATCTGGACAACCCCGACCTTAATGTCGAAGGGACACCTTACCTTTCATCCATACCGACCCCGAGATCGTGAAACATGGAAGCAAACGTCCCTACGAGCGATTTACGTCGAGTGAAAAAATGAGATGTTCGAAATACAACACTTGGGCAAGACGATGGCCTACTGTACCGGGACCTGCATACGGTCCATTTCAAGAACATTTATTCCAACCTCAAATTTCCCCCGAAACAAACTTTTACCCACCGACGCGGTTTGAATGGTCCGTCACGAATAAGCAATCGTTTGAGCCAGTTGAAAGGTGCGTTCGTTCGCTATTCACCAATTCATCAATTTCAGATCGGCAAACCTGCAGGTATGGGCACCTGCGCCCGCCTACGCTCAAACTCTTGCAACGTTTGGGAAGGTGATTAGTCCCCCGGTATCTCTCCATCTGTCCATATATTTTTCACGAACTTTCATACAGCGGTGTTAACAATTTCTCCCAATTTATTTCACGTTGGAGAGGAGGATCACCCGATTCGGCAGCTCCTTCTTACCTCCCACCTCCTCCATCTCATGGACCGATACAAATTCACCTTCACCTTCAAGCTCTCAGGCTCATATGCCTCATCGCCAGCCTCGACCGCTACACCTCCACCCATCGACACCGCAACCCCGAAGGCTGCTGCATGTCCAAGCAGACCCAATCGCGTCCCGGCACAGCTGCGATACGGTGTCAAGTACGCACCTCCCGGCCGTCCTCACTCTCCTTCCTCACCGTTAATCTCTCAGATCTGGCGACGAGAGCAAGAAGATGCGGATCCCCCGAGAGTGCTCCCCGTCAGAGGGTCCCACCACGACCTTTGAAAACCACTCGCCCGAGCAAATGCTAGCCATGACTTCACCCGAATTGCGGGCGTCGTGAGTTGAAACTCTCTTCAATTCTTCTCAGACTGATTTTTTCTTCAGGAGGACGTTCGCGGCCTTTCGGGAGTACGTGCGAGAATTTTTATTCTGGGTCGTGGTCGACGACGACGACCCTCTGGAAGTCGCCGCCTACGACCGGTTTATCAACAACCACAACCCCACTCTCAAGGAGGACTTGGGGGACGACGACCTGGAGTTTTTGTTTCGCCACGTCACGCCTCGGCCGCAGGGGATAGACTTCGAGTCTGATACCAATAGTGTTTGATGTGTCGTGTTTGCTCGCCGCCAGCTCGTCGTTCATACCACAATGCAAGTAATTGTCTCCAGTGCGCGACGTCTTCGAAAGCAGTGCCACGGCGAACTCGCCACGAAACGTGCCGTCAGTCCATCTTTCTCCTGTTCTCTGCTTTGTTCTTCCTTTATGACCATGTCCTCGGGACCCGCACCCATCGACAATGACTCGCAGCGGTGTGTACAAATGTCGCCGGCTCCTTCACGCACTCACTCAGGTCTCGGTATAGGACTGATGACAAGCTCGAAATGAAGCGTCGGTGTGCGCGCGAACGGATGGCCAAGTGAGTGGCTGCTTTCGGGTCACCAGACTGTCCGCCTGATGCAGAACTGTAGACGGCGTGCAGCAGTCAAAGCGCTACCTCTTCCAGTGCAAAATGAGCTGAGAGACCGTGCACGAGAGTCGCGCGCCAAGTACCGAGAGCAGTGCGTCGTCCTCATCTGGCCTTGCAAGCAAACTCTGACTTTGTATCCCGCAGGCACCGAGTTATGCTCCTACAGAAAGAGCGCGCTCGTCGACAGCAGTGCGTGATCGAATGAGCAGGCCAATATCCAATCTAACGCTATACACAGGAAGTCTCGACACACCGTCGAAGAGTACCTCCGGTTACGTCGGCTCCGCGAAAGCCGACCCAGTCGTCGCAATTATCAGCGACAGGGACAGGCTGGCGACGTGCTGCGGCCTGGCGCACCGCCCGACGCTCTGCGGTCTGGTGCAGCTCCCACACCCACCCCCTTTCCCGTTTTTGTCTAACGTTGCACCTTGACCGTCATTGTTTTGCATATGCTTTCGAAATCCACACGACCCCATGTATATACATAAAAGACTCAATGAATTCTGTTAGAAAATTTGTTCCTTAAAAGGGTTCGAGTGGAGCGCGAGAACAGGTATTCATTCAGCTTTGGAATGACAAGCGCAAGGAACTATCGGACATTGTCTACAAGTCTTCGTCGTCAACGACCAGCGGAACCTTGCGGGCTTTGGGGAAACGAAGCCCAGCCCAACTGTAGTCTACAACGCTGCGATCGACGAAAGTAGGATGGTCCAGCTGAATTCCGTCTTCTTCTCCATAGTGGCGGCAAGGGGCCATGTGCATGGTCGTACGGCAGGTAGGGCATCTGAAGTCCGACTCGAGCCAAACACGGACGCAGCGGTAACAGTGGCTGTGGCCACAACGATAGCTTCGAGACCGTATAAGTAAGCAGGTTTAGGAGTGAAGAAAAAGAACGTACGAGACGGGGTGGGATTTGATATGCAAACAGATGCCACACGTTTGGTGAGAGCGAGTGGTGGTGATGGCCGGCGGTTTGACCTCGGTGCAAAGAATGTTGTCGACCGTCAGAGCTACCACCCGCTCGACGCGGGACCCGTGGTCAGGAGGGGGAGGAGCGCGAACACGGAGCACCACGGATGGGACAGCTGTGTGGCGACGACGGTATGCTTCGACCTCGAGGTCGTCGGCGGCAACACGGCGTGCACGGCGAGCAGCGTTGCGGGCCGCGTTTTGTCTGTTCGCAGCGGCACCGACTAGACCGGGAGGGTAGGGCTGGAAGACCGAGTGGCCGCGAACCGGCACTCGAGGGCTCCGCCGAAGGGGAGTGGGACTCGAGGCTATGACAGGGAGGAGGTCACCATGCGAAGCTATAAAATACTTAGTATAGGCAGGATGGAGGGAGCTGGCAACGTACCCGCAGCAGTCGAAGATTGACTCGAGTTGCGGGCGGCGGAACGTCCCCGTCGAAGGGCAAGGGGACTGGGGCTCTGGGAGGATGGAATGGGACGAGGCGCAGGACGGGGCGGGGTCGAGGCTACAAGTAGGTTTGGATGAGAAAAGAACGAGAGATAGGTGTGGAATAGCCTACCGGGGGAGCCAGAGCTCGAGCGAGCTCGACGAGACCCTTGTAGTCAACCAATGAGCGGGAAGCACGGACGGGAGAAGAGGGGTTGACTGACTCAAGTTGTAGACAGCAGCGTTCAGCAAAAGAGGGTCGCCAGGAAGGTCAGCCAGGAGAGGCATTTTTTTGAGGGTAAGTGGTGGCTCCGAAACAAAAGAGACACGTCTTGGGGCGCTTTTATAGCATGGGTTGCCGAGGGATACGCCGGCGGGCCCGTACACATCAGAAGCTAAGCGGATCCAGCCACATGCAAATCCAGATTGAGATTTGAGAAGGACGAAAGGAAATGAGGAGAAGCGTGTTTGTCCTTGTTGGTCATGCCCTTTTGGGAAATTCTGATTTCTACTCGATCTACTTTGGATCTACTCGTAAATCTCATTTATGTGACTATACATCCCAAGCGCGCGGAACATCCGCGTGTCTCGCAGCTTGTCGCGTTCCTCGCGCTGCGCCCTCCAGGCCGTTGCCTCGAAATTGTCCTCCGACATGAAGCCATTCTCTACGTAACGAAAGAGTCCGGCCTGCGCATATTGGCTGAAGGCGTACTGGGTTTCACCGGCGCGCAATTGGGTGAACGAGTAACGCATAAAAGCAGCGGGGAACAGGAACGTGGCTCCGGGCGGGAACCTGACAACCTTTTTCTCTTCCCACAGGACGAGTTCGCCCCCCCACCGAGCGTTGTATTCTCCCAGCGACGTCAATGCACGCCAGCCCCATGGCATGTCCAGATCGTCCATTCTGGGGGGAGACTCGTCGCTGCCTAAGAAGAACTCTGCAGCTGGGAACGCGCCGCCGGTGCAATCTAGTAGCGCTGCGTCGTTCGTGAGGAGCGCGTCCTTCGTTTCCTGAACGTACTGCCGCAATCGGGGGGCGAACTTGTCGTGAACGACTGTGGACAACAAAGCAAGTGAGCGAAAGCGATCCCTCAGCGGTGCACAGAGACTTACCGTTCTGCCAAGCAGAAATGTCCGCGAAGGCCTTGTGGTGGCGCAAGAAAGCCAGTTCAACCCGATTGTCCCCATCTTGGTGGCGAACGTTCTGAACTTGCTAAAAATCACAAAGTGAGTAGATGTTCTGCAACGACCCGTACAACTCACGGCGCTTGAGGGACCCCAGCCATAGTATTCCATTCCCGCCCGCAGGGAGTTGGGCGTGTTGCCGTGCAATGGGAGGTCGCCAAAGTTGACGTGAGTCTTGGCCGCATCGATCGCCAGGGTCGCGTCCGCTACCACACGGTTCCAGTCGGCCTTCTGGTACGGCGAGTCCACAAGGACTCCAATAATTCGGCCTCTCCTATCCACCAAAGGCGTGGGGCTACAGACGAATGAGTGGGGCAGCAAGCGGCGGTGCGTGCAAGTACATACCCTTCCCATTCCAGATGCGCCTCAAAATTGTGGTGTTCTAGTTCTGCCCGTGTATACACATGGGTCAAGGGTTCCGTCTGCGGAGGAGGCGGTGGGGAGGGAGTACGATAACGGGGTAAATTTTCAAGATATCCGAACGGGCTAAATTCATCCATGAAGTTCGAAGACCATCGAAGGCGAGGTCGGGCGTGGACCGGGGCGTCGCCTTCGACATAGTCGGTAGTTTCGTCGTCGGAGTGGGCGGCTATGGTGTCGGAGTCGGAACCCACATCGAGGGAGACGTTGGAGTCTTCTTCCGCATGGTCCAAGAAGCTAGGGCGGTCCCAAGATTCACCTCTGTAGTATGCCTCGGTCCTCTCCCGGTGACGAACAAGATCCAGTTCTCCAGCAAGGATATTTTTGAAGTCGTTGTCCCAGAGGATCGGCGGACTGAGCCAGGGAGTGAGTGTAAAGCCGTTGACCGCCGTCATTTTAGAAAGTGCGTCTCATTCTTGCGAAGTCGAGGTTAAATAGATTGACAGTTTCAGATTGTATCCACACAGAACCTGGCAAAACTGTGGCACTAGCCATACCATGGCTGGGTGAATAACACTATTCGGCCGACGCGGGGCGCTTCGGATTAGCAAAAACGCGTGGCGAGTGGCAGCGAGGGAATGCGTGACGCGTGGGGAGTTCATCAGGGTCCGTTGGTCATGATGCGAAGGCACGGAACTGCCGTACAAAACACTGTTTTGGGTTGAGGATCCGCGATCCCTGGCTGAGTTCAGCCACATTTCCTTCGTTGCTTATGGCTGACTTCAGGCGGGATGAACAGGACCGCTCTTGGCGCTGGTCCCACGGACTCCACGCATCACCGACGCCCTTTTTTGAAAGAATTCCAAGCTTTGTCGTACTTAAATGACAAGGAGGGGCAATCCGCCAAATCGCCACTCCCTGTCTCGATTCCATGGTCCCCGAAAATACTTGTCCGTTCCCTCATATTACAGCAACTCAAGGCTTACTTTCTGGCAGGTCGCGCTCTCGTTCTTTGGCAACCCAGCACACCCGAGCCTGGCCGCGGCTTGTCAACGTCTGATTTGCAGCGCGGAGAAAGGTACGAATTCCTGCATTATTTATCATATCCAGGTCTCTGACCGCCCGTTCAGATACCTAAATAGCGATTACACCTTCGCCCTGCCCGTTTTTCATGCCGCCGTGCACGGCAATGCAGGCGGCGCTGTGATCCTATCCGAGCAAGGGGAACGGTAAGACTATCCAGCGTTATATGATATGGTTTCTGACGGTCCTTTTCGCAGCCCGTTTAGCTACGTCTGTGGTAAATATGTCGATGGTGCATACAAGTCGAGGAACGTTTTAACGCCCACCTTCCATGCCGCTAGCCATAATTTGTTCGTCCATTCAGCTACATTCCGTGGCCACCGCTGACTATCTGCCCAGTTATTGCACATACGATATTGCTTGCCAATGGCCCGCCCGGAGATTCCAAACTGACTGTGAGGGGCAAACTGACGGTGAGGGGGTGGAGAGAGCGTGGGCGTGCTCAGCACCGATGCTTGTGGGGAAGGAGATGGCACCCGGGAAACGACACGATGCGCTCTGGAGCACGGAGCCCATGGTTCGAGCTAAATTGTAGACAGCTAGCTACTCAAAATTACCAGTCGAAATGGGAGCCATTTAAGCGCTCGAGAAATTCTGCTTCGGGCCGTGGCACCGCCACCTGATTCCGCTTCACTTGTTCCCACTCGCACTCCAGCCAATTTGCCTCTCTTTACAAGGATGCTGGCCCTATTGAGCTTTTCACTTTCCGTACACCCCTCTGTGGATGTCTCGTCCACGTTTCCGTCCTCATCCTTTGGAAATCTGGCGTACAGCTAGACAACTCTTCGTCGAGGAACTACGCCTGCCTTTCAGCGACGCTCCCCCTGGCCCCGCGGCGCATTGTGGACATTGCAAAAAAACGATGAATTTAGAGGATGGAAGATTTTTTGGCTGCGCTACTTGTAGCGAAGCGCTCTGCCATTCGTGCTGCGTCATCGACCACCGTTCCCTCCCTCTCCATTTTCTGAAGGTGAGTCCTCTCCCAGTCCGCCACAACGTCTATTCAGGATTTCTTAGGAGTGGACGGGCACGTTCTGGGACAATGTCACTCTTTGCGAGATCGGATTGGTGTACCAGCTTGGTCACCGTGGGCGGCAGTGTCCTTCGCCCGCCTCCGCCACGCGTTCACTTCTCGTCTACGACACGAAGGGAGTGCAAACCGTCAAGTGCCGTCACTGCGCCTGCGAATCGGCCAACTCAGAAGCCCAGCAAATCCTGGATGCTGGCTGGCTCCTGGCGACGCCCGAAGGTAACTCCTGCGAGACATGGGCGCTGCGAGCTCAAATCGAAAAAATAGGCGAGCATTTATTGTTTTGATACTCCTTCTGCCGCTGATGACCGTCTCACAGCGCTATAGCTCTGTACCTAGCCAGCGATATATATATATTTTTTCGTCTACAATCCGTTGTGTCTGAGGACTGAGATACATCGAGATACGTTCGATCTGAAAACGCGCGGCGAGTTCTCGTTAGCCGACGAACCAGAGCGGTGGCTAGGACCAGGTTTTATTATTTTGCCCTGTGAGTCTTTTTGCTTTCACCATGGCACCCATTACCCTCTTCCTCTGCTTGCCTCTTGTTTGCCTTGCCCCAGTCACTCACCTGCATTTTCAAAGGGCTGCCGTACTGTCGCCGACCTCCTTCCTCCCCTTCGTTGGTCTTGTGAACACAATGGACACCAGCGTGCTCAGATTTAGGAAGGAGCGTGTAATCGACGCGGGTGTGGGCTTTGACAGCGCCGACACGTTGAGGGACGTCGCCGCTGACCGTGCTGTCTATGTCTCCAATGACGGCCTGCGTCATGTGGAAGAACTGCTGAACGTCGATCCCAAAAAACCCCGCCTGAAGCCCTCCAAATTGGACGACCGACTTGCGGAGTGGATGCCTGTGGACGACACCGATATCTGCTTGGACCCCGACATGATCGACAATATTGACCGGGTCTCCGGGACGGGGAAGCGCAAACGCTACGAAAGCTCGGTATGTACCTTTGAATCGGTTTTGCATCGTTTGAGCTTCGCCTTACTTGAAAATTCTAGGACGATCCAATGGCCCAATGGCGCAAAGAAAAACAGTTCTTCCTGGATGAGACTGTGCGGCGCCATGGGCTGGACTTGTACCCCGAGTGCTCCTACTGCGAAAAAGCGCTCGGGGGAAGCGACGCGGCCTTGAGCCGGATATTTCGCTGCTCGGGCTGTGGCGAGTTCCTGCAGTGTCTGAACTGCTGCATCGAGCATCATCGTAGAAGTCCGCTGCACTTTCTGGAGGTACGTTTCTTGATTTGATTTGGGTTTTGAGCTGACGAGAATCTCGAAAAGGAATGGCAGGGCGAGTTCTGGAAAAAGACGACTCTGGAAGCGATCGGCCTGGTGTACGACATAGGTCACGGAGGACGGCCCTGCCTCTCACCAGCGGAAGGGACACGTACAATGGTGGTGATCGATACCACAGGCATTCATACGGTCGCATATCGGTACTGTGGGTGCTCGCACAGTCGCCAGACAAACAATCTCGGGCTTTTGATGCGCAATGGCTGGTACCCCGCCACACTCACAGACCCATCGACTTGCGCAACGTTTCGGGCCCTCGACATGTTTCGCTTGCTGAATGTCGTGGGAAATGTGAATGCGAAGGACTTCATCATGACCCTGGAACGCTTGACGGATGCACTGGAGTCGACCGGGATACGATGGATGCCGGTAGGTTTATCTTCACCTGCAGAACGTTCTTTCTGACGTCGCATTTGCTAAGGATCGGTACCGGTCGTTCTCGCGCATGGCGAGACAATGGGCCTTCCTGCAGCGCGGGCGCAGGGCGGGCAGGGCGCACGATGAGGCAGGTTTGGATGCGACGGCATTGGGCGAGCTGCTGGAGAATTGTTGGGCGTGCCCTTTCGACGGGCGCAATGTACCTGCAGACTGGCACGACGTCGATCCCAAATACAGGTAAGCTTAATATCCTGCTCAGAGGTCTGCGTCGTTAACGACTAATGAATCTTCCTTAGATTTTTGTACATGCTGATACTTGCACTGGACGCCAACTTCAAACTAAAAAATTGCATACGCATCAACGAGCACGACGACCCGTCTTTGGGCCCTGGCTGGGGAGCCTTTGTCGAGCCCACGGGCTACAAGGAGCACCTCAAGAATTATGTCGGGGAAAATGAGGTGCGTACATATGTTTGCCCGTGTTTGTATTGCGGTCTTGACGCAAACTTCCCCAGATCAGCACTTGCATCGCCTTTGCAGCTTTGCTTCAGAAAGACACGCGCCTCACCACTGGACTGCGCACCTCCGGCGTTGGAGGTTGCGTTTGCGCCAGACACGAATGCGTTCGTCCCAACGGGATAGGTGACCTGCAAAAAGGAGAACGGTGAGCAGCTGTGTGATGATTTTATCCGCGCCTGACTCGATTATTGCAGCTATGCCAATATGGACTACATAGTCATGTCCTGCCTCGCCGGATGCGTCCTCTTGATGCTCACAATATCCTATGACATCGCGTGTCAATGGAAGAAAAATCTACGCGAGCGAAACTCGAAGCTGCCCGACAGAATCCAGCTCGACCTCGACAACATTGAGGTGCAGTGCGGCCTCCCCGTCTGGCACGCGTCGTCCCACGAAACGGAGTGCAGCAACGAGAACAGCCTCAGCTTTCTTGTGGGCGTGGGGAAGAGCGACGGGGAGGGTGTAGAGCGGACTTGGGCGGATCTAAACCCCGCCGCATTCCATACGAAGGAGATGGGAATCGGGAACCGCGCCGACACCTTGGAAGACAAGATCGACTCGCATAACTTTCTGAAGAATCTGACGCACGGTGAGTCTTGTGTGATCTTGACGACAAGCGACTTGACTAAACTACGTGACAGGCGACGCACTACGCAGGAAGCTGCTTGTCGCCATTGCGGAGCGCGAACGGCAGGTCGAAGCGTTCAAGGAAGTGAGCAAGACCATCTCAAAAGAGGTTCGCAACAAGTGGCAAGCGGAGATCGACGCTTTCGTGAAAGACCACAGCAAGCCGAACCCCTATGTGCTCCCCAACGCAGGTGCAATGTCCCGCCGTCGCGTCTGACACCTTGCTCACCGTTGACTGTAGGAGCGCCGACGGAAGCTGAGTTGCGGGTAGCCCTGAAGAAGGAGGAGGAGGAGGAGGTGCGGCAAGGACGAGCCCGCCTGCACGCCACAAGCGCAACAGCGTTTCTCACTGCAGGACTTCAGTTAGAGGCGGCGCAGTGAGTCAATCGATTCTATATGAATCTGCCCACTGACGCTTCCTAGGCGACGAATCAGGGGGGAGTTGGCGGGGCAGTACGCTACTGACAGCGGACCGCGCTAGCAAAATCTCCGACCGCCGCCGCACGTTCATGGTGAAACTCGTCAAATTCCGCAAGCTGCAGGAAGTCTTCACGCCCGGCGCGTGCCGCGGCCTGGATGCAGAAAAGGCCGCGACGGATCCCGACGCCCCACCTGTCAACGCCGAGTCGGTAAAGCTCTACATGCCGTCGGAGCTCTCTGAGCTGGAGCGCAGAGTGGGCTGCGTGGCCGGCAGTCGTCGACCTCGAGATACGCCTTCGCGAAAACCAGTGCCACAATGCGCTGGTGCAGCTGCGCGGACACCTCCACTCAAAACGTCACCTCATTGGCTTCCGCAACACCAACGTCACTGGGCAGGTCAAGTCAACGAGGGCGAGGACGCTTATTGGACAAGTCGGGGAACGAGCTCAGGCCTCCGCGGAGAAGTACAATCAGGGGAGGGCCGCCCTGACGCGCCTGTCGGGAGCCGACCACGCACCTCACTTCAAGATACTCAAGGCGGCCTGACATGACGTTGGACGGCGAAGAGGAAACGTCGGACACCATCGCACGCAAGAAGCTCGCCATGCTCGGAGCTGGGAAGGGCGCGCGTACCCCGCGTCATGTGCAGGGCTCGTCAAAGAAGGTTCTTTCCTGGATCTGGACCACTGCGGGGGCGCTGGACGACGACGAGAAGGCATTGCACGAATGTGAGTTCCGTCTCGTCTCGCTCAACTCAATTGCGACTGATTACGGGTACACACAGCTCTTCGAGTCGAATGGAGTTGCGCGAAGGCACGCAAGCAGCGCTGGGAGGAGGAGGTCCTGCTACTGCGCGAGGAAATGCGCCGGGTGCTCCGCTACCTCGAATGGCTCTCGGGATGGTGGATGGATAGGGCGTGCGTTCGCGAGAATGAGTCGCTGGAGCTTCAGGGCGGGCTCAGCGCGTACGCGCGGAAGCATGCTCACATGTACACGGAGTTGGGGGAGTTCTTTAGAACGGAGTAGGAGTCAGTCTGTCGGGGAGGCCGCGAAGTGCACGGTAGCGGAGCCACTGGAGGAAGGCGCGGACTTGGTGCAGCTCTTTACATAATGTAGTCGATCAGCAAATTGCCTTTTTTGAACGCAGAAAACCATTTCTAAGTCGTTTTGAGTTGGGGCGGTCAAGAATTGCCCAAAGGAGCGATGCTGTGCGGTGGAATGGGACGATGCAATTAGTTTTTGCAGGAAAATGTCCGAATTAGGGTGTCAGCGATGATGCCGACGAATATTTGGAGGCCCCTACCGGCCCCTCCCCAAATGCGGGGGGCATCGCCGACGGCACATCACTCAAAACGGGCCAGGGGAACCAAAAACAAGGGGGAGAAATAGGCTTACCATGTCCTGGCTGGAGTCGGGCGTTTAGACAAGTGACAAACTGGCTGTGTTCTGATGCGAAGGCTAAATGTCACACCCACGGGTGAGAAATGAGGCCAGGGACGAATTGAATGGACGCACCTTCGGTATGTTTTGATCGAAGACTGATGCGCAGCGAAATAAGGTTCGGGATGGTCCCACGGATGCCACGAGGCGGCGGGCGCGTTTAGACGCGTCGTTCAAGGGAAGGGAAGGAAAGGCGCGGAAAATATCGCGTTTTATTTGATCTAGGTGCTATAAGAAGGCCCCTGTCCGAGATCTGATCGGAGGATCACGTGACTGCTACGCGCCACCTGGAAGCGAAGATCATCTCCTCGAAAACATTCTCCGGGAACGTAGATCTGGCCGAATTCGGCAAATCTACCCGAATGGAAATTCGGGTACGATACGAACCGTCATGGACGAAATTGGCAGGAACTATGAAACAGAAGAAACGGTCGCCAAAAATAAGAACGGACCCGCTATAGGAACCAGGAATCAGGAATCACGTAGGAAGACCTCACAGGAACGAATTTCCGGGAAGAAGCCCGTAGACGGAACGAAGTATAGGAAATTTAGGAAGTTGACGCGCCAACGAATCAAGTGAAACTGGAGTTCACCAAGCATCGAGGAGACGAGTAAAATCCCTCACGGTGGCCGAACGGAATTGATCACTCCCAAGGCAAATTATGCAAATATGCGAAGTTTAGATTGAAGAAAATTGGCGCATGTGACCAAGACGCGCAAGAAATGGACCTTTCAGAAATACGAACAAACATGCGGAAGCCCCTATCCCGACTCCTCTCCCGACCCTTCCTCCTCGCCGCAGATATATTCCCACCCGATAGACGCGTCCAGACAGCTTCCAACTTGGGAAGACTGGTTCCCGTATAAAACGGCCGGGATTGGAACGCCGTACTCGTCGTCGTAATACGAGTGATCGATCAACTCGCCGGAAACGTCGAAGGGATAAAAATCGCGGGCCGTATTGCCCCGCTCCTGGGATTCACGTGCGGAAAGGATGGCACAGTGAAGGGTTTTCTTGTCCAAGGGCGCAACAATGTGTTGGGAGGTTGGGAAGCCAAGGACATAACAAATCCTATAAAGGATTTCGAACATGACAACACTCTCTCCAGGATAATCGAATTCGGCCGGAAACGGTATCGCCCAGTCATCCAGATACTGGACGATGTAGGCGGACTTGGCTAGATCCAATAAACGCTATTTCCAAGGAAGGAATCAGGATCTGGAAATAAATTCCGGGAAGGTGCACTACGGGGAAACTCACGCAATGAAGGATAATCCGGGTCAACCAATATCTTATCTCGGATATTTCTGGCGCAGAATAGTTGGCCAATGCCACTTCCTTCTCGAATCCTTGTGTAACGGCGGAATGGAGGAAGTACACCAATGGACGAAGACGATATTGGAAGAAATCCGGAAATGATTCTACCGGCGCCCAATGGTTGGCGTCCAGCTCATGAACGGGGAGGGACAAACGACGGAGGATCGGCCCGTGCAAGAAGATATGCGGGACCGGAACTGGGCGGCAAGCAACTTTCATCGACAAAGGGAATTTTGGAGAAGGGCACCACTACGGCTTCGTGCTTTTATTGGGGAATTTCGCGGCCACGTGACCAAGCCGGCTTCCTGGACAAAAGTTGCGCGGGGCTAATTACTCCTCATCGGCTACGGCATCCTCTCCCTCTTGGACGGATTCTCCGGCGAGGACGAGACCACGCTCCCGTCGAAGATCGATTAGGCGTCCATCGTCTTTGGCTGCCCTTTTCTTCCCTATTTCCAACCCAACGGCCAAGACGGACGAGTCCACGGCAATAACATCGGTTTCAGGCGTGTTGGGACGAGTCGGGATGTCCGGAGGAGGAGAAGTCGGAATCTTGTAGTGCTCCTCGACCGAGAGCCCAGGATTATATCGCGCGAGTTTGTCCCCGAAACAATGGGAATCGACGTGGCGGGCGTGCTGAAGAGTCACTTGATACGCCTTGGTGGAATCGAATAATCCGTACCAGCGCCGGTCGTCCGCCGACAACTCGAACCGGGGAAAGTCGTCCTTCTTGGAAATATAGTCCGGGGACCGAACCATGGTGGTTATGAGGGTGACCAGGTTCTCAAACAGGATGGCACGTTCCAGAGGTGAATCGTCACCGGCGTATCCAAACGAGTCCACGAAACGCTCGGCCATCGCAAACAACGCGGTTCCCTCCCCAGGCACGTAGAAATTGGCGTCTACCCCCGACTTCTCCTTTTCCCCCTGATCCAAGCTGGTCTTCCCGAGCAGCACCATGTTTCTCAACAAAACGGCGACTCCCTCCCGAATAGCAGTAACCAGGGACACAGACGCTTCGGCCTCGGTTGCCAGCGTGGTCGTATGATGAAGTTGTTGGGCGAGGTGTCGAGCGCGGTTAATCCACAGAGCTACTATCTCCCGCCTGGAGAAGCGCTTGGAAGATCGGTGAACACCGAAATACCCTATCATGCGGTGGAAAGTCGCGAATTTCCAATGAAGGAGCCCATGGGGCCCACGCGCCTTATATAGCACGAAAATTGCAAGCTGGAAGTATACTCCAGAACGGTCACATGACGAAGACAGAAAAATTACACCAAGGGGAAATCAGCAGACAAGCGTGTCTGAACAAGATTTCCAGGAAGAAAGTCGGCAATAAACGAAGGATACAGAAATATGCGAACAAGGCGAACAATGAAGACACCAAGATTTATGCCATTATGCAAGAAATAGCGACTCGAAAGCGGGAAAATTTGGCTCCTCGAAATAATTTTTATACGAAGACACGCTTACACGCGGTATCGACCACTTGGGTGTCCGGAAAATCCCTCCGTCTCCAAGTCAGAAGCTTTTTAGATGGCGTGAGCCAACCCTTGGCTGGCCATGATTTGGTCCTGAAGGAAGCACTCCTCCCCGATAAACGGATCCGCTTGCTCCCGCTTTAGCAACTCTTCGATTCTATCACGGTTCCACGACGGAACGACGGGCAGGGACAGATATTCCGCGGAGAGAGGGACGTCCAATATCGAATTCGCGTCCTGATTGGCATGCGCAAGCTCGCCGGCAAGGGCAATCCGCGCAACGAAGACTTCGCGGGTTTCAGGCGAAAAACCGTAATTGGGTCGACCAACGAACATATCGAATTTGTTGGCAAGAGTAACGGACCAGCGCACTCGGGTATCAAGGAATGGTGACGTGAGGTTATCCTCCGAGTACCTAAGAGCCATGGAATAAAGAAGGGCCTCGAAGGACGAATTAGCCGGGCCACTCAGGAAAATAAAAAGAGGACGCACCACGCGTTCCATATAACGCATAACGAAAGGCGCAAGCTCCGCCACACGGCCGGCGGGCATATTGGAAGACGAAGAAACCGAGGAAGGAATGCAGGCGTCGATAACTGCCCCGAACGGACGAAGATGTTCGGTCACATAACGGAGATGTGCGAATTGGGAGTCCTGGAATTCGTCGATTTCAATAACCGACGCCGCGAAAAACTGGAGCTCAGAGCGAAGCAAAGGACCGATGTCCACCAGGCGCGAAATTGATCGAGGCGAATTGTTGGGATAATACGACATGAGCCACAGGAGATGAGGAGAAGAACGGATGAATTTCTGAACATACAACGACGGAGGTATCACTATTTATACTTCCGTCATCTCCCCATCCTCCGACCCAGAAGACTTCCGGGAATAAGCTCTCGAGCCATCACGCGTTCCGGACTTGGCCCTACCCGCAGACCAGTAAATCTGATTGTACGCGCGCTCCCGAAGCTTGTCGGAATATCGATGCAGGGAGGCGAGTTTACCCCTGAGAATGCTGCGCAAGATCATGTCTTCATCTCCCTGGAAACCGTACACGGACTCGGCGCGCATAACTTCCCGCAAGAAAGATACGCGAGGAACCGGGATACGGTGGCCTTCTGCGAGCTCACGGTACTCGATCACCATGTCGGATAACCGTTCCTGGAAACGAGCGCGAGGCGAATTAAAAAAGATAGCCGGAAGGAATTTCCAAGACACCTACCGCATGATCAAGATAATCCCGGATACGGACCCTCATGGCGCGCTTCTTCCAAGGCACCTTGCTTTCTTCGGGAGGACAGAACTCGGCCCGAATACAGGACAGATAATGGTTCATCGGCTCCAGGATGTCGCAACTGAGTTTCGCCATGAACGGGTGTTTGGCGTATGCGGTGATTTCCTCGATGGACGGGTATTCACAGTTCAAAAACTCGTCACGGAGGAAGAATGCCTTGGGAGGCGGAGGGGAATCACAGAAAGGCGGCGGAGAAGACATTGGAGATCAGGGCAACCAAGATCAAGGGTTCCCCTCTCCAGAATGTTCACGGGCATTATATACGCCACCACCCGGACAAATTTTCCGCGAAGCTAACTACTCGGCTATCCTAAAACGGACGACAGCTCCCATCATATCAACAATCTCATCCCGAAAAGGAAGTGCCGTAAAACTTGTACCCATCGGGCGGAAATCATCAGCAGGGAGCATGCGGGCAAGAATATTCAGGCGCACCAATCACACGTAGCTGGACGATTCCTCCGGAATGAGGTCGATTTCGTGATACAGCGGGCGCAGCGTTCCGTCCTTCCAGTACTCGTGGTACTCGGTTTCTCCCCCGACGATGCGATAATCCGTGATTGCGTCGAGGTGCATTTCTGTAACGCAAGGCCGAATAATGGAGACGAGTTGGTCGTCGACGGCGGGATCGGCAAGACGAGCCAGGAGAGAGAGAATAATAATAAACATATTCGCGGAGCAGCCAGGGATTCGAAAATGCTCCTCCTTCGCGGCAACTTCGGCAGGCGAGTGTAAGGAGGCAATATCGACTGGGTGCGGTGCACCCACGTATGCTCCTATTAGGCCACCATTGTTTAGTACTATTGTGTACCGTAGTATATAGACGGATCCGCACGGAGTGATGGGCATCTTTTAACCCACCACTCCATACGCCCGTCTTGCCTCTGCAATATAGAGAGACTTGACCAGCTTACTACCGGTGACTCTTAAGACCTCTTAATCCCACCTTACACTTTTTTAAGCTTCAGCGGCTCCCCTTCGGAGCCATCTATATTTTTGCAAAAAATATACACTACCCAAAAACCGTCGTTGCAGAGCACGATGGACCCCAACGCTCCCGAAAACACTTCGCGAGCAACTGCTGAGTTCTACTCAGCGCACTCCGGGCCAGACCAACCCGCGGTGGAGTCTACAAACGACTCCACTGCCCACGGACCGGGGTCGTCAAGTGACGTGGCCCTCCAAGCGGCGGAATTCCATTTCCCCGGGCCATTGTCCTCCACCCGACGCGCTTCCTCCGCCAGTCGTGCGCAGGTCAAGGTCGTCATGCACAGAGACGAGCGGGGCAATCCCTTTCTTGTCGACAGAGAGGGCTACACGGTGCGTCTTACCCAGTCTGCTATGGGTCGCTCGGCGACGTCCAGCTCTGAGGATAACAACTCGGGCGTACCTATGCACCCCCACTCCCTATTTGGCCTACAAGCCGCCACCTCTTCCCCGCCCCCACGGGCGTATCATCAAGTGTCGCCTCCTCCGGTAGCATACGAGAGTATGCTTGGACCCGAGGCGGCCATTTCCCATCCCCCTCTCGATCTGGACATCGACCCCGATATCTTGACGGGCGAACAGATAGGGCAACTAAACGCTATCAGAGCTCATCTAGGCACGGCCAACACCCGACTCACCGCTTCTACTGCCATAATTGCGGAGCAACAGGCAGCGACGGAAGACATCCACGACGCCATCCAGGTGGCGAGGCTTGAAGCCGTCTCGCGACTCGATTCTCTCAAGGACGAGGTCAATTCACAGCGCGCACGTCTGAATAGATGTTTGGACGACAATCTACGTACCTTGAAGGATAATGGCGCATCTACGTCCCAAGTTAATGAGCTGCTCGAGATCCTTAATAGGAATCAGGGTGCGCATCGGCTACCTAGGATAGTTCCCCATGAGAATATAACTGCCTCAATGGCAAGTGTACCGTTACCTTCCGAGGTGTTGTCATCAGTTGGCGCGGTGATCCCCCCCCGCGCTCCCCATGAGACTGCGGACGACTTTGAGAGAAGAGCGGACGCCGTATTGCGCACCAAGGAAAAGGTGCACCAAGCATTCCCGCTACCTGCATTACCCCGGTCGGATGAACAAGACCTGAGGCGCGAACGCGACCGCGAACGCGATCCGTTGACGCAGCATCATACGATACTAAACTCGCGTCACCCTGCTAGCGTGGTTCGCAGCAGGCGCGAGATAGAACGACTAGAGGGCCTCCGCCCACCCGGAATATCGCATGCCCGTTTTGAAGACGGGATATCCTCCATCAGTATGCGAGACCAAGGAGGTCTTGGTGCGTCTATCTCGGGCTACCATAGCGCTGTGGTGGATGGCCGCGACGTCATGAACGATTTCGCGGATGATATGAGTGATATCATACGCACCACCATCGAACACAGAATTGGTAAACGGATCGAACTACCGCCGCATGTCAGGCCAGCGAAAATCGATAACCGTGCCCGCTACGGCGGACAAGACGACCATGAAGTATTCATGACAACCCTAGAGAAATTCTTGGGTTGGATGCGTACGTGCGGTTATGGTGGCCCTGAACTGGACACGTACCGCATATCGCTACTAAGCGGGGTCTTCCTAGAAGGTGACGCCTTGCAGTGGTTTACCACTGAGGTGGACAATCCCCGCTATCCTGGACGAAATCAGCTAGACTTCACCGAAATAATCTGCGCGCTTCACCGCAGGTACGTCAAGTCGGCCAGCGCCCAACGCGCTACTCGTGCGTTTGAAGCCGTGCGATACGACCCAGCCACTGGTCCCGAGAAGTTCATGTCCAACATGATCCTTCGAGGGCAGGCCATGGTCGAGATGCCGTCTGACTTCCTGTTGAAGGACCGGTTCCTCAAGGGTATACCTAATTGGCTCAGCAAGGAGCTGAAAATGCGACGTGGAGTAACGTCTGAATTTACCGGACTGGCTTTCATCCGCCAGAATGCTCGGCAGCTATGGGAGTCAGACCTGGCTATGAGGGACGAGGAAGCGTCCAAAGCCAAGTCCCCCGTCCCATTTGTTGCTAGGCCTTCGACCAATACCCCGCGGACTACCCCGTACCGCACGAATGATACCTCACGTACCGCTCGTCCCGTACCCCCTGCCGCCCCGACAGCACCTAGGCCGACTCCCACCCGAGAGACTCCCGTCGTAAGGCGAGAGAATAAAGGGTGTTTTACTTGCGGCGGCACCGATCACTTCGCCAAAGACAGAAGCTGTCCCCGTTACAGCGAACGGGACATCACGCGCGAAAGGCCTCGCGTTGCAGCGCAGCGTGTGGAAGAGAGTTATTCGGACGAGGATCGTGGCCCATTCTCGGATTACGAGAACGAGGAAGCGTTACTCTCCGAAGAAGAGGACCCACAGGCATCCCCCGATCTCGACGACTTAATTGCAGCCGCAGACGAACGGGACCAAAGGTTCGGGGCAATGCGTGCCCCCCTACACTACTATTCAATGAGGATAGTGGAAGACGACAATCAGGACTCAGCTGAAGATACCGCCGAAAGCGGCGCCCCTCTTGCAGAAATTCCGGGGCTGCTGTCACCCTTGCGCGATACCTCTCCACTGCCGGAAACAATTCCCCTGGGGAACTATAATCCGGGGCCCTTGTGTGTGGTATGTCACGGCTGCTCGCTAGTGATACGCCGCGTACCAGCAACCCCCGAGAATGGTTTACCAGTTGACGGGGAATATACTGTTTGCGAACACCTGAGGAATGTCGGACTAGACCCTGCTTGGGTAGCTCTACCCGCATCCCCAAGGATAACTTCGGTGCCTTTGCCTCCGGTTAGTGAAACTGACGGAGGCGCCGACACCGAGCCGCCCTTTGACCCCGCATCTCGGATTAATCGCGCATCTACGCGCGACCTAGTATTCCGCGGGTACCCTGCCAATCCTCCTCCCTTCAGGACGGTTAACGCGGATGGTGACCTGCTCAACGAGATGGGCGACCCAGATCTGCCCAGTGGTGTCCTTATAGACGTCACCAATATCCCGGATGACGGGCAGTTCCAATCCGCAGAGGAAGAAGTGGCTGCATTCGACCAGGAGCATCGTCTTCGAGGACTTCGCCCGTACACCGCCCATGAGTATGATGTAAACGTGCGGCACCTGCGGCGGTACCGATTCTATGAGGACCAAGACGGCGCCGAAGCCCAACGATTGAGGAATTGGTCCGAGTACCAGAACGAGCAATTGCGAGAAGACCCAGACTTTGGAGCTCAATTCCGTGCTCGCGAGGCAATAACCGTTGAGACGGACGCCTGCCTAGCCGAAGGGCGGATTAACCTCCACGGTGCTGGTGTGTCGTACGAAGCAGAACCCGCACAACTGGTCCTCCAGTCGGAGCTAGGCGATCGAGCCTTACTGCACCATCTGACGATGCAATGGCAGTACCGACGTACCGCCTCAATTCGCACCAGACGTCTACTCGACGAAGCCGAGCAGCGATACGAAGAAATCCAGCGCGAGCTGGACCTGGAGCATGAGCCCATCGCGGACAGATTATGGATACGCGCTCGTACCCATAATATCCACCTTAGCGCCCGGCTATCCTACCATTTGGCAGAGCTGAAAGGCATCATAGAATCGCTAGAGATGGAGCGCGCTGTCGAGCGCGGGAGGTTAGAAATGCTTACTCAATCCGAGGATATTGCTGAGGCGACCCCGATTCCCGATGATGAAGCATTGTTCTGGGACGCGTTGCCGATACAATTCTCGACTGAAGAATTGTTGACCACTCCGCTTCCGGACACAGCCCCTGATGGAAATCCCGGTCAACGGTCCGAAGACAGCTTTGCCTCAGGACGCATTGAATCCATCCCCAATTTGAACATCCCTGCTGAACGCCCAGCAGATGAACACAATGTATTGGTTGAAGAATCTTACGATGCGACTTTACTCAACGCCCCGGTGCAGCCCTCTGACACTGACGAGATAATCGTGAGGTCAGTAATAATGACTGGCACTAATGAGGCTGAACGAGCAGACATTATGGTGGATCGGCACAACAACGTATACGTGCGAACTAGTGAACTACCGGACCACCATTACCTGAATCCTTCGTTCCGACCCATTCACGAAGCCGCCATGGACACCGCTCGCGTGGAACGCCGAATCGCGGGGAACCATGACCATTACCTGCTGCTGTACTCGTCACTCCCAGGCCCTAACTGGCCTCTTCGACGTGACAGACGCGGATTCGCCGATTGTGAGCCTTATCTGCTGCCTGGCGTGGCGTTCCATGAGCGCCTAGCGTCACTAGGTCCGGATGAGGACAACGAGAACGCCCTGCCTGGTTTTAGAGTACAATTCCTCGCTGGACGTGTGGAATATTCCAGCACAGTCCGCAAACCCGAGTTGGTTGGTCTTCTGGACCAGCCAATACGCCTGCGCGCTCTCAGCGCGTGTATCGCAGTAATGCTGAACATCAACGGGACGGACGCCTACACCCTGATTGACACGGGGAGTACTACGAATTCGATGACTCCTGAATATGCGCATGCTACCAAAGCCCCACGCATAATCCTAGAAGATCAGGTTACCCTTCAGCTAGGCTGCGTGGGCAGCAAGTCGCGAATCAATTTTGGGACGCGGGTCGCCATTGACTTCTGTGGATTCAAGGGTTACACTTATTTCGATCAAGTTAACCTGGACCGCTACGACTGCGTCATGGGGACCCCATTCCTCATTCGCCACGGCGGGGTGATCGACTTCGAGAAGCGGGAAGTACGGTTCTCGAATGGACGATCCGTGCCTGCAATCCCCATACCCGAAGAAGTTACGCTCATTACCAAGCGTAACGCGGTTAAGAAGGAACCTGCGTACCTTGCTAAGCGCCGTGAACCTATCCAGGTTTGACTGCGCAGCGGAAGGGTGGTGCAGGACGACGTGAACTCGACATGCGCTACCAACGGCGGATCAGACGACGCGCCGCGGGCGCGTACACGAATACTAATTGAAGAACTAGAAGAACTACCCTCAACTATCCCCAGTTTAGCCTGGGACCATGAGTCACTATTCCTCCCTGAAGACAGTTTCGGGGCAGAGGCGACTGCTCGCCTCCATACACACTCTTGTGTGTCTATTGAAGAACTTGAAGAACCTCGCTCAATGTTGCCCACGCTTCCGTGGGACTACGAGCTGATCTACAAACCTGAATCAATGTTCTCGTATTCTGACGACGTACCGCCGATATCATTCGAGGACGACTCAGACGACGAATTCGACGGTCTATATCACGACGCCCACGACCATGGCGACGATGTAGATTACTGCGACGAATGCTACGCGGACGAAGTCGCATTCGAGCCCGTGCTTCATCTCCAACTTGACCAAGTGAAGGAGGACACACGCACGCCAAGACAAACTACCGGACGAGGCGAAGTCCCCGACATCGCAACTTACTCGGTAATCACTCTCCATTCCTCAACACGGAAAGTCGCAAGAGGAGGGGACGAAGACCCGCTAGGCCTTAACGACGAGGCCCTTGAAGAGGCAGTTAGCTTCATGCAAATGAGGCCCGAAGAACCTGAAGAGAAGACTCTAGGACCTGCACCCCTCAATTCGACGACTCGCGTTAACAAGCTTCGAGCTCGATGGTTCGAGGTCTGCGCCGATTTAATGGGACCTATCCCTGAACATCTACCGCCATTCAGGGAAATCAACCACGAAATTAATCTCGTGGACGAATCCCTGGTATATGGCCACCACATGCCAAGGTGCTCAGACGCACTCCGACCACAGCTACGTGACAAAATCAACCGATACGTCCGAGCTGGCTGGTGGGAGATGCGACCGGTACCTCAAGCAGCCCCTCTCCTGTGTATACACAAGAAAACGGGCATGCTACGCACGGTGGTTGATGCCCGCAAACGGAATGACAACACTATCAAGGACGTCACCCCCTTTCCCGACCAAGACAATATTCGAATGGACGTCGCGCGGGCTCCATTTCGGTCCAAGATCGATATGTCGGACGCCTACGAACAAATTCGTGTGCGTCCGGACGATGTCTGGAAAACTGCATTCGCAACCACTTTTGGAACGGCTGTTTCGCATGTTATGCAGCAAGGCGACTGCAACGCGCCTGCCACCTTCCAACGACTGATGACGTGGATTTTCCGAGACTGCATCGGGATGTACATCCACGTATACCTTGACGATATCTTCGTGTATTCTGATTCAATAGAAGACCACGAGAAGCATTTAGCTCTCGTGTTTAACCGGCTTCGCACCGAACAACTTTTTCTCAGTAAAGCAAAGTGCGATTTGTACTCTACTGACATGGACTGCCTGGGGCACCGAATCACTGCCCGAGGACTTCATGTCGACAGTGACAAAATGGGCCGCATCCTCGAATGGAGGACTCCACGCTCCCACCAAGAAGTACAACGATTCTTGGGGCTAGTTCAGTACTTGGCAAATTTCATGCCTGACGTTGCTCACCTAACTGGACCCCTGGAATCGATTTGTCGAGGAGGGGTAGCTTTTGTGTGGCGCCCGTTCCACCAGCACTGCCTGGAACAAATCAAGTTAATCGCGCGTCGAACACCAATACTGAAACCCATAGACCCGAATTGTTCGGATCCCATATGGCTTATTTGTGATGCGTCCACCTGCGGAGTTGGCGCGCTGTACGGCCAAGGACCAGATTGGCACACCTGCCGACCTGCTGGTTTTATGTCAAAAAAATTCACTTCAGCTCAACGATCGTACAAAACGTACGAACAAGAGGCCCTCGCGATTATAGAGGGGCTACTGAAGTGGGAAGACAAGCTTCTCGGCCGCAAAATTATGATTGCTTCTGATCATAAAGCACTAGAAGCAGTCAAGACGGCCGCGAGAGGCAGTCTCAGCGGCCGACTCATCCGATGGGATGAGTATTTATCAAGATTTGACTTTGAAGTATTCCACGTACCTGGAGTAAAAAACAAAGTCGCGGACTGCTTGTCCAGATACTACGAGAACGATCGTCCGGACGAGCACCACCCGCCGGGCGCATATGTATCAGGCGATTATCGTCTTGATCCAGATTTGGACGATATGACCAAGCTGAGGACGGAAGAACTGATTGATTACCCGACGCGCTTGTATGCACTGCGCGCAGAGGGCCCACTGGAAGATCGCGTCAAAGAAGCTCAAGAATTAGAGCAACATGCGATTGACCTGGAGGATGAAGGATTCGACACGTCGGCTATCCCACTAGCCGACGCGCTGGCAGCAGACACGCCACTTGAACCTATGATGTGCGGAGACGTGAGTTTCTTGCCTGGGGTCCGAGCGGGATACGAAAAGGACGGATTGTTCGCAAAGATTCTTGCGAACCCCGAACATTTCCCGACCTTCGAGGTTGCGGACGGTCTCATTCACACGAAGAATGTGGAGGGCATTCGATGCCTGTGCATCCCGCGAACACCAGGGTTGCGTGGACCCCGCCACCTCACCGAAATGGTAATCGACCAAGCCCACAAGGTTGTGGGCCACTTGGCCGAACTTCGCACATCCCAATATGTGCGCAGATGGTTTTGGTGGCCAAAGCTCGGGTCGGAGATCGAGACGTTCTGCGATAGCTGCACGACGTGCAAAATGGCAAAGAAATTGAATCAAGCACCCGCAGGTCTGTTACACCCACTACCAATCCCACAACACCCGTGGGATTCAGTGGGCATGGACTTTGTTGGCCCGTTCCCGCCGTGCCTGGGATATAATTACATGCTGGTGGTCATTTGCCGACTCACCAGTATGGTCGCGCTTATACCAATGAAAGTGACCGATACGTCTTCAGATGTGGCCTGGATGTTTATCCGAGACATCGTTCGACTACACGGAATTCCCAGATCTATAATATCTGATAGGGACTCAAAATTCACTTCGAAATTCTGGCGAGAGCTTCACAGACTCACCGGTTCAAAGTTAATGATGTCGACTGCTTTCCACCCCCAGACGGATGGGGTATCTGAGCGGGCGATTCGAAACGTCACGCAGATCCTGCGTGCAATGGTCAACCCCAACCAGAGGGACTGGGCTTACCTGCTCCCGATGATTGAATTCGCGATCAACTCCAGTATCAGCGCCTCCACAGGATTCGCGCCATTCGAGTTGAACTACGGCTACGTCCCGCGCATGACCAACATCACAGGCGAGACGACCGAGTACCCTGGAGTCAGGGATTTTGTCAACAAAGCACTAGCGAACATTGCAATAGCGCACGACGCCATAATTGAAGCGCGAGTACGTGCAACATTCCACGCCAATAAGAAGCGGTGGGTGGAAGTCCCCTACGAGGTAGGGGACATGGTTTTTCTATCCACGAAAAACCTCAACCTGCCAAAGAGCCGGGCGCGCAAACTCGCGCCTAAATTCATCGGGCCGTACCGAGTATGCAGCGCAAACGCTACCACATCCACTTATGAACTGGAACTGTCATCTGAATTGAAAAAGCGACGGATTCACCCGAAGTTCCACTCGTCACTGCTACGCGAACACCAGCCCAATGACGAGGCAATATTCCCTAGTCGGGAAGCAGGCCGGTTCTACGACTTCGGAATGCCTGACGATCAGGAGTGGTTTGTTGAATCGATCTTGGATCACGAATGGGTTGGCCCCAGGACGTTGTGATTCCGTGTCCAGTGGACGGCGGGCGACGTGACTTGGGAGCCACCAAAGAACCTCGAAGACGTTGAGCACATCGACGACTATTTCGAGCTGCACGGAGTCAGCCGATGGCAAGATCTGCCAAGGGCGTAGATCATCACGCTGATGGAACCGTTGCATAACGGCATATTCCCACACTCCTCCTCAGACATGCACTATATCTAGCATGGTCGAGGAATGGCTCAAGAAAAACTTCTGCTTGCTCCCACCTTCCTTTTCGATGCACCACGGCGACGCTGAAATGTCTACACCCTGGGACGACGACGACAATTGGATCGAAGACCGCTGGACTAGAGGCGAACTATTCCAGCGACGGGCTGCAGGTTACTGGGCGGGCGACGAGCGCGCCCTCACTTGGGTGCTGCCCATCGGGGCGGCGTTGAACACCCCCCCTCCGACGTCTCGGGGATTTCAAGCGACAGCACGCACATCTCCGCGCGTGGTCGATACATCTACAAGCCTAGCAGGACTAGGTACGAGAAACGGCACTGCGCCGCCGCAGGCTGACCAACAAAAGCTCGCGCCAGACACTAGCTCGACGAGCAGCTCGGATCGCCACCGGGACCAAGGCGTGGACCGCCAACGGGAAGACATGCTTCGGTACCAGGCGTTATCCACCCGCGACAGGTTCCACGACGAACCAGTCTGGGGTGGCCGCCGCCCTCGGTACGACCCGCGTAACTCGCGGTGATAAGCCGTGTATCGGGTTTAGGCCTGTTTCACGCGTTTTTCGCGTTTTCTGTTCTTTTTAACGCGCGTCTCAAGCATAATATCATATCTGATATTATGCTTTGAGCCTACTCTTAATGGGGACTATAATAAGTCCACCCGCAGGGGCTATTCAGAAAGATCATACTGAATTAGCGCTGTTGTACGGGTTACAATTAAAACTGGGTCAACTTACAGACGCTCAGGTTGTACAAGAGAGCTCCCTTATTCATAACGTACCTAGTGGGCATCTGGGGGATTTATCGGTTATGTCTTGAGGACGCCGGACGCTTGATTGAAACCTTTGTTTACATCTCTTTGCATCGAAATGGGATACGCGATGGACCACGTGACCAGCTCAGTACTTGCCCGAGATCATGTTCCGAATAGGCCGATACGGAATTATCCGGACATGATCGCATCAAATCGCGATCGACTCTCAAAACGGGGAGATTAAGGTTCCAATCCAGGAACTTGGTCTTCCAAGCTCTTCACAAGGGAGTGCGGGGTACTCAGTGGAAGCTACGAACATGTAGAATCCATTTCTGAGTATCTTATTCACGGGCACGGCCCTATTCAGAACCTAGGGACTAATCTCGACTTCCAGCACCACACGAAGTCCGAGATAAGTCCCAAGGCAACTAATGGACATTCAGGAGTTTCATTAATCTTTCTTATTTCAACTATAACTGCTTGGCTACCGATATGACTCGTTTTTCTATTCATTTTAAACACATGTATACCCGATCGTCTGTCACACCCCTACTCCGTTTATCCGCAATCTTGTAATTCTCTCTGTGTAAGCGTTATAGTGTACAGTATAAAATAGCGAGAGCACTGGCATGTACGGTACGGAATCCCACCCCGGTTATTGAGGCGCCACCCCGTTACGGCCCTCCTTAACGCACGGTTCGGATCTGGACTTGTCACTCAGGGCTACTCTATTCAGAATAGTGCCGTTCCAAGTTATAATATAAATCTCTGCACGCCCCTGGCGATACTCCTGGACTCCTGACTGATTGTGAATTGTATTGAACCTGTGGCTTGTGAATTGGCTTGTGGTATAGCCTTTGATTGGGATTTGGCTTGTGGTATAGCCTTAGGACTTGGAATTGTGACTGGCTTGTTGTATAGCCTTGGATTGGATACGTTTGGGATTTTGGCATATAGCTTTGGACGCTTTAAAATCCACTTTGCGAATAGGGTGCTATAACTTCGGTTACCAAGCCTTATTTCACTCAGACCACACGCGCGCTGCACACGTCTAAGACAGCAACCCCTTAATTACCTGCTCCCCTCATTACAATACGAACTCGGCAGTAGAAGTAGTAAAGTGTTTAGGATTAGGTTGTTTGTTGTGGATTAGATTAAAGATTCAACTTTGTTGTATCTTTGTCTTCATTCATATCCAAACCGTCGAATCTTGATTCCATCCGCTTCTCCTGTGCAACCCTTTCAGCGGGCGCCATACGACTACCGTGAGGAACGGGACCGTCGGGACGACCGTGACCAGGAGCGTGAGCAAGAGCGCGAACGCGAGCGTGAACAACGTGACCGCGAGCGCGAGCGCGAGCTCGAGCGGCAGAACAAGGAGCGCGAGGACGATCGCCGCAACCGCGACTCCATGAAAAGGATGCCCCAATGGGTACCACGCGACACGCGGCGCGAGCCTCAGCGTGAAGCGCCACGGGATGCACCGCGCCCCGACGTACGCAAGGACGACAAGCGCAGGGACGCAAGCCCTCCTCCGCGTTTATTCCCATCCCCCAACGCGGTTCTGGCGCCGCGCGACGCCGCCGGCCACCCACTGGCCGCGAAGACGGTAGCACGCAACGCGGAAGACTACGAAGGCCCTCCCGTCGCGTTCACACCTAACCCCACTTACGTGGCGGACGAGGAGGAGCGGATCGCTCGCCACGCTGCGAAGGACAAAGGCAAGGACGTGGCCCAGGCTGTCAGGCCCCGCAGCGACAAGCTCGGCATGTGGCAGTTCCTAGCCATCGCCGACATCCCGCAAGCCATCAATCTCATCGAGTGGATCGAGCAGGGCGAGGACAGCGCCTACGAGAAGTTCCGGTTCATCGTCCAGAACGCATCCGCACTACCAGCAGATTACCGGACGGAAGGCGAAGCGTACGTGCTGTCCCAACAGCAGCGCATCGAAGCCAACTGGTGGACCACGACTCGCGGCGGCCCGCGCCCCAACCGCGCCGAGCGCATCGCCATCGCACGCAGTGGTGGCGGCATCGCGCGCGCCCCTCCAGGAATATCTATGGGCCGTACACCGAACTCGCAGCACGCGCACGCCCGGGATGAAGACGTACCCATGGACGATGCCCCGGGGAGCACCTGGTCATTTGGCAGCATTGTCATGCGGCCGGAAACTCCGCCCCCTATGCCTACGCGCCTGCAGCAGCTGCCCCCCGCACGGATGGGCGGCTTTATTTGCGACGCCCCAGGATATCTAGGACAGTCCGCAGCCAACGCTCTGGATATAGCACCCCCCGCGGTTGGCGTGGGTGAGTTCCGCGTCTGGCACGGCCTACCCAACACCCTCGGTACCGTCAGGGAGGTTGGTCGGCACTATGCCTTCGCCAACCCCTCGACGTGGACCTCTGGTATCCGCAGCGCTGTCGGCGGACGTCCCGCAAGAAGCGGAGATGACGCCCACGTCGGGGACGCACTCGCGTTTCAGACGCTGATAGCTTTGGGACCGACCGCCACAACCGCGCACACCAGTGGCGCGGGTTCTTCGAGCCGGCGATACGCATGCTGTCGATCCCGGGTTTCTACGCCCACATCGTGACCGCCGGCGGGTATCCGGCCGCTACAATCGACATGGAGCACTTCGGCGGCCCGACGGACAACGCAACGATGCCCATCATCGCGGCTTGGTTCGCGCGCCACGGCATTTCGACTCTTGGCCCGACAATCGAGCACCTGGAAGCGTTCGCCCGGTCGCGCCGCAACATGCAGGCGAACGTCACCGACTTGAACAGCGTCGGGTGGGCAGAAGAACCCCGCAACGCGAAACAAGCCATGGCGGTGGACGTCGCCTCCATCCCAAGCTGGGAGGTTATCAGCCGCTCGGGACCGCTGGCGACCACTGCACACGCAGCAAGGCCGCCTGGAACGACCCCTGCGCCTAGCCCTCCCGCTCCCCCGTTGAACAACGGAGGAATAGAGGCCTCGACGCACGCACCCGGCATGGAGGTCGACGGCGAAGCAGCTGGCACGATCGTGAGTTCCACCTCTGGCATCACGATCATCACCGAGCCCGTCCCGACGGCGCTGCCCCGCCCGTTGTCACCCCCTTCTCCCCCTGGCTCCGACGACGCAGTCCCCGGACCCTGAATCTGCATCAAGCGGGCACAGGAACTCGAGTTTGCTCGAGCCGGTGGCGCGTCGCGCGAAACATGGGGAGTTGCGTTCATCAAGAAAAAGAACTGAAAAACGAAAAACACCAGCTATGGCGACGCTCCGCGTCGCGATTAACACTGTCCTTACTATCCACTGTACCAACACTTGTTTCGTACAAGTCTCGAGCCTGATATTTTAAATTGAATACATTCGTTTATTCAGGAATACTTGTGTGAACAAGTCAGGAAGATTATTGGACTGGAGAAAAATAAACGAAACAAAGTGGTCTTTGATTATCGGACTCCTTGCAGTCGCCCTAAGGGGGGAGAGTGTAAGGAGGCAATACCGACTGGGTGCGGTGCACCCACGTATGCTCCTATTAGGCCACCATTGTTTAGTACTATTGTGTACCGTAGTATATAGACGGATCCGCACGGAGTGATGGGCATCTTTTAACCCACCACTCCGTACGCCCGTCTTGCCTCTGCAATATAGAGAGACTTGACCAGCTTACTACCGGTGACTCTTAAGACCTCTTAATCCCACCTTACAGCGAGAGTAATTCCCGGAAGGGCAGCGACGGATGAAGCGGGATGGTTCGCTGAAGGATACGGCACCGGCCCAGGACGCGCTAGAAAAATATGTTAAGCTCCAGCAAGAAAATAGTAACGGCAAAGACCCCTCTGGACAGAGTCTCCGGGAAGTAAAGAAAAGCGAAAATAAAATCGAAAACGGGCGGACGCAACTCACCACGGTCCTGACCAATCGAATCATCAAGAGGCGTAGTTGCGCCTTCTCCGAAGGGTGAATATAGCAGGGAGGGCCACGGAACGTGCCCGTGTCCACGGTGCATTTTTGCAGGAAATAAACGGCTGGGCGGATCTTCGTCCGGAAAAGTTCTTCAAGAGAGACGGGCGGGCAATAACGATGGTCCAGCAGCTGCGCATCGTCCATGAGCAGTCCCGAAAAATAGTGTCGGTACTGCGCAAGCCAGGCGCGGGTCATCGCAGAGAAAATTATGGGCCAGATCAATGGAACGGGAATTATTTGATCGATCGACCCTCCCCTTATACGGTCGCGGAGGAATATCCTGGCATCACGACTCATCAAAGCGGAGCTGGCGGACGACGACAATCCGGACAGAATATCCAGCGACTATTGGGCCTTGCCCCTTTGCGTATAATGCCTCGGACGGAAATTCCGGTCTCAAAGACACCCCATAACCCAGGATCGGAAGCAAGATATCATTTAAACGAAAATTACTCGAAGTACTACACGGTGGTAGAGCCCCCCGTAACGGAGGGAGTCACTAAAGAAGGCATCGACCCACTGGAGCACTCGCTGAGCGCGCGTTCCTCCTCTTTGACGAAGAATTCATCGGGCACCAAGGGCCCTTCCGCCAGATGCGACGCAAGCACCCAATAACTCCGTCTAGTGGGCAATTTCTTGATAAACCGGAAGGACGCGTTAAGTGCCGCGTTAATCACGGCCGCGTCCGCAACGTCCTCGGCTTCGTGAACGACGGGAAGAGTCGGGCACAGAATGCTTTTGTGCGGCTTTTCGGTGCAGTCGTGCGAGGAATCCATAGGAGTGTGGCCAGCATGCGTACAGGCCGGTCGGGCTTCTGCATTCCTGCGGTTGCGTTCCCGCCGCTCCTCCTCATGTATGCGGGAGAGGATCAAGTTATAGTCGAAAGGGTCCGCGAGAGTGTCGACAATCGGAATGGGATGAAAGGACGAAGGGCGGGCGCGATAATGAATATTGCCTGACACCCAACGCGCGCTGTCGTACGCAGGGAAATCCAACTGGGCGTCGTCGAACCCGTCCTCCTTGTGCGAAACGAAGGTAGCCAGAGCCGCACCAAGGAAGAAAGTGGCTTGAGACTGGGCAAGAGCGCCCTCCGTGGTCACGTTGGCCGAAGGAGCGGGCACCAGCGCCGCCTCCTCACCCTCGAAGCCCACCACGACGAGGAGGACCAGGATAACGTGAAACAACCACGCGGCTTCCGAAGGGACAACTCCGGACTCATAGTGAACCCGGAATTCATTTTGGCGGATCTGCGCGGCGTAGAACTTGGACATATCAGCTCTTGGAAATATTCTCCGAGAAGGATAACACTCACCATATGGCGGACAATGTCGCGCACCCGGAACCGAATCGCCAAGCGCTCTCCCGTTGTCAGCGACTTCACGGTGTCGAACGCATAGGCATCGGTGAAGACGGCCGTCATAACGAGGAACACCTTGAAACGGAGGTTGTCGCACAGGAAGTTCGTTAAACCGCCGCGAGGGATGAATAATTTTTCGGCAGGCCACTCGACATTGGTACTAAGAAAGCGACGGGTGGAACTGGGATCCATGACCAGGAAATGAAGAGGTCGGGAAGTTGGGGAGGATTGGAGAGGATGGTTTAAGAGGATCGCCTTTTATAGGTTTTCTGACCAGGGTGGTCAGGAGTAAAACTACCGAGGAGGTGTGAGGCTGGTGTTGGTGCTACGCCCTGCACACCGCCTCATGGCCCCTCCAAGCGAAGCTGAAGAAGACGCTCACCGGGACACGCCCAAATAGGAAATGCGAGCCGTAGTTGTAAGATATAGCTTTTCTGTCCTGGCTGTAGCCTAAACATAAATTGCCTTCCAGCCCGGACACAGCCAGGGCCCTGGCTACAGCCAGAAAGAAGGTTGCCTAACCAATTACTTACTTTTAAAGCAAAAGAATGCTGGCCAAGGGATTTGAACCCTAGACCTTATGATTCTTTTAGTTTCTACATTAGGATACATCATTAGCAGCTGAGCCAAGCTGCCACATAAATAGTTTGTTTCTTTCAGGCTAACCCAAGCACATTACAATGTATTATATCTTCATATACCCTAACCTAACCAACCCCAACCTAACCTACCGAGGCAATAACGTCTCTTGGGACCCTTACACTAACCTCTAACCCTAACCCTAACCACTAACCACTAACCACTAGCCACCCAAACACTAACAGCCCCTACCGGGGCGGGATAAAGGGAAAACCTGCTCATTATATGTTTGTAGAGGCCATAGTATATTCCTATCATTTTGTAAATTGCTATCAGCTCCATAGTCTAGTTAGTTAAGATGTTACTTAAGTTTATTGCTTATGTAACCTGGTGGCTTTTGGTTCAATCCTCGAAAGCAACAATTCATTTATAACTTTTAACTATAACTGACTTACCAAGGCCCTGGCTACAGCCGTGCTGGAAGACAAATTATGTTTCTGGCTGTGTCCAGGCAGGAAGGCTTTCTACTACACCTACGGGTGGAAATGCAGTTACCGCATTCAATCGAATGGCGCAGAGACTCTTCAGACACCGAAACCCAGCGCAAGACGTTCCCGGAAACAAGTTCCAGACACTCTCCACCCATAAACGACGCTCTCCCCCTACTTTCCACCAACATGACCTGACGGGACGATACTTCCAGACGCATACGAAGATCAATCCTCGCCTACCGAACTATAACGTAACAAAGCTCTCTGGACGAACTTGCCACCACCTCTGGCGCACGACGAAACACGTTTTCTCCCATGAACGACACCTCCACGCGGCTCCGCAGTGCCTCACCCCGCCCTCTCACCGAATTATATCGTAATAACTCACCGGACAAAATGTACGGACAGTGCTCCACATGGCGGACACTCGGCAAACCAAGGAAAATATCAAATACCGTCTTCGGACGAACCCTCCAGCTACCAAATCACCTAATAACCTTCCGACCAAACCGTTCAGGCAGCTACTTTGTTCCCAGAGACGCCCGGCGCCGCGTGCTACAGGGTGTTTCCAGGCACAAGAAGGCGCCTCGAGGCAAGGATGGAGAGATATAAAAGGAGAGGCGAAAGTAGGAGGTAGTCAGTCAATTACTGGGCTTTGTTCCCTCCCCCACTTGTACCCCCACAAGCAATCCAGTCCTCGTTCACGCATTTGACCACAACTCCCCTCACTTGTCCCACACCAGGGCCACTTTACTCTCATACCTCCTTCTGCAAGGTGCCCCCATCACAGGCATCCCAAGTCTACACTCCAGCTAGTCATCGTAATCGACACTACCTTCGCAGGCACCACGCCGTGTAGAAGACAAGACGAGGGCGACTAGCACCAGAATCATCACGGATAAACCGCCGTCCGTATTATCGAACAATCAAGTATCCGGCGTCGTCGTAACCAATCGCGGTACCTCCTACGGGTTTTACCAAGCTATCGAATTAGCGCACGTTCAAAGGGGAGGAGCGCAGAAGAGATAGCAAGCGAGAGCTACGGGATCCAGGAGACTAGAAACCCCCAACAGGAATTCTAGGACGAGGAGACAGTATTTTCATTCTTACCTTTCTTTAGCTAACTTAGGCCGTCGTAAGAACGACGAAGCCAGGACACGGATATAATTTCCAGGAACGCCCCGTGCCACAGGCAACGAACAATCACCCGGAATTAACGATATAAAGCTCTCCGGAAACATTATCCAGGAAGCTTTCCACACACACGCACACACTTTCCAGCCATCCTTGGCATCCCACACACACACACACATTTCCCCAAGAGGCATTAGTCTAAAACCAGAATTCCCTACTATAATCACATCATATAAAATCCCCAGAGGCCGAGCACGTCGTTATTAAGAGGACAGTCACACAACCCTCCAATAGCTACACCGCGGTCTGCATTACACCGCATCCAGGTCTTCGCCCATAAACTTCCTCTCAATCAACGAAGTGCTGCCCATCCATTCGGCGGATATGTCTTCAATTTCATCGTATCAACGGATGGTCATTGCGACGGAGGCGACAAGATATTTTGTGTCGTCATACCCTTCGGCGAGTGGAAGGGGGGTGAGCTTGGTTTACATGAGCCCGGGCTCCTTTTCCGTTTACGGGCTTGGGATGCCATTATCTTTCCCTCGTGCTATGTTACGCATTTCAACATGGATTTTTCAGGTATCAGATGCTCTCTAGTTTTACATTCTGATAAATACGGTGATAACTGGGTTCAGTCGAAGAACAACTGGCAGTCGAGGAATTAGATCAAATGTATACATTTTTTGATACCAAGAAATTTGACAACTGTACGACTACTTAGATACGGCTAGCAGCACGATTATAATGTACAAGACAGGTTTTAAGAGCCCTGCAAGTAAGATCATGCGACTCAAGAAGGCGGTGAAGGAAGTATTGCCCGCAGTTCTTGCAGGGAGCCACCAAAATGTGCGCCGTTTCCTCGTCGATACCAAAACCCTTGGCCAGACAGGAGAGAATTTCCGTCTCCTGATCGGTGAGGTCCTGAGGGATCCCAGATGTGCTGGCCGCCTGTATGCCAATGTCTGACATAGCTGGTAATCATCAGTTAGGAACCTTGAGGCAAGAATGGAAAGGACGCACTGGGAGTGGGCTGAACATAGTCACAGTAAGAGGCAAGGAACGTGTCCGAGTTCCCCTCCATGATACCTCCGAGCTGCGTCCCACCTTCACGTTCTCCTAGATAGCCCGGAAGATAGATTGGCTGGCCAATCGAGTTGGGAGCCTCCGGGGACAAGAGAAAACGAGTCATGGAGCTGTCTGTCTTGCTGACCGGCTCATAAGGCTGTCGAAGGGTAGACATGTGATACACTTGGACCAGGTCAACTATCAAACGATCAAAGGGCTGCCACAAAGAAAAAAATAAGACAGAACTCACTGAAGAACTGGCAGCGAGGCAACGAATGGTGGCACACGGCGAATGTGCCTAGGTCGGGCCAAGTCACGATTCGACACGAGGCGGAGGTCTCTCTGGTGGCAGGGTCGCTCATTGGGCAAAAGCAGGACCAGTGAAACCCATTCGCAATCAAAAATTCACGAATGTGAATGGCAGGAACCCGATGACCATTGACCGTAGGCCTAGAGCATGGCATGAGATGGGTTTTGTATGAACGATGAACGAACACTAACCAAGCAATTCTGCAAGGCAGCCCCAAGAGAAACGATGGGCAGTATACGATAAGATCCTGGTCAGCGCGTTGTTTCTCAGCCCAGCTCCCATCGTAGAGAGCCTTGCTTGGGGCTTGGAGCAGTACAGAGGGAGGGAGCGGCATGCTAGAAGTAGAGACACATTTTCGAGACCCCTGGTTCTTTTATCGCAGGCGACGGGGCAGAACGAAACCTAGAAGCAAAGGCACGGTGTGGCGGCTCACTTGGCCGTGATTCATTAAAGTTTGGAAGACATTCGGCCGCAGAAGGGAAAACGGTTCGGTTGGGAGAAAGGAGAGAAGACCAAGTCACGATTCTGTTTTTCCAAGAAAGACATTTTTTTATTTGGTAAGTTGCGACAGACGAAGTATACCAAGATATTCTACTGCAGATTTTTGAGCCATATTAACTACGACGACGACGATCCAGACGATCCAATAGACGACGATGATCCAGATCCAGACGACGACGACGAAGACGATCCAGTCTGCCCTTCCTGAACCCCACGCCCACAGATGATTGGCTCCTTGCCCGGGTCAGCACAGGCCCCGTCATCGTCGAGATGGAGCAAATGTGCGGGGAAGGACCTCACAAGGTCGCAGTCCTTGCAGTGGAAGACAGCTGTAGAAACAGCCATCCACACGTCTGCAGGCACACCCAGTCGAGAGTTCCACTCGAGGAGAGCCGAACCGATAGATGTGTCCAGTGTCTCTCCAATCCTCTTGGGCAGCTGGTTGTTACGGAGGGAGCGGAAACGGAAGACGGGCTCGGCCATGTCACATTCTTCAACTGGGCAAAGAAAAACATCAGGAGACTGTCTTTGAGCATAATAGAATTGACGCACCCTCTTCGAGATCTGGATGGCTTGAGCACCGACCCTCTTTTCTGTGGTTGTTATAGCCGTAGAGCGAGAAATGGCTCTTGCAGCAATGGCAGCTGCGAGTCGAGCGAACTAGGGTAGCATAGTCGCCGTAGGGGAGGCCCAAGGCACAGTTGAGTTGCCTCACAGCCTGGCCGAGTGGCTTGTAGACAAATTGAAGATAGTTGTAGGTGCGCTCCAGGCAATGCGGGTACAGCCGCTGGTCGTAGATATGAAGGACGGTGTGCGGATTACCTGCGTCCCAAGCCGGATGACTTGAAGGATCGTCTGGAATTTTTGTCAGTATAGAATGTAGATCTGGAAAAAGAAGACGAACCCTCAAGGACGCCTGACTTGTCTATCTGATGGAGGTACTCCATCATAGAGACATCTGGCGAAAACACATGAAAATCAAATAAGGGGTGAAATCAATGAGGCTTACCTGCTAATTTTCTAGCCTCAGCGACCGACCGACGATAAAAAGAGAGAGGTCCAGGAGCATCAGCAAGGGGTGTACCCTTTCCGGCTGGAGTAGGGGAAAAGCGCACGACGGGCCCTCCACAGCTGTACCTTGGAGAGGGATCCAGCATCGCCTGAACAGCCAAGCGAGAGATGACAGAGGAAGAGCTGCTGGACAAGGTGCTACCAACAGAGGTCGAAGAGGAGGTCAACCCTTGAGAGGATGGCGGAGTAGAGTCAGAGTTGTCGATGGATTCCTCCTGGTGCTCGCCTGGAAATCATTGTCAAAAAAAGAAGATAAGGGAGAGAGAGGGAATCTTACCATGGTACTCCAAGTGATCTTCCCAACTAACCAGGATGTGCCGTTCCTTGAGGGGAGGGACAACAACTGAACGAAAGACTTCAGAACAAAAGCAAAATAAGAACCAGTGGGACATACTTTTGAACGCGCACGGGTGGTCGATGGCGTGATAGTAGTCTGCGATGCCGCCCTCGAAAGTCCCGCCCAGGCGGAGGACAAGGGAGTTGAATGGATGGCCGTTATACGTCTCGTGCGGGCAGTAGAATGGCAAAGTCGTCCGGCCCCAGACCTTGTCGAATCCGGTAGCGGCAATGTCCACAGGGCCGCGACTCGTAACATGCTGGGGTCTACACCGATGTTGAGGGAGAACAAGATCGGAGAGAGAGAGAAAACAGACCTTGGGACCTCATCCCAGTCGTTGGAAAAACCATGTCCCCAAGTCACGAGTTTCTTGTTGACGATGTTGTGGCCGTAGAGACGTTGGTGAGCGCTGACCATGGGAGGCTCGCTGGCCGGGGGCGGGAGGAGAAGCAAAGGTTTCGGACGGGTGTATGGGTAGATGCGCTGAGCAGTGCGAGAAGTGGGCTGAGACGGCATGGTGGGTAGTGAACACTGAACCCCAAGGAGGAGGCTCTATCCTTTATTGCGCCTTCTTGCTGAAACTGCTCAGGGGATTCTCGCTGAAGCTGCCTCAAGTCCAGAATTCCTTTCGCGCTGCCATGTCGACGAGGTCGCCGCTGCGGCGCTGCCTCGAGCCTCTGGACGGCGACCTCTTGATGGCAGATGAAAATTAGGAGGAAAGTAGAAGAGAGCTTAAGTGAAGTGAGAACAAAGGTCACACTTTCCTTAAAGAGCAAGTGGAATTAAAAACACCCCGTTGTTTTATCCGGCCAAGGGTAGCACACATGGCCACACAGCGGGCCCGAGGAGGCGCGGGCGGACACGGCCAGGGCGGGGCGAAGATTCTTAGGCAGCTTCTCAGCACAAAACGTCAATCACGACTTCTCCGCTTCGTTGATCCGTCTACGGAGTAATAGTAATTTACTCTGGACTCTTTATGCAACGTTTGATACGTCATAGGAATGAGTAATTTCTCGTGAAGTACACATAATGTTGAGTTCTTCAAATCACTCACTATCGACGTGTTTCTTCCCGGTTTTTTGTCCTCATTGCATTGAGAACCACATTCTGGGTTAGATCTGAATTCATAGGCATTCAATGCAGCTATGTCGTTGAGATCCAAGTAAAAGAGCAGTATGTGATGGCTGTGACAAGATAAGCAGTCGCATGGTTCTCAAGCGAGATACACCAGATGTTATAGGGCCCGCTCCCCCACGCAAATCTCATCAATCAATTGACCTCCTCAACATCTACGCATCCCGATTTGGATGTCCGGCCCGGGAGCGCAGCGAGCGGTGAGCGAAGGCCCTATAACATCTGGGGACGAGATTAAAGCTGATGCCGACTTTGCCAAACAGAGCGCCTCTTGAAATTTACACTTCCCAACCTTGTCCAACAGATGTTCAGAAACTGAGCTTCTTACCATTGCAACGAGGATAGGAAATTAACTTTTGCAACTCCGGACCAAAGGAGGGTTCTGCGTCCAGCGGTGGGGAAAAACAACGAAAAAGATGATCTCTTACTAACTCGACCTCTGCCAGAGGGAAGCAAGTGCTACGCCCTAGTGAACTTGCCAGTCCTGACGTCCTTTGCCCTCTCGTCCACCCCAAGGTCCCTACTGGCGGATCATTCGAAATGGTGCTCAGTATCCACGATCATCGAGAAGAGACGCGGCGTGTACTTCTGCTCGACACACTCGAGGACGAGATGTGTCTCGTCGGCGGCAAGGACGAAGTTCTCTCGTATTTGCTGGTTCACGAGCGCGCGCTGTCAATAAGAACATGACTGAAATCGCGGGACGGGCCGCCTTGTTCCTGGGCGTTGGGATCACGGCGAATAAGGGAAAGGATAAGGGATTAGGATCTGGTCCTCCAGCGGTTTGCTTTAGCCCCTTCCCTCGGCTCCATGGCTGCTGTCGTTCTTGTCACTGGTGGTACAGGGCTGGCTGGGAAGGCCCTAAAGCATATCATCCAAACAGAGCTTAAAGGCTCAAAATACGGCAAGCGGCCAAATGAGACCTGGATCTTCGCCAGCTCGTCCGAGGGAGACTTGAGGTCTGTTGCGCTGGTCGTCCGATATCTAGAGTTCAGCTGGATCTCCCAGGGACTCGTCACAAACGCAGAAGCTGTACGAAAAGTACAAGCCAACCCATGTCATCCATCTCGCTGCGCTCGGTGCGTTCACCGCTCATAGCTAGCTTATCATTTGACCGGAAGGATTCGTAGTCGGCGGGGTGTACAGAAACATGAAGTACAATGTTCGAACTTTGCAAACGGGTAAACGTCTCCTGATTTTGTCACTAGCTGACTTTTCTTCGCGACAACATCCTGATCAACAACAACGTCCTGCACGCGTCGTACACGAACAAAACCACCAAGCTCATCTCGTGTCTCTCAACCTGCGTTTTTCCCGACAAGGTCAAGTAACCCCTCGACGAGAATAAGATCCACAGCGGTGTAACGGCGCACCGAAGGGTAGCCGTGTAATCAAAAGACTCAAGATTTCAAGAAGCGAAGCGATGAAATCACAACACAACCCAAAAAAACCTAAGATCTTTATTTTATTTTATCACAACTCAGGCTTCAGGTGTTAACCTTGCGGCGTGCGTATGTGAGTTCGGGGGAGGTAGGGTACGTATCACCCATCAAGATTGTGTATGTTCAATTCAAAGGACCTGGCGGGCAGCGAGCTATTTATATCTCTAGTAGCGGGCGGGCTAATAATGCGGGCGGGCTAATTGAGCTAGCGGGCGGAGCACACTTCGATCGAGTTCAGAGTTCAATTTTCCTTCTTAGGGTGCTCGCCGGCGAGGTCGATACTCAGAAGTGAGCAAGTACGATGCCGGCGGGCGACTTCAATTGGAACCACCGAATTGGCAGCGGCCGGACAGTTGACGAGGCGTCTTCAACTCAGACCCGGCGGGCGGCTGTTTAGGCCGGCGGCACGGATTCGAAGGCTGCCCGACAGACGGCTTAGTCTGGTGAGGACTTTCTCTTACTCTGGCGGGGGACACTACTTCGCGTCGGCTGCTTCTCACTTCAATCTTCACCGTATATCAACTTCTTTTCTCTTCCGTCTAATTCTGGCGAGCACTACCTAATCCACCCGGAGGTGGTAAGGTATGCCCCATCCACCCTCGACGAACATCACGTGGTCGGTTCCCATTTCGGGACATTTGGGGTAGAAAAATCTGTAGGATAATTAGCGAGCCACATTGTATCAATCCCTTCGACCACATTTTAGATATGGGCCTTATTTTACCTCTGAGCCAAAGAAACCAGGTCAATACCTATGATAGAGGTCTGGAATCGTCGATTTGAGGAGAGTTTATGAATGTTTGGCTCAGATCACTGGCTTTGGAGGTGGGGTGATGGATCGAGGATTCCAGGCTTCCCATGTTCACTCTTGGCCCTGATTATTTTTTCGTGGATACATCACATGTATACGCAAAATCTGGTCGAGGGAATTTGGCCCCAGCTCTTTTGTTATCTCAATACTAATTGTTTTCGTTCCTTTCGCCCAAAATGGAAGTGCCACGTGATGTTCGTCGAGGGTGGATGTGGCATACCTTACAGGGATTGACTAAGGAATCTACAGTACAGGCGGGGGTCTTTTATACATTTTACAAAACACAAACGGAGATAAGAAAGCAGGCGGGAGCAGTCATCTCAGTCAGCCGGCAAAGCGCAGCATCCAATGAGATTACATGCATTTTGTTCTGTGGGTATAATAGTCGCCGGGCGGGGCTAAACTATGTGATTCATCATCTTGCGACAGTATTGCGTGCTTATTGCCAAGCCTTCCGGCCGACCCACACTCAAGTCCGTATGAGTGTAGAACTTCCCCGGCCGCTCCTAGGGAGTGGGCGGGAGGCTAACAAGTACCACAGAAACTGCCCTTCATAATCGTCCGTCAACCAATATTTCTAAAAAGCCAGCGGGAGCTCCTTCAATCGAACCCAGCGGCCGGGAAATGTCTGAGTACATCAGCAGCTGATATGCTCCGGCCACAACAGTTGCCGGCGGGCAACTGCCGCTCAATTAGAATATTGTTATTCTGCCTTCATAGAGTTCCCGCCTGCTCAGTTTACCCGGCCGGAGGTCTCTTTATTTACGTCTTCACTTCTTTACGTCCGGGCGGGTGATATACGACCCGGCGGAGAGCATATCTATCGGGCGGGAACTATCCAATTCACACCCGGCTGACTCTCAGCGGGCGGGCGGATCTAAATAACACTTCATATGTTAAATCGGTCCGCCCGGACGGTCATGTAAAGCGGCCCGCCCACTCAACCGGACACTTCTGTGGTCCCAGCGGTCAGTTTTTACTGGCCGCCAGCTTCTAACTTCTCATCGTGGTTCAAATCCACCGCCCAAACATTTCCAGCGGCCGGATTATTGGCCGGCTGGGTTTGACGATAATGTTCTCTCGACTTCAACAAGACTCCGCCCGGCTGGCGGTCAGCTCTAGGACCATGTAATTCCTCTTGTTCACCTCCGGCGCACAAGGAATCAGCTCTCAACTGACTCCCGGAGCCCAACGGTAAGGCTCATTTAGAGTAACTCTGACCCGGTGAGGAATCATTATCAAACTAATGAACTCGTGTTTGCCCGCTGGCTTTCGGCCATCAACAGTATAGCGTACCACTCCGAGGAGAGTGTACACTCTGCATCTTAGCCTCACATAGCCCAATAGATAGTTCAAAGGATGCGAAAACCAGTGGTTTTCACCGGTGGCTCGTCACCCACCATATCAGCGGGCCCCCGCACGAGAGCTCCTACGCGACGCGGATGGTCGATGTGCAAAATCAGTGAGTAACCCGCTCACTCAAGTGTTTCAAGTCCGTTCCGACACTGTCCAGCGCGTACAAGGATAAGTTCGGGTGCAACTTCACCTCTGCGATCCCGACCAGCATCTTCGGTCCCCACGATAACTAGTGCGTTCTCCTGGTCTGCTCATCTCTTTGCTGAAATCCCTTCCAGCGACCTGGAAGACACGCACGTCATCCCTGCCCTCGTGCACAGATGCTACCTCGCGAAGAGTGCGTCCCCTTTATATATCTATATGTATGGTGCGCCCTCATCCAGAACACGGCACTCCCTTCATAGTGGGACGGGCAAGCCTCTGCGCCAGTTCATCTTCTCCTACGACCTGGCGAAGCTTTTCGTCTGGATGCTACGCGACTACGACGACGTCGAGCCGATCATCCTCTCCGTCGGCGAAGACGAGGAGATGAGCGTCAAAGAGGTGGCCGACGCCATCGTGAAGGCTGTCGGTTTCGAGGGCCACTATTCCGTACGTCTCCGCTGAATCTCCGCATCACTCACATTTTTAACTCCCGCCTAGTTCGACACGACCAAGGCAGACGGCCAGTTCCGGAAACCCGCGTCGAACAAGAAGCTGCTGGAGCGCGTCGACGGGTTCCAGTTCACGCCGTTCGAGCAAGGTGCTTATCTGTTTTACCTCATTCCTCTTGTACTGTAACTGACACAACGGCCAGCACTGGACATAAGCGTCGAGTGGTTCGTCGAGAACTACGAAACGGCGCGGACAGGGAATAACAAGAAGGCGTGAGGATCCCGGCCATCTAGGGAGTAATACCATCATAGACGTGAATCGGAATGCAAATGAATCCAATGTAAATGCATTGGAGCGGCCACACAATCCACCTCCACAAGCGAATCAGGATAATTAACGCCCAAGCTTCAGAATTCGGCTCGAGGTTCGTTCTCCAAGAAATGTATAAGTAAGTATGCGGAAGAAATATCGTAGTAAACTAACCTGGTCGCGAGGCTATTGTGCAGCGAACTGTATCCAGCAATGAATTGGAGCTTTCCAGAGATCCCGGCTCAATACACAGCCAGGGTGCGTATCGACTTTCAAATCTGTGCGCGAGAGTCACTACTGGGTGCAGGCCTGGGATGAAAAACTCACGAACATCTCCAAAAGCGAGGTTATCTCGGGTGGACTCAGTATGTCAGAAAGGCTGTCGGCGACGGCGGGAATTTGTGGAGCACTAGTAGTCGGACATCTGACAAGCTCCTGGATCGCAAGCATCGGGGTAGCTGTCCAGTCGTCGCGCGATACAGACCCCCAGATGGGAGTCGCTGCTGTGGGCAGAAGATCCTCTGGAGACAACTTGAAGCGATGTTGACCCCGAATCTGATTCATGGTGACTTCGGCGGCATTTTCACGCGACGAGGCAACGGCGGCCAATGCATTCAAGGGGGCATCTGGTGTTGCGGCCGACGCCGGGCCAGAGTGCTCTCCCGACGTAGCTGGTGACCCCGATGTTGTCTTCGGCACAAAATGGAAGAGGTCGGACGTCTCAAAGGAACACTCAACACCGATGGTTTTGCAGCGGTGGCAACGGATAGTAACGGGACCTCCAGGCGCGGAGGTGAGACAGGCTCGAGGATCTCGCATCTGGATTTTTGTCGTCCGCAGGACGCGCAAGCTTGACCAGCCTTGCTCCTCTTGGGCACGGCAGCTTCGCCCGAGGGTGGTGCGGTTCTCTTCATCAAGGCTTCATAGTTGAATGTTCACGCCGACGGAGGTGCGTAAGCTGATGTGATCCGCCGGAAGACGCCGACCAAAAAAAAAAGATAGAGTGCGAGCTATACTAAAACCAGAGAAGCTAAGAAGGACAACAAGAAAATAACAGGTGCAGCAGCCCAAATACAACAACTAACTAGCATTCTCGACAGGAAACGTGCCCGAAGCCAGATTTTGCACAAACGAAGTCCAAAACGCGTCGTCCATGAACAGGTCAGGGTTTACTGCGGTGCCGCCCAGGAAATCATCGTAACTCGGGTCGCTAACATAGCCCTCCCCACCGAGGGGCAAACTCGGGTCAGGACGTCCGGCCGCGCGTGTATACGGTATGTCCAGCATGCTCCACGTGCTGATGTTTTCAAGGGGATTTTGCTGCTCCCAGGCGCCCATCATCGCATTGAGGACGTGCCCGCAGCGCGCAGCGGCATGGTCCGGTGCGTGCGCGATCTGGTTCAGGCGCTCGATGGTCATGCTCTGCAGACGCTCGCTCGCGCCGCCGACTTTGCTCTTGCCGAGCTGGACGAGGTGGAAGTTGGACACGAAGATCCAGGTCGCGGCGAAGGCGACGTAGACGTAGAGGTTGTCTGGCGCGCTGCTGAGGAGAGTCAAGTCTGACGGCCCCAGGAATGAGCTGAGGACGCCTTCGGCATTGGAGAGTGCCATGCGGCCCCAGTAGTGTGTGCTGCGCAGGCAGGAAGGTCAGCGAAGGAAGGAGGGCGGGGACGCGGACCTACAGATAGTGTCCGCCGCTGCTAGCGGTCGCCCAGGGTACCTCGGGTGTCTCTCGCTCATAGGCGGTGCGGGTTTCTCGGATACCATGGTGCAGCATCAAAAGACGGCAGGCGTTGTACTGGAGCGTGAGCATCTGCGAGTATACCACATCGTGGAGCGTGATGACTACTGCCAATCAGCGCGATAACAACCCAAGCTCATGTCTTACCAGGCAACGGCGTGAGGAACCGACTGAGGTTTTCCATCCCACCGAGAGAGGCATTTGTCTGGTCGAAAAATTCGGTCAAATCTGCGACGCTTTTCAGGCGTAGCTTGAGCGCGTTTTGGGCTATGTCAAACATTCGGGCGGTGAGGCCGAGGCGTATATCGCGGACGGCTGAGAGGTCGAAGCGGGGTAAGGAGGATAGATTGAGTAGGTCCTGATCAAGTTGCGAGATCTCAGAGACTGGTGTGCGTCCAGTCCCGATGCACAGCCTGATAGCAGATGTTCAGGAAAATTAGGCTGGAAGAAATCAAGGAAAACGCACATCGACTCGCATGTTGAGAGGTACATCCACTGTCATGCTCATTATTAAATGACGAAAACGTAGAACGAAAACATTTTACCATACGCCACTTTCGACTGGATTCCTCCAACTCCGCCTGCTTGGTCGGAGACAACGCGCTTTTGTCGGCTCGCAGAGCAGCCAGGTGCTTCGATTCATCCTTTAAACGCAAATTCATCGCCATGCTCACAGCCGACGCAATAAGCAACCGTCCGTCTCGTGCCTCTGCCCCGGTGCCACATATCGGTGTCCATACAGAAAGTATGAGAAGCGCCTTTATCGACTCGAGGGACGGTTGGGGATTAAAGACTTCCCGGAGAAAGGCGTCTTCTGTGAGTTTGTGAAGACGCGGAGCAATCGTTGATCGGCTTCCGGGAGACAAGTGTCGCGAGGCGATGGTGCACCGGACTATATCGAGCAATACATTCGAGCTTTCTGGAGGCCCTGGTTGGGCACACAGCCATGGGCTGTATCGAGTTTCGAATCTGCGCAAAGTCAATCGAAGCCACGTGCATGGAACAAAAATGCAAACATTTCCAACAGAGAGGCTATTTCGTGTGGACTCAGGACATTCGAGAGGCGGTCAACAGCGGGAAGTTGGAGCCCGGTATCAACCTTCGGGCACCTGGTGAGGTCCTGGATTGCAAGCATCGGAGTAGCCGTCCAGTCTACGCGCGGTACAGACCCCCAGATGGGAGTTGTCGGTGTGGGCAGAAGGTCCGCGGGACGCATCGCACGTTCCATTGGATTGGAACTGCCTGAGACGGGCTCTGCACCGGAAGGTTCCGCATTGGAACGAGAAGAGGCAACAGCAGCCAGCGTGTTCAAGCCTCCGTCATAGCCATAACCACCGCCGTTTGCGGCTGGACTTGATTCTACGGTAGCCGGACTGTGCGGTGTGGTCGCAGCAGACGACGTGGACGCCTCCGGTGGGGTGTGAAGGTTTGTTGGCTTCGGGGCGAAGTGAATGAGGTCGGAGGACTCGAAGGAACATTCCACGCCCAGGACTTTGCAGCGATGACATCGAACAGAGGCAGTTCCAAGGGTGGGGTGGACGTCAAGGATTTCACATCTGGACTTTTGCCGGCGACAGGACGCACACGCTTGGCTGGCTTTTGTCCTTTTCGGAGCTGGGGCTTCATTGGAGGTATTAGAGGCTCGCTTCATGCTTGTGGATGAAGGCAACCAAACCGACGGGGACTTCCAAATGGTGATCCGTCGGAGACCGATGCCGGCCGCTGACCGAAGCGAGAGAGCGACTATCTTTTCTGCTAGGCTTTTCGGGCACAGTACTTGGAACCAGCGGGAGGCCCAGAGGCTTTTTTTTGCATCCCTACTGTCCGACTGGGACTCGGAGCACCCAATTTTCACTGGATCTGCTGGTCTGCACTGATATCGAAAAGCTTTGAAAGGGTTTCTGCTACTCCTGACGACGACAGAGCCTCTGACTGGATGAGTTCTCTGGCTATATGAAGGGACATTCTTGCTGGTGTGCGGTCAGACGGCTGGTCAGGGCTGGTTCCTCGGCAGTTCATCACCTCGAATGTGGAGTCGGTGGGCTCTTCAAAAACATGAAGTACAAGGTTTGGGCGTCGCAAACGAATAGAAGCGTCTCTCGAATCTTTTATCCAACAGCTGACTTTTCTTTGGGACAACATCCTGATCAACGACAACGTCCTGCACGCGTCGTACACGAACAAAACCACCAAGCTCATCTCGTGTCTCTCAACCTGCGTCTTCCCCGACAAGGTCGAGTACCCCCTCGACGAGAACAAGATCCACAGCGGGCCTCCGCACGAAAGTAACTTTGGTTACGCTCATGCGAAGCGGATGGTCGATGTGCAGAACCAGTGAGTTTTCTGCAGTGTAGGATAGTGCATCCTGACGCCGTCCAGCGCGTACAATGAGGAGTTCGGGTGCAACTTCATCTCTGCAATCCCGACCAACATCTTCGACAATAACTAGTGCGTCCTCTTGTTCTGCCTAATGCTGATTTCATTGTTAGTGACCTGGAGGACGCGCACGTCATCCCTGCCCTCGTGCACAAATGCTACCTCGCGAAGAGTGCGTCTCCTTCTGTTCGTGCCATTCCACGGATCCTGACTGCGGCCCGCACAGAAAACGGCACCCCCTTCATCGTGAGCGGGACAGGCAAGCCCCTGCGCCAGTTAATCTTCTCCTAAGACCTCGCGAAGCTCTTTATCTGGATGCTGCGCGACTAAGACGACGTCGAGCCGATCATCCTCTCCGCTCGGCGAAGACGAGGAGATGAGCGTCAAAGAGGTGGCCGACACCATCGTGAAGGCTGTCGGTTTCGAGGGCCACTATTCCGTACGTCTCCGCTGAATCTCCGCATCACTCATATTTTTGACTCCCGCCTAGTTTGACACGACCAAGGCAGACGGCCAGTTCCGGAAACCCGCGTCGAACAAGAAGCTGCTGGAGCGCGTCGACGGGTTCCAGTTCACGCCGTTCGAGCAAGGTGTGCTTGACCTCATTCCTCTTGAATTGCGACTGACACATGGGCAGCGCTGGACATAAGTGACAAGTGGTTCGTCGAGAATTACGACACGGCGCGGACGGGGAATAACAGGATCCCGGCCATCTAGGAATAATACCATCATAGACATGAATCGGAACGATAACAATGTGAATGCAGTATCTTGCGAGCGGCCTAGGAATGCGAACGCGCCCAGTCAATGATGATATCCCCTCGTCTCCGAGTCAACTAAGGATGATTCAATGCCTTGATTTGACAATTCGGCTGGAGACTCGTTCTTTGAGCATGTAAGCCACTATGGGAGGGGATAGGAGATTTTATAAACTGACCTGTTCCATTTTTGCCGCAGGAGGACTCCTGGACTGTAGCTGTGGTTTGTTCTCGCGACACATTCTCGCCAACAAGATTTTGTTCATAATTGTCGAAAACTCTCGTCGACACTGAATTGGAAATTTTCAATCTCGATATGACAGTGTTCATCTTCCAATAATGTTGCCCACAACGGGTCCTCAAGCTTCCACTGTTCGAACCAGACAGTACTCCGACCCGTGATCACTGCCACGAAAATTAGCTGAGGGGAGAAGTTGCGACGGAATGACCTGCCAGCCTTGGGCTCGGCTTCGTTGGTGCTTTCGACAGGCCCGATAGTATCCCTGTTTTCAGGGACGCTGCGCTCTTCCGATGCATGGATGGGACTTGAGCGACTGGTGTGGTCGTCACTGCACTCAGTCTGTGTGCCAGCGGCCTTTTTGCAAAAAACTGTCGCAGTGGTTTGGGTTCCAGCTGAGGCGAAGTGCCGGGGCTCAGTGGCTGGCAGTGGGTGAGGAAGAACTGAAGATGGATTGGTCGCCATGATTGGTGAAGAGACTCACTGCGATAGGGGTCAATTCCGGCGCGGTCCTTGGGCCGCGATCGAAAACACCCACCAGCTCCGAGTCCACTCTCCACAGACAAAATGAAAAATGGTATAACCCCGTAACTCGAGGCGACTGCCTAATTTTAATCCGTCCAAAGAATGTACATCTACAGTGCAAAGTTTTAATTCTGGTCCTCAATCATGCTCTTCGACGCCTTGAGATCAGCCTCTACCATCTCCTTCACCAGCGACGGGAAGTCGACCTTGCGCTTCCAGCCGAGCAGACGCTCTGCCTTGGCGGGCGTACCCAGTAAGAGGCTTCAGGTTGCGGTGTTAGCGCGCGATAGAAAAAAAAAAGATGGGACAGCACGCACTCGACCTCTGCGGGACGGAAGTACTGCGCGTCGATCTTGACCACAACCTTGCCGGTCTTGACGTCCGTCGCTTGCTCCTCGACCCCACTGCCGGACCATCTGAAACAGTATTTAGTAAAATGCGCGTTTCGAGGAGAGGCACGTACTTGAGCTCGACGCCGACCGCAGTAAAGGCGCGCTCAACGAACTCGCGGACGGGGTGCGTCTCGCCGGTGGCGAGGACAAAGTCCTCCGGTGTTTGCTGCTGCAGCATGAGCCACATGCCCTCCACGTAGTCGCGCGCTGTCCGGAACATCAAGATCACGAAGAAACCGCGGAACGAGCAGAAGAGGCCGCACCGTGTCCCCAGTCGCGCTTGGCGTCGATGTTCCCCAGATACAGACACGACTGCTTCCCGAGCGAGATGTCCGCAGCGGCGCGCGTAATTTTGCGAGTGACGAACGTCCGCCCACGGCGCGGGCTCTCGTGGTTGAAGAGGATGCCGTTACACGCATACATGCCGTACGCCTCGCGGTAGTTGACCACGATCCAGTACGCGTAGAGCTTCGCGCAGCCGTAGGGGGAGCGCGGGTAGAAGGGGGTCGTCTCGCTCTGAGGCGTCTCGACGACCTTGCCGTAGAGCTCCGAGGTCGACGCCTGGTAGAAGCGGACGTGCTTTTCGAGCCCGCAGGTGCGCACGGCGTCGAGGAGGCGCAGCGTGCCCAGACCATCAACGTCGCCCGTGTACTCGGCCATCTCGAACGAGACCTTGACGTGCGATTGCGCGCCGAGGTTGTATATCTCCGTCGGCTGCACCTGCGCTATGATGTAGACGAGATTTGTGCTGTCGCTCAGATCGCCATAGTGCAGCTTGAATTTGTTCGGCCCTGGAATAGCGAGGAAACGCGTAAGAGCGAGATAAAACAACGAAGAAAACAGCTTACGTTCATGCTGATCTTCGTACAGATGGTGCAGACGACCGGTATTGAAGCTGGACGAACGACGAATGATTCCGTGGACTTGGTACCCCTTTGAAAGCAGAAGCTCCGTGCTTTGAGATTGGTTAAATCCTGCTCGAGGTGGCAGCGGCCTCGTAAACTCACAGATACGATCCGTCTTGTCCAGTAATGCCTACGCGATGGTTAGCACTTCATTCATGCAACTGGGGAGGAAACAAACCAGATATAAGCGCGACCTTGCGCTTGTTGTACTCTTCTGGCGCCGGGAGGTTCTGCAGGGCAAAGGGGCGAGCTTCAGACATGGCGGTCAAGACCAAGAAGTAGATTAACTCCGCGTATTTCCTTTCTGAGCGATGCCGCTTTTTATCACGATAAAATTCATTTTTCCTTGTTAACTCGCGTTATCCGTACATACATGCGTTCTACACGCGGTGAAAAAAAAGGACGAAGAAACTCCGCAGTCAGCACATCACCCCAAGGCCCCCAACGAGGCACGGACATCATTTGGGGCAATCTATCATCAACGGCATATACATTGCTGGTGAAGAGCTTTCGCGCCGTGTTATATCCAGAAACCGGTTAATGCTCAGGGCCAGCAAGGGCCAGCGGTGTTGCTGCGGCGACACATGTTGACTGACGCCTGTATCAGAGCTGATGTATCGTTAATCATTATTCCCCCCCCCCCCCCCCCCATCCGACTCCCAGCCCATTTTGACACAAGAGATAGATGCGCCAGCAAACATTACGGGCTCCACATCACCGTCGTAGTTGCGACATCCGGAAACAATCCGGAAAATGCACTTTGGTCGTAATACGAAGGGGCATGCAAAGATGATGAACTGCAGAGGAACCAGCCGAAATGACCGCACACCAGTAAGAATGTTATCCCGGAGAACTCATCCAGTCAGAGGTTTTGTCGTCGGGAGTAGCAGAAAACCTTTCGATATCGACCCAGACCAACAGATTTAGTCAAAGTTGAGTGCTCCGAGTTCCAGTCGGACAATAGGGATGCAAAAAAAAAGGCTCTGGGCCTCCCGCTGGTTCCAAGTACTGCGCCCGTAAAGCCTGGATCCAATGGCAGAAAAGATAGTCGCTCTTTGGATGTGGTTCGAAACAAAGGCTTCGGTCACCGGCCGGCATCAGTTTCCGACGGATCACCATTCCGAAGTTCCCGTCGGTTTGGTTGCCAATGAGAGAAGCACCATTACCAATCGGATCATCCCTTTTATTTATTTATTTATTTAGAAGGCCTTCATCCACAAGCATGAAGCGAGCCTCGAATCCCTCCAATGAAGCCCCAGCTCCGAAAAGGACAAAAGCCAGCCAAGCGTGTGCGTCCTGTCGCCGACAAAAGTCCAGATGTGAGATCCTTGACGTCTACCCCACCCTTGGAACTGCCTCTATTCGATGTCATCGCTGCAAGGTACTGGGCGTGGAATGTTCTTTCGAGAGCTCCGACCTCATACACTTCACCCCGAAGCCAACAAACCTGCACACCCCACCGGAGGCATCGACGTCGTCTGCTGCGACCACACCGCACAGTCCGGCTACCGTAGAATCAAGTCCAGCCGCAAACGGCGGTGGTTATGGCTATGACGGAGGCTTGAACACGCTGGCTGCTGCTGCCTCTTCTCGTTCCAATGCGGAACCTTCCGGTGCAGAGCCCGTCTCAGGCAGTTCCAATCCAATGGAACGTGCGATGCGTCCCGCGGACCTTCTGCCCACACCGACAACTCCCATCTGGGGGTCTGTACCGCGCGCAGACTGGACGGCTACTCCGATGCTTGCAATTCAGGATCTCACTAGGTGCCCGAGGGCTGATACATGGCTCCAACTTCCCGCTGTTGACCGCCTCTCGGATGTCTTGAGTGCCCACGAAATAGCCTCTCTGTTGGAAATGTTTGTATCTTCATCTCATACATGCGGCTTCGATTGACTTCGGTCTAGATTCGAAGATCGATACAGCCCATGGCTGTGTGCCCAACCAGGGCCTCCAGAAAGCTCGAATGTATTACTGGATATAGTTCGGTGCACTATCGCCTCACGACACTTGTCTCCCGGCAGTCGATCAACAATTGCTCCGCGTCTTCACAAACTCACAGAAGACGCCTTTCTCCGGGAAGTCTTCAATCCCCAACCGTCCCTCGAGTCAATAAAGGCGCTTCTCATACTTTCTGTATGGACGCCGATATGTGGCACCGGGGCAGAGGCACGAGACGGACGGTTGCTTATTGCGTCGGCTGTGAGCATGGCGATGAATTTGCGTCTAAAGGATGAATCCAAGCATCTAGCTGCTCTGCGAGCCGACAAAAGCGCGTTGTCTCCGACCAAGCAGGCGGAGTTGAAGGAATCCAGTCGAAAGTGGCGTATGGTAAAATGTTTCCGTCCTTGGTTTTCGTCATCTGATGATGAGCATGACAGTGGATGTATCTTTCAACATGCGAGTCGATGTACGCTTTGCTCGATTTCTTCCAGTCTAAGTCCCACTGAACATCTGCTATCAGGCTGTGCATCGGGACTGGACGCACACCCGTCTCTGAGATCTCGCAACTTGATCAAGACCTACTCAATCTATCCTCCTTGCCCCGCTTCGACCTCTCAGCCGTCCGCGATATACGCCTCGGCCTCACCGCCCGAATGTTTGATGTAGCCCAAAATGCGCTCAAGCTACGCCTGAAAAGCGTCGCAGATTTGACCGATTTTTTTGACCAGATCAATGCCTCTCTCGGTGGGATGGAAAACCTCGGTCGTTTCCTCACGCCGTTGCCTGGTAAGACATGAGCTTGTGCTGTTATCGCTCTGATTGTCACCAGTCATTACGCCGCACGATGTGGTATACTCGCAGATGCTCACGCTCCAGTACAACGCCTGCCGTCTTTTGATGCTGCACCATGGTATCCGAGAAACCCGCACCGCCTATGAGCGAGAGACACCAGAGGTGCCGTGGATGACCGCTAGCAGCGGCGGACACTCTATGTGGGTCCGCGTCCCCGCCCTCCCTCCTTCCCTGACCACTTGGTTACCAGCACGCACTGGGGCCGCATGGCACTCTCCAATGCCGAAGGCATCCTCAGCTCATTCCTGGGGCCGTCGGACCTGACTCTCCTCAGCAGCGCGCCAGACAACCTCTACGTCTACGTCGCCTTCGCCGCAACCTGGATCTTCGTGTCCAACTTCCACCTCGTCCAGCTCGGCAAGAGCAAAGTCGGCGGCGCGAGCGAGCGTCTGCAGAGCATGACCATCGAGCGGCTGAACCAGATCGCGCACGCACCGGACCATGCCGCTGCGCGCTGCGGACACGTCCTCAATGCGCTGATGGGCGCGTGGGAGCAGCGGAACCCCCTCGAAAACACCGTCAGCAGGTGGCGCATGCTGGACATACCGTATACGCGCGCTTCCGGACATCCTGACCCGAGTCTGCCCGTCGGTGGGGAGGGCTATGTTAGCGACCCGAGTTACGACGATTTTCTGGGCGGCACCGCGGTGAACCCTGACCTGTTCATGGACGACGCGTTTTGGACCTCGTTTGTGCAAAATTTGGCCTTAGCTAATTGTTGTGTTTGAGCTGCTGCATTTGCTATTTTCTTGTTGTCCTTCTCATCTACTGTGTTTTGTGATTTTGGTTTTACTATATTATACTGGCACTCTGTCAATGTGGACATTTTTGTTTTTTCATTGGCATTGCGGTCGGTGTCTTCCGGCGGATCACATCAGCTTACGCACCTCCGTCGGCGCGAACATCCAACTTGAAGCCTTGATGAAGAGAACCGCACCAACCTCGGGCGAAGCTGCCGTGCCCAAGAGGAGCAAGGCTGGTCAAGCTTGCGCGTCCTGCAGACGACAAAAATCCAGATGCGAGATCCTCGAGCCTGTCTCCTCTGCGCCTGGAGGTCCCGTTACTATCCGTTGCCACCGCTGCAAAACCATCGGCGCTGAGTGTTCCTTTGAGACGTCCGACCTCTTCCATTTCGTGCCAAAGACAACCTCGGGCACGTCGCTAGCTACGTCGGGAGAGCGCTCTAGCCCGGCGTCGGTCGCAACGCCAGATGCCGGCTTGGGTGCATTGGCCGCTGCTGCGGCTTCGTCGCGCTCCAATGCGGACGAAATCCCTACGAATCAGATTCGGGGCCAACATCGCTTGTCTCCAGAGGATCTTCTGCCGACAGCAGCGACTCCCATCTGGGGGTCTGTATCGCGCGACGACTGGACAGCTACCCCGATGCTTGCGATCCAGGAGCTTGTCAGATGTCGGACCACTAGTGCTCCACAAATTTCCGCCGTAGCCAGCAGCCTTTTTGATATACTGAGTCCACCAGAGATAACCTCGCTTTTGGAGATGTCTGTAAGCTTTCATCGCATGCATGCACCTGATACTGACTCTCGCGCACAGATTCGAAATTCGATATGCACCATGGCTGTGTCTTGAACCGGGATCCCTGCAAAGCTCCAATTCACTGCTGGATACAGTCCGCTGCACAATAGCCTCGCGACACTTACCGCCCGCCATTCGATCAACCGTCGCTCCACGACTGCAGAAGCTTACAGAAGATATCTTCCCCAGAGAAATATTCAATCCCCAACCGTCGCTCGAGTCAATACGGGCGCTTCTCATCCTCTCTTTATGGACCCCGGTCTGTGGCACTGGCGCTGAGGCACGAGATGGACGACTGCTCATTGCCTCGGCTGTGAGCATGGCGAAGAATCTGCATCTGCAGAATGAATCAAAGCGTACGCTCAGTCTGCGGGCTGAGCAGGATGGGTTATCCGCCGACAGGCAAGCCGAACTAAACGAGTCTACTGAAAGGTGGCGTCTGGTGATCCTTGACCGTTCTTCACCCCGTCGCGTGTTCTTACTGGATGTCGACAGTGGATGAGTCTTTCAGTCTCCGAGTTCATGTGTGCTCTTTTCTCTGATAGTGATGTTCCTTGTTCATGATTCATCAGGCTGTGCCTGGGGACAGGACGCACCCCCGTCTCTCATTTTTCGCAACTCGATCAAGAGATGGTCGACCTCTCGGCTTTACAAGACTTCACTCCTTCCGCTGTCCGTGATCTGCGCCTCGCTCTCAGCGCAAAAACGCTAGATATCACTCAAATTGCGCTCACCGGTTTCCGCCTGAAAAATGTCGAACATCTGGAATCTTTCTTTGACGAAATAAATGCCGCTGTCCAGTCGATGGATGGTCTCAGTCGACTCCTTACGCCGTTACCTGGTGCAATATATCGGCTCATTAGAATGGACTCATCGCTGACCTTTCCTCAGTTCTGACGGAATATGACACCTTTTATTCGCACATGCTCCTCCTCCAGTTTCATGCGTCTCGGCTCCTCATATTACGTGAGTCTCTCGCACTGCACCCCTATGTATATTACTGACGCTCTTCCCATCGACTCAAGACCACGCGCTCCGTGAGACGCGGACAGCCTACGAGCGAGACCAGCCGCAAACGCCCTGGCTTGGAGTAAGAGTCAAGGGCCAATCCCTCTCTATGCTCTGGGCCTACCAGGCTCTCATCAGTGCCGAAACCGCGCTCACGACATTTTTGGCGTCATCCGACCTCACTTTAATGGGCACTCTGCCAGACAACTATTATGTCTTGGTCGGTTTCGCTGCGACCTGGATTTTCGTGTCCAATTTCTCTCTGCTCCAGCTCGGCAAGAGTCCTGTCGGGGGCGCCAGCGAGCGCCTGCAGAGTATGACCATTGAGCGTCTAACTCAAATCGCGCTCTCCTCGGACCACGCCGCCGCACGCTGTAGACACGTCCTCAGCTCGCTAATGAGCGCATGGCAACGGCGGAACTCAAAGGGAAACCTTCCAGTCTCCATGTGCATGCTGGATGTCCCTTTTGCTCGTTTCCCTGTGCGCAACCCGGACCCGGCCGAAACCGTTGTAGGATACCCAACTCCGCTGAGCTACGAGGACCCTGTTAGCGGCGCTGCTGCTAATTCTGAACTTTTCATGGACGATGCGTTTTGGGCCTCGTTCATTGAGAATCTTAGTTCGGATGCTTTCATTGCCCAAAATTCGGCGGTATTATAACTGAAGACTCTCGGGTGCTGCGGTTACATTATCTTACATTATCCACCCCATAATAATTTGCGCAGATTGCGCATATACGTAGAGCACAGCGCCCGCATCTTCCAGTTTTCTGGATTTTTCGCCTGATGGCGCATCATGGCGGTCCAAACGCCTATGTAACATCTACATGTACCTAGCAGTGTATCAAGGCCATGTGTAAAGTGGAGCGGTATTAACCATGGTGGAGGATGCTGGGCTGCCCGAGCGGAGGAAACCTTTGTAAGAGCATGGATAATGGGCGGCGATATTACAGTCATTGTGTCTGGCATGTAAACGGCTGCCGTGGTACAGAGGAAAATAATGAAAGAGGTGGATTGTTAGGGAAAGAGTAGCGAGGGAATCAAGTGCTAAGATACTTGTGTACATATTTTTCAGCCTTGTATTTGTTCAGCCCTTTATGAGCGCATCCGTCGCTCGTTGGCAGCGAACTCCCTTCTCTGGGTTTCCGACGCAAGCTCCAGTGCCAGTCGGGCTACCTGCCACGCAAGTCGCATCGCCTCTTCAAGCACCAACTCGCGCATGCCAAGGTCAACGGTCATCACCTGCCACACACTTTGCAACCAACGAATGCGGTCCCACATCGGCAGCGCCCCGCCGGGCGTGCACTGGATCAAATGATCCGCAAGGCGGCGGGCCTCTGTCAACGAGTAGAATGCAGCGGTGAGTTTCAAGGACGCGTGATTGGGCTCCTTCTTGTCGGGTCTGAGCCGCTTGATGAACGGCGCGGGGAAGGGCATCAGCGCGTCCAGGAATCCGTCGATGCGCCGGTCGTACATGTAGACCCGCAGGATGGTGAACGCCTCGATGGACGCGACGGTTAGCCCGTGAGTGGCCAGGCTGACATAGCCCGGGTCGAAGGGCTGGACGGGGATGGGCGGGAGCCTGACGTTGGTGCAGTTAGCGGCGATGATCACGCCGTGGACCGCGACAAGGGGGATTGGCGCGTCCCTCGGCGTCTTACGTTCGGACGTCGGGGGCGCGGCGAGAGCAACAACGTGCGTCGGGTACATGGGCGGAAGGGGCTTGGTCTTCTTACGTCCGGTACGCTTTTTGGGCGGCGGCACGGGGAGAGTGAAGGTGATTGGGATCATCCCGAGCTGCGCCATAGGCGGAACACGGACGGCGCCAAGCCCTTCGACGAATTTCGCAGAGGACGCGAAGAGCTGGGTGCGCATGGCGGATCCAGAGAGGGTGGCGAGATCGGACGCAAACAATGCAACCAACGGGCGTGCGACATCGTCCGGATTATCGTGCTTTCGTTCAGGGAGTCTCATTGGGAGGTTGGCAGTGGAAGGGATGGCGATGATGGCAGACCCAGACCCAGCGTGGGTCGGTTGGGACATGAACGGGGGGCGGGACATGGCGTCTGTGTGTGTGTGGCACCGATGGAGACAATGTCGTTGACCGTATTTATACTGGCCCGACAAAGCGCGACGCTAGAAAAGGAAAGAGCGCGCTTTGGCGGCCGCCATTGTTCTGCTTGGGCAAGTGACCCTCTGTCCACGTTGAAATGTTACCAGTGCGCAGGACCCGATAGAAGCGCGCAATCGCAACCGCTCGCGACTGAAATCAGTCTGAGGCAGTCCTTGAGTCGTCCTTGGACGACAAAGCGTTAAACGTTACAATCGCCCGCAGCAAAGCGTACTCGATTGAGATTGGAGTCAGGTGTCAAGGTCGATGATCTTCAACATTCTAGCACGGGAACCGTACGACGCCGCGTCGCTGGCTTTGTCGTTTGAATATTCCTTGAAAATTTGCGCGATTGATGTTTCGCCGGAAATAACCAGCGTCTAGGTTTCCATGTTGCCCTGTACGAGTGGAATAGCTAGGATCGCTTGATGCCGCGAGTGCAAGGGCCAGAACGAAGATACTTGAAGGATCGTGGACCGTCGAGTCGGACGGTCGACGGGACAGAAGAAAGAGGTCATCCCCATCACTTGATCATTGATGCGATCAATGCCGCCTGATGCGACAGTTGTTGCCCCCTTCGCGTCCCTGGACCATTGGACCAGGGCCAGGACCTGGTGTCCAAGTGCTTACCACGACGGTTATACACATTCTGGATACATATCTACCTCATGTCTCTCCTCCCACCACCAGTCTTCTCCGGGTTGACAGGTTTCATTCGCTGGTTCCACTTGAACTTCAAGTCCTGAAGTACTCTGTCACCGAACAACCACCTTGGGAAGGACTACGGCCAGGAAAAGCGTCCAAGTGGGACGGCTGGAATGAGCCCGACGTCGATTTGTGGGGCTTTGCGTAGTGCAGCATGCGGTCTTCGCCCCGTAACCGCGAGGTTATGCTGAGAAATGGTGTTGGATTGCGTTGTTGGATTGCGTCGATGGGTGCCTCTTGCTGGTCCACATTGACACCGCAACCAGACTCGCGCATCACATCGGCCCCCTTTGCACTATCCTTTCCCTTTCTCGTCGGTCCCTCGAGAATACTTCTCATATTGAAACATTGGCGGTCAACATGCCTTGGATTCCTTCGCCTCGTTTCCGGTCCCGCTCAAGTCGCTGGGCAGGAGAACTCAGTGCGCACTGGCAGTCTGGCCTGTGTAGAAAAATTAAGGTTTCCTAGGTCAAACCTTCTCCCAATTTTCCAGATTTTTTTCGAACTTCTCCTGGTACGACTGGTGTGGAGCGTTCGACTGGAAACATTTGCTCCTTGCTGCGCCTGTTCATATCCGATCGCGAAGAGGCGTCAGTATCGCAGATCGTAGACTGTCCGGGGACCGCGACCACTTTCGAAACTTTTATAGCTGATGAAGACTTTGGGACAGGCCAGATTTTCCTGTACAGCTCTTCCCCACCCACTCCACTCCCGTCACGAGAGATGTCGCCTTCCTTGCTGCCCGAGAAAGACGAAGGGACACAGAGCGCTATTCGCGTCTTCGGCCTCGTCATAGGTATCGACAAGTACAAGTCTGGCGCGGTTCGTCGATCCACAGTACACGGCGCCCGCCCGAGCTAATTCTCTCCCATCCAGGTTTGGAACCTCGAGTCCTGCGTTGATGACGCGCAGAGAGTGCAACGGTGGCTTCGCAAAGACCTCAAAGTGCCCAAAGACCAGATTTGCATGCTCCTGGACAAATCCGGGACGAAGGAGAACATCGAGAAGAGCTTTCTTCACCATCTGGTCCACAACGAAAACATCCAGCGCGGCGACGCAATCGTCATTTACTTTGCCGGCCACGGAAGCACTGTTTCTGCCCCCGACAACTGGTTCACACCTGGTTCTGTTGGCGGGACAGCGGAGGTGCTGTGCTCGTACGACTTTGGCCAGCGCGGAGTCGTTGGGATATCCGACCGCTCTCTGCAATCCATGCTCGAGGAGCTGTCGGAAGCCAAAGGGAACAATATCGCCGTCATCCTCGACACCTGCTTCGCGCCGCTCCAGTCGCCCTCGAATGTCCGCGATCGCCGCCGCACCCGCTGGACGCCCTCGGACAAAGTCACCTCGCAGGACTTGTTCCGGGGTCTCTGGCCGGCTGCGAGCACGCAGGCGTATCCTCGAGGCGTTGGATTCTGCAACACGTCCAACTCGGCATACACGCTGCTAGCTGCGTGCAGTCCTGGGGAAAAGGCCGTCGAAGGGAAGGACGGGGGTAAATTCACATCGGCATTTTTAGAGACAGCGCGGGAGACGCCTCTTCACAGCGCATCCTATGTCAGCCTGCTCAAACACATCCGACCGAAGATTGGAGAGGGCCAGCGGCCGTTGTTCGTGGGAGCCAACGCGACAAGACCCGTCTTCGACGCTGTCCCATTTCTGCCCGACCAGGCGTACTTCCAGACGGATCCGGTCCACGACCCCAAGATGCTGCGAATCGGCCTCGGCGCCGTTCACGGTGTAGTCGAAGGAACCGAGTTCTCCGTGCATGTCCACAACTACCGCGGCTCGTGTAACCCACCGATTGCGCATGTAGCCGTCACAGACGTTTACCCAACGTGGTCGTTTGGATATCTCAGCCATTCCGTCCCATCGGGCTGCTGGGCGCAAATCAAGCGGTGGAACAATCGCGGAGGGTTCGGCGTGCAGACCAAAAGATCTCTGTCTAGGCTTCCACGTCCGTCACGGGCGTCGATCCGTTCCGTCGGGTCTTTGTTTCGCCGTCCAAAATGGTGACACCGATGACTTGCGAGACGGTTAGCGTTGTGGACGAGGACTCGGTCATAAGTAACAGTGAACCGAGCTAGGGTGAGGAATTCATTATCCTATGTCATATCTATTCGTTTAATTATTCCACTGTCTTTGAGCCCGCACTTCTGATTGAGCTCACACCCACACCTCTGACATGCCTTCAATAAAGCAGAGGGATCACACTAGCTACTTCAATGAACGCCAAGTCATTGCGGTCAGTATAAACGTCAGTATAAACGGGACACGCTACAGATCTGAAATCGCGTTTTCGTGAAAACTGAACAGTTAAGCTACAGAAGGGGTGGAAGCGAAGGGACTGTGTTGCTCAGCCCGTACTCGAGAAGATGATGCGCGGTGTACAAAAACGAGAATTTCAGCGCTAGGGCACAAGTGGAAACATAGTATATAATTCGGCGGTCGGGAATCACCCAAGCGTGCTTGCTGACTGTAAGGCTGTATATCGCGGTACATAGCACTATTCAGGTTCATTCGAATCCAGGGTTGAGGGTCTGATTCAGCTTGAGAAGTGTCAGAAAGAGTTGTGTGTACTGAGGACTGAGACCAACGTTGTCAAGAGTAGCATTCATGGCTCGAACATTCTCATGCAAGGGCTGAAAGCGGGCTTTGTGCCATTTTCGGAACCAAAGAGGCGCTACGGGTGAGAGATTATGAGATGAAAGTTCCGGATTGAAAGAGAAGCGACGAGATTGGACTCACTGTCTGGGTGGAGGCCATCTGGGTCAGCTGCTGCTAGCGACTTGAAATGTGCTATCTCTGCGTCCGTGTATCCACCATCTACGGGCATTCATGAATACTAGGACTCGGGGGGAAGGGAGAATGCCAGATATCGCTCACTCCGCGCTTTCTGGCTGGCTTCGTCAGAACTGCTTGGCGGGGCCGGGAGATTCTGTGGAGAAGCGGGATTTGTGACTTCCACCTGTGGCGAGCGCTGCGAAGCGGGAATTCGAGTGGACGGCATATACTTGGTCGCGGACGAGAGCGAGAGTTAGGGGTAGCTGCCGGAACATGCCGAAACCGCTTTGGGCGTGGACGCGCAAATCGTCGGACGCTGTTGAACGACATCTACCATCGGAATGGCGACGTTTGATCCATGGGCAAATATGTCTGAGTTCTGTGCGCGCTCAAGCTGCAGAGATGGACGCAAGAGCACAAAGTGAGGGCAACATTTTTTGACGCTCGTGATGAAGTCGCGATCACGTGCCCTCGGCTCTCTTTCCTGAAAGTTCTCCTCCTCCTTTGCCCCCAGTCCAGAATTATCGCAGCCAGCTCCGAAGGCCTAAAGGTCTGTTAGCTTGTCATCGACGCGCTCTGTTCTCATTATTCACGTGTCTTGCCAGAACTGCCCGTCATGCCCAAATTTACCTTCCGTGCATATGTTCCACCGAGAGCAGATCCGAGTCCACTCAAAAATCCGGGACCCGCTGGCCGACACCAGCAATGCACGGATTCGGTATTCCGTGCATATGTCCCTCCTGCCTCGCTCATAGGAGAGACCCAGTCTTTTCCACATCCGATGCCACCACTGCCACCCTCATTTGGCGTTTATTCCTCCACCCCGCCCCCAGTCTCAAAGTCGTATGCGAACTCGTTTGCAAAACGTGGATCATACCAACACGATCTCGACTCGGGTGAATACCTCCTGTCATGGAACTCTCTCGCAGATATGCAGGCCTGGCTCCGGCAGGAAGAAACCGATAAATCCATCTCGCTTCTGCTCAAGGAGGCCGTCCCCAACAAGGGGAAGACACCACATGAATGGACGATGAAGCATATTTATGTATGCGGTCGCATGGGTACTGGTGGCAAAAGCAGATATGTGCCGACGACGAACCAGCGACGGAAGATTCCCAGCAAACGAATTTCTTGTCCCTGCCGTATCACTGCGAAGTCATACCCGGGAACGAATACGATCCTCGGAAGATACGAGGACTCACACTCTCACCCCATCGGCGCTGAAAATCTGATTTACACCCGGATCCCTCTTGACATTCGCCACAGAATTAAGCAGGATTTACGCGATGGGATCAAACCAGATGTTGTGGTCAGTATTCGTTTTCTGACATCTCTGCATATGGTGACTCAATCTCATTCTCGCTTTGTACAGCTCGCGCGCGCTCGCGGCAACGTCCACGACGAACAGAATTTGCCCAACGTTATTCCACGAGCGCCCCGGCGCGAGCAGTTCATCACGAAGCGGGACGTCCGGCGCATCCAAGAGGGAATCATCTGTAAATCAGGTGTAGTGGAAGAACTCGAGATTAAAACAGTTCAATAGGGACCAAAGTAAACAGCACAAGTAACAAAAAACATGTACCACTATTCGAGTATTCGGGCAATACCTCATATTCAAGAGGCTGAGGTCCTCGTACAGCCACAGCGAAGAAGGCTATCAGTGGGATATACTCCGATTCCTTCCAGACCCGAGGAAAAACATCCCCGACGCAGGCGGCGTCGATGCCGAGCGTGGACGGGGACTCTCTCCGGAAAAAAGAAATGGGGATTAGTGAAGGACGTGTTGTGCTCGATTTCCGACAAGGATATGATATTCTCTGCAGAAAGTAGATACAATCGGTCGCGGAAGTCTCCCGATCCGACATTATGGTACGGCAGTCGAACCGGTGTATGCGTTGAGAGTTTCGTCGGCGCACCCTGTGGGCGTCATGTAGCCATAGGCTCCAAGGTTGAGATCTTCGGCATTCGTTGAGTAACGGAACACGAAAGCGTGGCCTGGGAGACTTACAAACGAGCAAGGTCGTTCCGCTGGGACAGACAAGCCACGCATTCGTCTGCTGCCGCGTCACCGACGGGCTGCTCCACCTGAAGAAATTTTCAATCATCGCAGGAAAGTTCGAGAGGGAAGAGACGTACTCGAGACTGTCTCCAGAGAATGCGAACGTCCCAAGAGTGTCAGGCGTCTTGGACCAGCTCATCCCAAGTTTCACGACGGCGGAGTTAGCCGGGGGCTCAACAACCGCGTACAGGTTGGTGCCGCCTGCGTTCTGGATCAGTTGGCCGTCGACCACCTGGAACTGGGCGGCCTGGGTGTAATCTCCGAGGACGGCAGTCGACGCAGTACCGAGCACCTCCGACTGTAGGTATTTGTGGAAATTCGGATCTTCCTGGATTGCGGGTCGGCTGAGTGAGCTGCGGAGAAAGAGAGACCGTATGTACCACAGCGCGAACGAAAGAATATCCGGGTGCGAGCGTTGCAGAGCTGACCGGTGCCGTGCTTGCGACCGTCGTCGAGCCTCCTGTTCCCGGCGTACTCGTAACGGGGGTACTTGTCGCGGGAGGAGTTGTGCTAGTAGCAGCACCCCCGGGAAGACATTGCGAATACCTGGAGGTTGGTGTTAATCCTGCGCAACAACCTCAGATCACTGCACGCGCCATTGGTTAGACACCGTGCAAGAGAAATTCGCCGGGCACGTAGTGGTGCCCGTCCACCCCGTTCCGCCGCACTATTTGGTCGTAAGCAAGCGGTTCCCTTCTTTCATTTACGACGACAAATTACCTGGCCGTACTGAGGCGCTGTCGTCTGGGCTGACACTCCGCATACGAGAAACGCAGCAAAAGCCGCGAGGGATTTAGTCAGTGCCATGGGAGGAGGATTCACCGGCTCGCGAAGATCTTGCGACGCATTTATACGGGCAAAAGCTACGTCGATTCGCAGTGAAGACCGAACATTTGCCCTTACCTCGGATTGAATAGTGGAGGTGTGATATAGCCTCTGAGTGACGGACCATCTCCGGAATAACGATTTGGGATATATTCGGTCCGGTGCAAAGCGTCAAGATGTTCTAAGTCGATTCTGAGACAGCGGGGCGGGGGATGGCGGGGGAATAGGCGGGTCGAGGAGGTCAGAAGCCCCGCTGCTTGCGCTGCTATCGAAATGAGCCGCCAACTGTTCTTTCGCGTTCTGTGTATTGCTCATGGTGGTGGGGACAACGGTGACGTTAAAGGCTGTGCAATTATCAATTAATTAAATAGTATGTTAAGTGGTTAAGCCCAGCGGAGTTTGAATTTATTCTTCAATGTCGACCACATCGGCGGAGGACAAAGTGAATTGCAAGGAGCCTTTATCGCGGAGATGATACATGTATTTTGGATTTTTGGATCGAATCACAGCTCATCGCCCTGCGCATTGAAAACGAGCGAAGGAGGGCACGCTACGAAAATGCCGTATCCCAAACCCTCCAACTCGAGCATCGGGGCTCCAATGGTCCGCCTCACGCCGTCAACGAGCACCTCCCGCAGATCTGGCGCGTCCGATAGAGGCAGCGCTAGCTCTGCATCGTGCGGATTCAAGTTCGCCACCAATAAAAGTGTCTCTGTACCTACCCTCCATATCCCCACGTCGATCCGGTTCGCCACGACACGGCTAAACCGGACACGAGGGCTGAAGATGAACCCTTTGACCGTGGGCGAAGCAAGTGCCATCGCGAGCGCCGATGCCGTGCCCTTGATGTCTGCGGCTGTTGGGTCAATCCATGGCATGATGCCTGTATTCGGAAAATTAGAACGCGTTCACACTCGGCGGCGATGACTGACCGCGCGCGCCGTGATTTATGCTGAGGATGACTTGGATCGCGAATTCCCGTCCCGTCGGAGGACGCGTCCAGAACCTAAGGGCGACAATGAGCAGGTCTGTGTTATGAACAAACGGCCCCTCACTCCTCGCCTCCGAACGCCTGCGGCACCGCCCAGACAATCTTCTCCCGCGCCCACCCCAGCACGTCCATGCGCATCGCAAAGTCGTCCAGCCGCCTCGCCACGTCCTCGAGCTCGCCAAGGCAGTTGTCGCACCCGCAGCACCCAAAGTCCGCCGTGCACGACGTGTTGTACTTGGCGGAGAACGCGGGGTCGTTCGCGATCGTGTACGTGTCGGGCATGACGACGTCCGCGCCCGCAGTGTACGCGGCGAACTCGTAGTCCGCGCAGTTGAGTGCAATGGCAACGGGGTGGTAGCCGTCGAGCGCGTAGATGGTGTCGTATGCGCGGCGCGGCGCGTCCAGCGGGTCGCTCGTCCCGTCCGGCTCGTCGGCTGTATACCACAACAGCAGATTCGGGCGGTGTTTGATCAGGTTGACTTCCGCCGTCAATGCGGCCAGGTCGCGATATGTGCTGCTCTTTCTGAGATTCATTCGCGTGGATAGAATTAATTGTATGTACTCACTGCCGCATATCGTAGACGAAGTACAGCCCAAGCTCTTCCATGCGATCCAACACCCTTTCCAGGGCTGCGAGATCACCGAACGTAGGCACTGGGTGCACGATGGTGAATCTATTGATGTCAGGCCAAGTACTTGTCATGAAGAGGCAGCTCACCCCTGCGCCTTGAGTTCATCCAGAATACGGAGGTCAGAGTCGAGGTAATTGTCGAACGACGTGTAAAATCCTATAGGGAAGACCGTCTCATATGACCTGCTACCTGAAGGCTTGACCAAAACACCCCCGGTCCGCGAGTCCCGCTTCGTGACAGCACCAGACAATGGACGCGGCAAAAAGGATACGGCGGCCGTTGCGCGGTAGATCTGGACCTCGGGAATCGTGCGCGACGCGTATGACGCGACACATTCAATGTCAAACGGCTGCTTGCGCGGCTGCCCGAGAAGCGCGAGCGGGAAGTGCAGTTCTTGTGTGGCATTCAAAGGCATTGTTGCCTCCGCCAGCACCGTTCCGCCGACACTAATCCACACATCCAGAACCTTGGACCCAGACCCATTGGCAAACTCCGGGAGTTTAATAGGCTCAGCCCCACTATAACGCGTAAAAGTGGTGAACGCGTCAACGACGACCCCGGCGAGCTCGTCCTCCTCTCCCAGATACGGGCGAATAGCAGGGGCACATCGGAAGACCATCAGAGGCTCAGATGATAGGTCTGGGGTGCGAAATTGTCCGCCAGGAGGGACGACAGGCTGGCCCTGTAGATAGTTCTTGTTGCACCTTGGATCTCGCCCAAATCAGACGGGGATACGGCGTGCATTGGGAGGAGATTCCAACCAGGTCTGAGCGAGAGTATGAGGAACAAGGAATAATGGCAACGCCAGAAACCGCGCAAGCATGGAATTGTGGTTCAGGAAGAGTGTGATGTTTGCTCAAGCTTTGCGACATAACCTTTCTTTTCCCTTCCTCCATGGATCGTCGCTGTTATCCTGTGAAGAGTGCTGCTCAAGAGCGCCCAGAATTCCATGGAAAAGTCGCGTTTCAAAACTTCTTGACCCGAAAGCAATCCAACAGCATGAAATAATGGAGCTCGGCGGCGTTCGCAGCATCGTCAGCTGAGACTGAGAGTTCGAGATAAAATTCAGAGCAGCAAGTTCAAGGTCTCCGATCGCACCCCTAGGGCTCCTACTGGCTCCTATAAGAGACGAGGCGGAGACCAGGTTTACTCCCCGCAACTTTCGTGCTCGATTATGACAGGCTGGACCACCATTCCCCTTTCCCCACAGTCGGTTCAAGGCACAGCGGCCGCTACTAGTACAGAGAAGCCCCCGGCCCCGTCAGGTACCTCCAGCGAAGCAAGCCCAAATGCCCCTGGAACAAGCAACAGTGAGCGATGTCTGGGCATTCTCCTTTCACAAAATATTCATAAACTCCCGTAGCCATTGTCGCTACGGACATAGATGCCATTCCTACTACCGAAGTGAACAGTAAGAACCCCCCAACATTGTCGGGACATCCTGGCGAAGCAAGCGAGAATGGCATTGAAACAAGTGGCAGTAAGCAATGTCTGAGCGTTCTCATTTCTCCTGATATTCAGGATCGTCTGTAGACGTTGAGCCTGCCGGCGCGGATGTCGCTCAGGTCATCGAAGCGGACGCTGATGGTCTCCACCCGGACAGTCAGTCCTCGTCCTTTTTTCTTTCTTCCATCCACTCATTTTCCATAGCGCCTCGTTGGTTCCGGGATTGGCACCGCACGCAGTTTCTGCCCCTCCGACAGACCTTGAATGACGGAGATATCAGAGCTAGTCCTCCAAAGGTGCGTCTCGGCTCCAAAGTATACAACCTTTCTCATTGGGTATACAGACGGCGAATGACGGAGCACTCAGCTTGAACCAGAAAGTTGCTAGAACTGGTCGCTCAATCGGCAGCGTCAGTTTTATTCGGTGGACTATTCAAGCTTTTCTTATCGTCATGCAGATCATGGCCAGTCTGGATGCCGTTAAGACTCAAGCTCTAGCACATCGTCAAGCTGCTACGGCTTGTAACGCGAGTGTCAGTTTCATTCGTCGAAATATTCAACCTTTTCTGATCGTTATGCAGAGCGTGAGTACCAAAGAATCCAGCGGCTTCCAGGAAGGGGACCATCGTGGGGAATACCCTGGTAGAGGAAAGCCATCCACAGAGGATCCTTGGCGGGAAAGCCTCAGGCGTCGGCGTCAGTTCCAGTCCTCAGACAATACAACCTTTGGAGAAACAGTTAGGACCGGTTTACGCGGGCCTCGAGGTACGCCCTTGACTTCAGTCTCATGAGTACAACCTTTTCTCACCGATATCCAGAGGATGATGCCACAGTATCCGACCCAAACGAGTACCATGGTAGACGTCGGTATCCCGCAAACGCAAGTCGCAATCTGCAAAGGTAAGTCCCAATCTTCATATCTGATCGCCTCTCATTGGTTCACAGTATTGGTCGTCGACGTTGCCTGTGGGAGGGTAGATAGGCATGACTGTTATTACCGTAGTCAATATCTAGCTCTATCTCTTCATGATTTACTCTTGATCATCCCCGCCATCAAGTCGAAACTATTCCCGTCCGGCTGCAGATCAATAAACCCAGTCGAGCTGCCCCACCCCGTCCTCTCAGGCAACGTCCGCAGCAGGCCATGGTCCCGCGTAATCCCGCAGATGCGCACCTGCTGGTGCGGAACCGACGTCGTGAGCGTCACCAGCTGATCCCTGGCCACGGTAGAAACGTTAGTAGTTGTAGTAGTTATTCGAGTGAAGGCCACGAACGAATGCATCCACCGCTCGAGGTATAGATCCATGAACGGCTCGAAGGAGCCTTTTCCCTTCACGAACACGGACCACATCTTCTCAAACTTCACGAGGATCGCCGCTGCGGTGCGCTCCATGCTGAGTTGACGGTCATCGTCTGGCGGAAGCAGCTGCGACAAGGATGTTATTGGCGGGGGATTCAGGACATTCAAGCCGGAGCCTGCAAGAGCGTAAGTAAGCTGAAGTGGATGAAACGCGCGATGGATTCTCACCGATGACGATATCGACCTTGCCGCCCGAAAAGCTGGTGTTGACCAAGATGCCCCCGAGCTTCTTGTTCTCGCCGTCGCCAAGGACGGCATAAATGTCGTTCGGCCATTTGAGACGCACCGGCGAGGCATCCGCCCCGAGGACGCTTTCGTCGCGGCAGGCCTCCACCACGGCCAGCGCAAACAGGTATTGCACGAACACGAGCTTGCTGGAGGGGAATGTGGAGAGGGATAAGCGGAGGAGGAGAGAGAATTGGAGGCAGCCCGAGGGGGATAGCCAGACGTTTGCGCCGCGGCCTCGACCAGCCAGCTGATGAGACGCGAGAGAGACGAGGGGCGTGGGGAGCAGGCCCATGAAGCGTGGGTTTCTTTGGGGTGCATGAGATGCGAAGCTACCCCGGGAGGATCGTGCCGCTCACTTGTCTAGCATCGTCTGCGTGCTCGTGACCGCCTCGCCGTAGAGCAGGGCGTCACCGATGCACCAAGGATCTGCATCTTCCGAAACTTGCTCCTTCGTCCGGGCCGCAGACAAGGCGTGGAAGTAGAGCCCTAGATCGAATAGTGGCTTTTGTTCCGAGGCAGGAAGTCGCCCATCGGGGCATACGACGATAAGTTTCGGTTGCCACGTCGAAGGATCAGTCCGAGTCGCTGCAGCTCGGCGACTTTCCTGAACAAGAGCGCCACTGTCTGAGAGATTGTAAAATCGAAACTTGTCGTTCTCGTCCTCAAAAGCGCTGAGCTCCGACCCTGGCTTTGGTGAGGCAATGGAGCTCGTTATCAGATGCACTATGTGCGGCTTAGTAGGATGGGAGGTCAGGAACTGCGGCAGTGGACTGCAAATCGTGGCAGCCTCCTCAGGAATTCGAAGGCCAAGAAGAAGGAGCGTGTTCTTCATCAGAGTGTGCCTCCTGCTCTCCGCAAGCTCGATGGCGGCTGCAGACAGCGACGAAGTCATTATCACTGAAGAAGCCGGCTCCTCCCCGAGTGGGTACTCGGGCGAAGTTGCCCAGAGTATTATCTTCCCGCGGCCAACTGTGAAGAGAACGCCAGCCACGGCGCCTTCAACATCGTTGTCCACGTATCTGGCAAGAACCCGTACGTTTCGCTTGCCGTCGTCCACCCCAGCAATTTCGTTGGCTCCGCTCTGAAACACGACATCGATCCTCTCGCCATCTACAGGCTGGATCGCGACGGTCCGGGGCGCATCGTCGGAGCCGCTGAGGTGTATGTAGCCCCCGGAATCCTTGTCGAAGAACCGCAGCGACGTGCTGGTCGTTGCGACGTTTAAAATGCCCCCGCGAGAGGAACAGTCCGACCCGGTCCCAAGCGCTAGGAACGCGCCGCCACTCTGCACATACGCGTCCACTGCAGCAGAGGCTTTCGACAGAGCAAGCTCGCGGCATCCGGGCAAGACAAGCAAGGCGCAGGTAGCTTGCCATGGCTGGGACAACAGAGCCGACTGGGTGATTGGCTGGACAGAGTAGAAGGGCAGTAATACAGATCGGAGAGTAGATAGCGTGTGGTCGAACGATGTCTGTATTACTTGTGGCCCTGATCCTGAATAAACGAGGACGTTCATCGAGTCGGGAGTTGAAGCGTTGAAGGAGCGGACCGATTGTGCCAAGCAGCGTCAAACAGCACTCATCCAGACGTCTCATTATGGAAGTTGTGAAGAAATAAAAGGATAGAATGAAAAAATGAAAGAACAAACAAAAGATCTAAGACTTGCAACTACGACGACCAGCGCTGACAACCAGACGACCCTGCTCAAACTTTGCCCGGATACTCGCGAGGTTAACGTCCTGGGAGGAAATACAAAATCTTCCATTCGAAATAACATCGGAAGGTTCAGTCGTGTCCTGACATGCAACTGACAACTCACAGTCAACCTCGAGATGCCATGCATCCGCAACGATCTTGACTTTGTCTCCCTCGCTGTGCTAATCGTCTCCATCTCGGACTTGATCGCGATTGGCAGGGAAATGTCGACGGTGTACTCGGTGGCCGACAATTGACGTGCATCTCGGGAGACCTGGAGGACGATGGGGAACGGCGCGCGCGAGCCATGAGCGATGGACGTCTTGATTCCGAGGGCGATGGCCGGCCGAGAGTGGAAACGACGGGGAGAGGACCGGATGTCGACAACAGGGAGGGAGAGGCCGAGTCTGGTGCAACGGAAGTAAGCCCTTGGGGTACGGAGACCGGTGTGCTGAGACTCGGAGGGTCGCCTAGTCTCTGGAAGTCGGCGGAGGGGATGGCCCTTGAGGCGGTAGTACTACGCCGTGCCCTGACGCCGAGAAACGTTCCACGGGTGCTAATTTTGAGGGCCCACAAAGTAAGCAGAGAGCCTCCTACACGTACAGACGAGCTGATATTTGCTACGTACGAGCGATGCGACATTGTCGATTATTTGGAAACAACTCAGCAAGCGGAGACCAGTTCGTATACGAAGTTCGACACCAAAGTCGCAACGAGCGTCTGGAGAGCGGTGGCACCGAGGGTGAAAGTTAAAAAGCGCACAAGTAGAGAATATTGTAGAACGTTGCCAATGGGAAGACTCGGATGTGTCCGCGCTCAGGGGCTCCGACCAGAACCACCATGTCTCGTGTAATTCTCCGCGACTGGAACGGTCCGGTCCAAGAGCTCGCGCTGTCCCAGTCATACCCGAGTGCGATGGACCTATCGACAAAGCTCGCAGAGATGGGATATAAAGAAAATTCATTCGACCAATGTTCCCTAACAGTATCCAACGTCGACGACTCTGTATTCATCGCAACGCTGCCCGGGACGCTCTCTGCCAGGAACCAGGCTCGGAAAGAGGAGGCTAGGGATCTGAGCTCAAGGCGAGTCACCGCTTGCCATATCAGACATCACTCGGCGGCCACAGCTGACTATTGCTTTTCGTAGGATAACGGCTCTAGAGGAGGCGCTCTTGCAGGAGCGGCGGGAGCGTCTGGAGGACAGGCGGCGTAACGATGTGCTTCACCTCGAAGCTTTTCAAGATATGCTCGACAGGCTGGAGGAGATTGTGACGGTGGAGGTGGTCGACAGGCTGATCCGCAGTAAGTGAAGCCTTCCGTGATGCATAAGAATATCGCTCAATTTTCTTCAAGGCCTGAACGACATTATCTTCAATACGAGCACTAAGAGTAGATGGGATCGCTGTGCAACGCTTTCCGATAAAAACAAAGCCGCTCTTCAGCACGCCAGAAAGTCCTACAGTGTGTTCCGCGCCATCCTCGAAATTGCAAAGCGTGCCCTAACACCTTATCTCCTGTAGTCATCGATCTCTACAACTGGCGTCCCACTACTCTTGCAAATATCGCTCTACAGGTTACTGCTATGGCTTGCCTCACTCCAGATCACCGGCGTCTGCTCGACGCGCTCATGGCCCCACGCATACGGTCGATGTCGCGAAGCGCGCGCAACAAACTGCAGCCCCCTGTTCCGTCGAAACAAACCGCGAAGAACATCGTTCCGCGCTTCGACCTCACACCTCAAGAACTCGCCGGAGTCGAAAGGTGGATTGATAACACAGGCGAGCCGATTGACAATAGCGGGGAACCGTTTTTCCAGCCCGACAGTGCCGGTGACCGTTTCATATTTCTCCATAAAACAACAGAAGATCTGCGCATCTCGATTTCAGCAACGGATGGACAGCTAGCCAGCCTTTAGCTGTTTAATAATAATAATAATAATGTACAATCAATATCCCGCGAACACATCCCATTTCACCGACAGAAGGTCCGCCGTTTCGAGATGAGCAGCCCGACGAAGTGCAGGCATTCGGGGAAGACAAGCACGGTGCAGGTGGCTTGCCATGGTTAGGAGACCAGAGCCGACTGGGTAATTGGCTAGACAGAGTAAAAGGGTAGTAATACAGACTGGGCAGTGGATAGCGTGTGGTCGAACGACGTCTGTATTGCTTCAGACCCTGGTCCTGAATAAACGAGGACGTTCATGGAAAGGACCGATTGTGCCAAGCCGCAAGCGGCGTCAAACAGCACTCATCCAGACGTCTCGTTATGGAAGTTGTGAAGAAATAAAGTAATAGAAGAAAAAAAAAAACTGAAAATCTAAGACTTGCAACTACGGCGACCAGCGCTGACGACCAGACGACCATGCTCAAACTTTGCCCGGATACTCGCGAGGTCAACGTCCTGGGGAGGAAATACAATCTCCCATTCGAAATGACCTGTGAAGGGTTTAGACATATGCTTGCACGCAGAGGAACAATCAATCACAGTCGACCTCGAGGTGCCATGCATCCGCAACGATCTTGACTCTGTCTCCCCTCGCTTTGCTTATCGTCACCATCTCGGACTTGATCGCGATTGGTAGGGAAATGTCGACGGTGTACTCGGTGGCCGACGAATTGACGTGCATCTCGGGATACCTGGAGGACGACGGGGAGCGGCGCGCGCGAGCCATGAGCGATGGACGTCTTGATTCCGAGGGCGATGGCCGGCCGAGAGTGGAAACGACGGGGAGCGGACCGGATGTCGACAACAGGGAGGGAGAGGCCGAGTCTGGTGCAGCGAAAGAAAGCCCTTGGGGTACGGAGGCCGATGTGTTGAGACTCGGAGGACCGCCTAGTTTCTGGAAGTCGGCGGAGGGGATGGCGCTTGAGGCGGTAGGAATCCGTATTGACCGTGCCCTTGACATCGAGAAACGTTCCACGCGAGCCTGAGAGGACCGCATGCGCGGGTTGAAGGACCATGGGGTGCGCAGACGGTCTCCTCCACGGACAGATGGGCATATGTTGACCGTGCATGAACGAATGGAAACACCTGTATCCTGTGTCAGTCGTTGATAGACGAAACGAAGGAGGGAACGAACGGGAAGGGATCCTGCGGTTCGCACAGACGGAAAGGGTCCCGAATGACGCCGCCTTCTTCGCCTTCGCAGCAGAGACTTGCGAGCGCGGAATATCCTCCTGGGCGAGTTGATAGCAAGGGTTGGATGTGAAGCGAGGAACGCTGGTGAAGGTCATATTGGGCAGATAATGTGTCCAGCACAAGATTGAAGTGGGAGAAAGTAAGAAGCAAAGTGAAAATCCAAGGCGATGCCGCGATTTTATACTGTCAGCCACCTTTGCTGGTGACAAAGCGATCGAGAGGGGCCGGCCGCTATTCTTCGAAAACTGGAGTAGAAATCAGTGCAATATGCAAGACTCCAGAGCGAGACCAGGCCGCCAGAGAGCTCGGCAGACTTAATCTCCCTGAGGCAGAGTGGATCAATTCCCCGGAACTTTCATGCCTCAAGATATTCCTTGGTCAGATTGAGGTATCCTGAAGGGTTGCGCCGGGATCTCGAGTCTGCCTCAGGGAGACGCCAGACTCAAAGCTGAGAGCAAGACGCGTCGGCGCGGTGTACGTGAGTCACTGAAAACGTGACACGGTGAATGTGACCAATCGCGTCTTCGACCTCGACCACAACACAGAAAGTGGTCGTCGGCCATTGCGCCTGAAGAAAAGGACATAGAAGCTCTCCCAGACTCTCCCAGTGTGTCTAGAGTTGAGAGGGCTCGCAGAATGCCCCTTTGTTCCCAGTATAAAAGGCAACAAACAATCGTCCACAATCTTCCCATCTCTGCCTCTTACCATCATCTCCAAACCCCCAGCGCTCAACATGACATTTTCCGGACTTCAAGACTATCTAGACTCGGTCAACCATGGATCAGAAGTACCATTGGGCGCTCTGAGCCCCAGCCTCTTTCGTCAGGCCACCAACAGCGTCAAGTACTCAACGGACAACAACGACTTGCTCGAGTTCATCGGAGACCGGGCTATCAATCTCGCCTGTGCACTCGTCGTTGATCGTGCCAAAGTGTGTCCAGACCACCAAATCGTACGCGCCTCTCCCACATACTCCCATCGTCACTGACTCTCGCCACTTTAGTTTGTTGGCCGCAAGATCAGCAACAACGACACGCTCGGTCGCCTTGCCTGGTGGCTTCATCTTGACAAGTACGCAGCACTTTCGCGGGAGGACGCCTACGCAATACAGAACTGGCGCCCAAGGCGTAGCCGTCAGCCACCTCCGAAAGCACTTGCCGACCTCTTCGAATCTTTTGTCGGTGCTTATTGTCTCGAGCGTGGATGGCCCGCCCTGTTCTCGTGGCTTGAGCCGTTCTTCATGCCACTGGTCGAAATTGCGACCCAAGATTTTCTGCGATGCCACCAGGATACAATCAGGTCCCCGTGCTATGTTTCCAGTTGGTGGCGATCGGAGGCCGGGACCAACACCCTTGAAACCGACCAACGAATCCTGCGATTCCTGCGCCTGCACCAAAGTTCTCTGACTTCAATGGGCCGCGTGGCTGTCGAAGCCCTACCTTTGTCCACGCAGTTCATATTTGGCGGCGTGGAAGGGGAACTCATGAACGATTGTGATCGAGCAGAGATCGCTCATCACCTTATCAGCCAATGGATCTGCAACATCTATGTCAGCATCTTTCCTGAACATTGCCGTGCCACCGCCAGGGCCGCACATCTTGCAACCGTATGCGCCCCGACTCTAGTCTTGGTCCTGCTTCTGACGCTCTCCTTCCAGGCCATCACGAACCTTGTCCTAAGCGATGTCTGCCTAGCTTTCATTGCGACGTTTTTCTCGATGTCGTCCTATTTTGATGTCGAAGATCCAGACTTCAATTCCACTCGACCAGTAAGATGGGCGCTCCCTTTGGATCCGGCGGCCAACGCTCGTGAGACTGCGTACCGGACGAAGTTATCTCTAGCATTCCAAGCCGCCGTGGGCTGGTTCTACTTTCGCGATCCTCAAGCAGCGCAGGAGTGGGGGATACGTTTCTACACGTCCATCGTAACAGAAGCCTACCACACTCTTGTCCGAGATCCTTAGTGCGTGTTTCTATCTGTGGTAGAATCGTTTGTTAACCGTAACGACCGACAGCTATCGACCTGTTTTACCACCCCGACCTAAGGAGACACGGCCACAACCCATGCGACCCTTGGCAGCTGTAACCAATTTGCCTCCTCACTATCCTTATGATCCTCATGATCCTTATTTCGAGCAACGACCTACCTCTTATGCCCCTTGTGATCCTTATGATCCTTGTTTCGAGCAACGGCCTACCTCTTGGTGTTATCCATAATATTATGCCTTTCTTGATTTATTAGACTCGCGAATCGTCGCCGAAAGCTTTGTTCGGTCTAATGCTACTGTACATAGATTTACCGCAGATACCGTTACAGAAACCGTAAGAAAAAGCAAGTGAGTATACAGAGATTGACGTTAGTTGTCGTTAGATCAGAGGTAGTACATAGTGTTCTTCAGTGCGGCGCCCTGCACACCGTTGTGCCACAGAGCGATCGCCTCCTTCATTATCGCCTCGTCGGAATTGCTCGTCGCGGTCGAGCCCGAGCTGCTGATGCCCTGCAGCAGCTTGTGCAGGTAGCACCGTCCCCTCTCGCAACAAAGGTCAGCGTAGTACCTGGAGACAAAACGTGAGAAGCTGGAGAAAACATCGGGAGGTCAACGTACGCAGGGGAGCAGAGGGAGACCGCTTTAGTGGCGCGTGCTGTGAGAAAGGTGAGCTGCATGGCGTCGGTATTCGGTCGGACCACTGACCGAACATGTAGCTGACGGCGTTCGTCAACTGCTGGAGACCGTCGGCAGAGAACCCGATGTCGTCGTGCACGACGTAGTAGTGTGTAGGTCGGGTCGTGCCTTGGAGGCCGCCATGCGCTAGTACGGATAAATCAGCATCCTCGAGCGAGGGCTCTGGTGAAAACAATACCTTGTAAAAAGAAGTCAAACTCATAAACCGCCGTCACACCTCGATCGACAACGGTGCCAGCTTTGGGGTTACCATCTGCAGCCGCGTTTGCAGCGTCGGTGGGGTAGAACCGCGTGTGGTGGCGTTTCCCTGAGGGACCGGGTAAGAGGTTTGACCAGCGTGAAAAGCCTGAGAACTCACCGCAGATCACAATGGTGATCTTGGGCTTATAGTTGGGGAACTTCGTGCAGGCGAGTCGGATCGCAGGGAGTTCTTCAGCGATGACGATCGGGAATTGACCCTGGGAAAAGAAAATCAGCCGACGACCGTAGTCGAGATCGCATAGATTACTTCAGACACTCCATCTGAAGCGGACGTTAAATCTCATTGCAAAAAGAAAACCAGATTCAGAGACTGACCTCGATAGACGAGAATTCGTTCCGGTAGTTTCTCAGCATTGCGGGTTTTGAACAGGGAGAGCCGTTCCCATGTCATTTTGCCAAGATTAGTGACCATCTGAGGGGATGTCAGAACGAGTAATGGACGACAAGCCAATGCGTACCTCTTTCCTGCTCTCCTGGATCTCCATGCTTGCAGGGAACTGGGCATAGTTCCTGTCCACGCTTGCGACAACCGCCGCAATGGAAGGGGTGCCCTTGACGGATCCAGGTCCTACCATGCTCGTAAACCTCCGCTAATATAATAACGAAATGGAACCGTCTTCACCTGGATGCGTAACATCTATTCCCATGATCATGGTAGGCGCTTGCTCCAGCCATGCCATGCTCCTCGAGTCCAGTCCGTGACTAGCTCAGTGGTCAGATTCAGATAATGCAATGAACGATTGCGACAAACTTGATGCCGCCCATCTTGATGTTGACCTTGAGAGCGACTGAAAAGATAATCAATATGCGTCCCGGTGTCTTATACACAAGAACATATACCGTTCGCGAAGTACTGCAGTTGGCCTGACATTCCTTGAGCAAGAGTGAAGAGAACTACGGAACGACTCACCTTTATCCTTGCGAATCTTGCCCGAATGAACACAAACAGAGGCGACGTCCAGATAGCTGTCCGCCAGGTGCTTGATTTGGACCATCAGGAATTGTAAGGGAATCGCAGAAGACAAAGAAAATACCTTGATCCCGGAGTATATATGCTTGTCGCCGTTAGAAAGAATGACGAGGAGGAGGAGTGGCTTGGGGTTAATCTTGCCAATCTCGGTCCGAATTGTCGCGATAGCTTTGGCTCTCGTCGGATCTGTACTGTCCTTCGGGGGTAAAACGGCCTGGACGACTTGTGGGTCTCCGGGAGCGACGGTCATACCGCTGTCCGCGCACATCTTAGCGAAACCGCGAATTGTCGGCATTAACTGGGGATCTCTGGGCCCGTCAAACTCGTCCCGGTTGTTGCCATCACGGATGAGCACGACACCCCACTTCTGCAATGTTGCTCCTCTCTGGAATCGCACTCCTCGCAGGTTCCAGCTGGCTCTCTCGTCGACGTTGGGGGTGCCTTTGGCGTATTTGATGCCAGGCGGAGGGAGAATCCTGCCTGGAACAACGGCCATTTCCTGCCCGATTGAGATTCCGAAGGCGGGAAGGGGGTTGGCGCCTTGCCTGTACCCAAGTTCATCCAGGCCACGACCATTGATGGCCATTCCGTTGACATTGGGGGGCTTCGCAGCCACGGTGATCATGTTCGCAGTATGCTCGTCGGTGAGCTTTCCGCGGAAGGGCTGGTTCGGCAATATCTCGCAGAGTTCGGCGGGGAGGTAGTTGGACTTGGCTCCTCCGACATCCACCAAAGGCATATCGGGGTACTGGAGCCTGATATCGTACTCTGGGAATTATGAGCAAAGAAAAAGAGTGTTATAGAAAAGACATACTGCGCTTGAAGTATTCTTCCACAGTTACCAGACCGCCCAGCTCAGCACAGTCGAACCTGTGCTGCCGCGCCGATTTATTGAAGACGCTCTTGACAGTCTTCTTGTAGCCAAGATGTACCGTCTTGACCCGCACTCCCTTGACAAAGGCAGTGGGACGTGCACCAAAGCTCGACTGTCGGAATTCCTCAATGGCTCGGGCTAGATTGCCTGGTGTATAGAACGCCGTGGTACAAACTTTTGGAATCGATCAGGATCCGTTCGAATACGGAAGAATGTATTTACCGTTCACGTTCACCATGAGCTGCTGGTGGGCAGGGCGAACAGAGGAGTAGAAGCCGCGCCAGGCTTCGAGACCACCTCCAAGGGGGACAGGGCGTTCGACTTGCGACGGGAAAAAGAACCGGTTCCTGCCGACCATCACACCACCCCCAGGGCGGTTCGAGTAGGCAGCGAGGCCGATGTTCATTGCCGCAATAATGGGATTGATATCATAATTTCGGTATTGCGGGTCCCCAGCAACAAATCTGAGATTATTTAGTCCAATCGAAAAAGACGAGGAAGTGGAGATTACTGTGCAAGGGCATGTGTATCTAGGACCTGGGTGTACGTGATTGTTAATGTGTACTCCTTGTACTGCTTCGAGGTGGGGGCAGGAGGGGCCTCATCCTCGTCGTAGAACGATATGCGGATCTGCAGAGGCTGAGGAAGCTTTTTCGCTGAAATCAGCTTTGCAGCAAAATCATGGGCAACATTGCCTTGAATTCGGTTTCAGAATGAGCACATATAAGATAGATGAACCGCTACCTTTCAGGCCGTGCCTGGTCCACTCCGGGGAGGCCTCGGCAAGGTGAAAGATTCGCTTCTTGACACGACGCGATGCGGTCCCCGCGGTTGGAGAAATGGCAACATCGTACTCGTAAAGAGACCCGGCTGGAATCCTCACGGGGTAGAAATTGGCCCGAAGTTTGATCTCGCGACCCACAGTGCCAAAACCGGGACGAAGGGGCAGCTCGGTGTCGGTTACCTTGATGTGCGCGAGCGAAGCTACAAGGGCTTTGTCGGAATTATTTTGGATTCGGGCGTCAATATTGGCCGGTACGTTCGGAAGGAAGACCCTGCGGCTTAAATGAAGCTGAATATTACGCGTGAGACAAAGTGCTTACCCTCCTGGCTCCCGACCGCCTCGTCCCCCACCACCTCCGCCGCGGCTGGGGAAGCCACGTCCACGGTCAAAACCCCCACCTCCTCCACCGCCGCGAAAGCCCCCTCCACCGCCGCGGTCACCGAAACCCCGTCCACGATCCGGAAAGCCGCCCCCACGCCCACGGTCAGGAGCCGGACCCGGACCGCCTCTCCCTCGCCCTCTATCACCTCTGTAGCTCATATGTGGTGGGTTCAAGGAGGGGACGAGCAACCACGAAACAGTGCGAGAAGGTGAAAGGCAACTCACAATAAATTGATTATTGCCTTTTCGGTCGATCAACCAACGTCGCTTAACTTTAAGCGCCCGTCTCCTCTGACTCGAACACCCATTCGGAGCCGCCTTGGCCACGCGCCTTTCTGTCGGTTCTCCAGATCCCGGAAGATAGAGTGAAGTTGAACTGAACTAACCTCGGATCCGGAATACGTCCCCATATTTGTTGCTCGAGCGCTCATCGTCGCGATTTACCGTTGGGTAGTCTTGTGGCCTTCAAGTTCAAGTGGCCTTAAGTGGTTTGCGCAAAAATCGGAATTCATAAGTCCTCTATAGCTACTCAACTCAAAAGCGTTCATAGCTTACCTTTCGTATGTTCTCCGTCTCTAGGACGAGTACTACGCACGATTTCGGGACGGTGGACATGTACAAGGGTACACTGTCTGCGCGCGTAGCAGACGCCTGGCAATCGTGTCAATTGAGATACAGCTTGGCTAAAGGTCGAAATTATATACGCCTCGTATGGATGCTCACTTTTGACTCCGAGTCGCATGTGGCACAATCGACACAATCAGCTTGCCACGCGTCTTGCCTTCGAGCTATGGCTTGAGGATCTTTAACTTTGGGTATTTCAACGTGCCTGGTTTCTCTTTGGTTCGGGTGCGAGCTGACGCGGACCGGCCCCTTGTCGAATAGCTCAAGCTTTTTGTCTGCAATTCGCATCCTACGGCGGTTCGGTTCGTCAACTCGTGTATGGAAAAATGTGCTGCTCCCTTGCCATTAATCCTTTGGGTTTTTGAGAACGTTCAGAGATTGCAGTCAAGTTCGGTGTGAGCTACAGCCTTCGAACTTAAGCAAAAGAATTTGCCGCGCACAGCCACTTTGACTAAACGCCCATCGCCCGAAAAGGAAATGATCACTTTCCTTGGATTCTGGCACGAATATCTATACGCGAATGGAGGCTGTCGGCAAAGAAGAAACTGGGGGACCACCCAGCTCGACTCGAACTCTGAACGCAGACCTCACGGACCAAGTAGCCAATATTTGGCAAGCACGTCGATAGCAAGCAACACGTCTCACCGATGACGGTGGTTGCGCGCGGATTCCATGTTCACGCAGAGAGCCGCACGCTGCAGTGCAAGAGTCGGGTCTGAGAGTATCCTGGGACTTGCCTCATGGCGCTCGCATGCCCCAGCAATCGGAAGGTCCGACTCCACGAACGGAACACGCGGTTCCGGCTACATGTACGCAGCTCATCTCCTCAATTAATATCACCTTGGAACGAACACCCACTGGCAGCACGACACTGCGCTACATGGAAGGGCACTCCACCAAATTGCGCAAAGCCCAGCCACACCCCAGGACCCGCTCGTCGATCCCAATCCATTGGTTCTTCAGAACCAATATCCCCCGCAGACGCACATCTTTCTTGCCAGCAGATATGCAGAAGAGGAATTTCTTTGGATTAGGGGAGATTGTGGGCGTGCTCACGAACGTAGGTTCATAATCTGCCGAACTCGTATGGCATTCTCATCGCAGATTATATAAATATAGCCAGCTGAAACTGTGCGCTCTCTCACGGAATCCAAAAGACTATTGGACGAGGCTCGTCGCGAAATCTCTGAAAACAAGGAGCGGGCCCAGCTGAGGGTGAAACACACGTTTTCTCGTTATCCTGGTTTCTTTTCGCGGCCGGCAGAAGCCCACATATTGGTACAGGTTTTGGAGGGCGAGCCTTCATTTACTGTGCTTTTTGGAGCGAGTTCCGTCGGAAAGGTAGTTTTTGAAATTTATCGTTTTTCTCGAGTTTAAATATTTTCCAGACCGCGCTCTTGCGAGAGGTTCTCTGCAGCGAGTCGTACCATGTTCTGCACTTCGATTTGCGGATAGCTGGGTTTGCCGACCTCGCAAGCTTGTACACAAGCCTCAGCCAGCAGATGGAGCAATTCTTCGACGAGATCGGGAAGATTGCTGGTTACGAGGACTTTGAGAAGGAGGCATGGGGCTTCAAGGTGCATTTTGTTCGTCAAGATCTTCCTGGATTCGCTCAGCCGTCCACAGCATGACCGTATAAACGTGGAACGGAGGATGGCCGAGACGTCCGATAGTTCCTATGTTCGGAATGTCAGGACGAGCGATGTCGCGCGTTTAATGGAATTGTTTCAGGTTTGTTTCCTTTCTTTTTTCCTAGAGAACTTGCGGATTAATCGCTTACACAGAGCTCGCTTCTGAAATACCGCGAGTTTGAACCCGTCGTCGAAGAACCCTCGGAAACCAAAGCATCCCATGGGCATGAACCGCCCAGCAGCAACGCCGACAGCAAGAACCGAAGGCATTTATTCTTCCACAAGGATAAAGGGAAAACCAAGGTCACAGAGCCTTCGGAGAAGGATGCGCCAGAAAAGACAACACCGGCCAAGAAAATTCCGGTGCGTTGCAGGAACCATATCTTCCAAGCTTGCTCATCTTCTTCAGGTTATCTTCTTCGACGAAGCTCACAGGCTGTAAGCGTGGCTGTCAGTTTTCCCCTCTTTCTCTAATATCTTCGCAGTCCTGCCCTGATACAGTCGACCGAAACGATGAAATGTCTGTTGGACTCGATGCTTGTACTGACGAAACAAGACCGATTGTGCCACGTTATCCACGCAACGAGCGACCCCTTTTACCAGACATGGCTTCGCCAGCTCAACGTGATGCAGCATTGCAAGGTACGGGATTTGCTCCAGTGTCTGTGGTCTAGATTGATGCGTTCGTTAGATCATTACTGTCGGGGACTGTTCAAAGGCGGAGACTAGGACGTTTTTCGATGAGCGAATCATACCACGCGTTCCACGTCGACTGCGTCCCCGCCTGAACTTCGAGCAACTGTATGAAGCGTTCGGGGGAAAGCTGGCGCATTGGCATGATTATTGCACAGATTATGGTGCGTCTTCGCCCCCGATACAATGCGAATAACTGATGTTTTCGTCCCAGTCAATTCCAACGGAGCTCTGGAAAGTAAGCCTTTTTTTTTTGGATTCGTTCGACTCCAAATTAACACCGCACCAAGTCAAACAGAGCTCTCATTTCCTGCAAGCGCATGCCCTCCTGAACCTGCACCTCATCCACGCTTCGCAATCTACCACGCAGGAACCCGACGGAAACGGCAAGGGGCGCGTGGTGAGCAACCCGGACGCGATCCACCCCGGCATTGGGCCTGCAGGCTTCAAAATCTACTCGCCGATCACCCATCCCCACGGCCCCGGAATGTCAGAAGACAAGTCCACCGACATGGCGGCCGGACATTATTCCGCCGACTTCTCGGCGATGGAGCTACTCAAGGTCATGGGCCGCCTCGCGCAGCCGAACGTGCAGTTCCTGCCGTACTTCCCGCTGTGCCGCGAGATGGGGGTGCGTGCGGTGGACGGGATGGTCAAGGGCCGGGTGCTGGACTTGCGGTGGACGGAGCCCGTGACGGACGAGCATGGGGACGAGCACGACGCCCGACCGGCCGCGCACCTGCAGGCGACGAGCAGCGGGACTGCGGTGGGCGACGCCGCGAGCGCGACGAATTCGGAGATGAGCGATATGGTTCCGGTGTCGGAGCGGGAACTTCAAGGGAGGGAGGAATATGTGGAGGTCATCGGGTGCAAGCTGGTCCCTACGCCGATCATGAAGTTTGCCATGCGGGAGGTTGTGCTTGAGTACGAGGACCAGCAGTCTGTCTCGGATTATGTATCGCTGTCGGAAGTGGACGAGTACTGAGCTTTTGACGCTGGCGTTGAGGCTTGAGCATGAATATATTGGGTTTTCTGACTAATTTTGAATGACTACAGGGCGCCTATCGGCGTTCCCTTTTCTCCACCTTTCTCCACCTTTCTCCACTGACGCCATGTCGAATATGAGCGCACAGATAATCCGAAAAGACTCTAGGCCTGCTACCGTATGGCGCCCCGACGATACAACCTCAACTGTCCCTGTATGCCCCGACACGGTTTATCGGGAAGACGTTCTTGAAATAATCGAACATACGATCAAAGCCCTTGACGGTGAACTGAGGGAGTTGAGTCTGGACATCCACGGTAAGAGAGCCTATTGAAGCAAGCACATTCGTACTTGGCTGAGCTGCAACAGGCCACCCCGAGCTGGCTTTTGATGAGCATTACGCTCATGATCTTCTGACCGCCTTCATGAGGGACCACGGATTTAAAGTCACAGAGCACTACCAACTTGAGACCGCATGGCTGGCGACCTTCGTCAATGGGGCAGGTGGAAGGACCATTGGAATTAATTCCGAGGTATGTTGCTCCGAACTGCGTCTCTGTTATCGACCGCTGCTTCAATAAATTCGGAAGATGGACGCATTGCAGGTCCGTTAGCCCTGATTCTCTTTGAGAATTCACTTGAGAGAGGAAGCAGGGAGTGGGGCATGCCTGTGGACACAATTTGATCGCAATTTCTGGCGTCGCAGTTGCATGTGTTATCAAAGCTGCGTTCGAAGAATTCAACATCTCTGGCAAGATCCAACTTCTTGGAACACCGGGTTGAATTTTCCTTCTTTTCGACTATGATTTCTCTCCTCACCTATCGCTTAGCGGAAGAAGGTGGCAGTGGAAAAGTCAAACTCCTCGACAACTTCCTTTGGAAATCAATGCACGATGCTCACCGCATCGGGATTTTCTGGAAACACATGCCCGAATGTGAGGAACGAGAAATCTGTCAACACTGCGGAGTGACGGAAGACCTCGAACACATCCTCCTAAAATGTGAGCGCCCGGGTCAACGAGAAATATGGGAACTAGTCAAGGAATTGTGGCTCAAGAAACACTCAATTTGGCCTGAGCTCTCACTAGGCGCGATCCTCGGCTGCGGCCTTGCAGACATTAAGGACCACGAAGGCCACCACCTACCGGGGGCAACACGCCTATATAGAGTTTTAATCTCAGAATCCCTCTTTCTAATCTGGAAAATTCGGAACAACAGTGTCATTCGCAATGCAGGTGCACCACCCACCCCAGCAGAGATTCACAACAAATGGGTGTATACCATAAACGAAAGGCTAGACCTTGATCGCACCTTGAGCAATCAACGGCGGTACGGGAACCAAATCTCCGTCAAACCGCTCCTGGTTATTCAAACCTGGACGTCCGTGCTAAAGGACGAGGACAATCTGCCAGAAAACTGGCTGCGTTTGCCCAGGGTTTTAGTGGGTACTGAGCCAAAAAGAACAAAACCTACCCCCCCGCCAAACTGGCGAAGCTCAAACAGATAGGTTCAGAGCCCCACACTGTTGCCGCCAGCTTCGTGCAGCTATGCATTTCCCTGGACGGTGTTTTTACTATACCTACGGAGGTAAATCCTCTGATCCTTACGCAGTTTCAGTACGGGAGACTAGCCAATTGTTAGTTGTCCCTGCTGGCGGTCCTAACGGACCCGTACCACCAAAAAAAAAAAAAAAAAAAAAAAACAAACTCCTCGACAAAGGATGTTGTGCGTATGCCAGTTGTGGTTGAATCTGGTTGAATCCCATCAAACGGCGCTGACCATCTTTGTAGACAAGGAGATGGATGCTCCCTTGATGTTTGTGGCACTATCCTTTGTGGGCTGTCGCTTGAGGACCCCTTGACCAGGTGCCCAGGTGCCATCCTGCTCCAGGCCCCAAGGGTTTCGTCAGCCTTAGCAGTTGCCTCGCCCTGGAACGGATCCAAGTGGAATATTTCGGACACACGTTGGACTGTTTCTCTCCATACTTTACTACAACTAATCCAAGCTTCTCATAGGGCTCACGCCGCTCTGTCTCCCTGGGAGGGTCGAAATGCGCTGGATGCTGCCGTTCTCGGATACAACAACATATCTGTGCTCAGACAACAACTGAAGCCGACCCATCGCGTGCATGGCATTTTCGAAGGGAAAGACTGGGCACCGAACAGTGAGCAGGGCTACGCGTCGATCTCTATCTCATAATCGTCGCAGTTATTCCCGACTACTCAAAATTCATGTACGTCTGGGCCCGACTCTTCTTCCTGTCCGAATTCGAAGCATAGGGGCTCCTAGCTGTTATGTGCGTGCACCGACGAGGACGGAGCAAGAGCAAGCCACGAAACGCGTGTTACCCTGCTTCGAGTGCGATTTTTACGTATCTACACGAGCAGTATTGTTAAACCTTTCAACAGAGCCGCGGGTCTTGCCACGGGCTGTACCGTCAAAGTCACGCACTTGGCGGCGACCTATGATCTCCGGCAAAACAAAGCCCTTGGTTAGCAGATAGCTCGCATATTGCTCCGAGTCAACAACTGACCTACTTCGTAGGAGACGAAGTGGCGCATATCGTGCGCAGTAAGTACGGTGATGTTGACCACGAGTGGGGCATTAGCAGCGCCTCGACCGATTTTGTGAGTGAAGTGGACACGAAATCCAGCTACTCACGTTCGGTAATGTGTAGGGAAATGTAACCTACGGTCTGTGAATTCAAATATAATTGCATTTCAATTCGATTTTTGACAAGTTCGTCAGCCCTCCCCGCCTTACATCCGGGATTCGGTATGCGTGCCGTCCCACTCAACGCAATAATTTAACATCATCAATGCTCAGCCATTCCAACTCCTTCTGACGGCGGAAACCACACCCCAGGATTCGAGAAAGCCGCAGGCACCATGGAAGCCCATTACGCGTGTCTCGACGTCTCGAAGGCCCTGGCCGCTACTGGGGTCCGTTTCATCATCGACGACGAGTTCTTCGCTCAGGTACGCTATCGAGTGGTCTTTAATATAAGTAATTGGAGCGTACCAACTCCACGATAGGTCAAGAAAACGTTCGAAGAGGACAAGGCTGTGAGAGATCTAGTTGATCCTTGATTTCCACTGTAATATAAACATTTGAGCTACCCTCGAACTATATGCTAGGCCCACTTTTGCCTCAGTTAGCGCTTCTACTTCTGAAGCTTGAGGATTCCATTACTACGCATGGCCAGGCCTACAAAAGGGCGGAAAACTTCTTGGTGCTGCATTCGGCGCCCTTCGTCATGCCCCTTCTTGCAGCCATAATCGCGCTATCAGCTGCCAGCGCTGTGTTCGCGCAGTGCGCAATCTGTTCCCCTGCAGTCCAGCATCCCAGAGTAGTGTGGTATCTCCAGTTTGTGGACCAACTGTCCTTTCCGAGCTGCGGCGGACCGCTGGTAACGTTCTGCGGGTAGATTTACACCTTTGATTTCTTCAATCTCAGAGAGCTTATTGCATTTTCATAGATACAGGACAAAGGGGCCAATGGAGAATTCAAAACAAGGGTTTTGCACCTACAATGTCAGTCGGCTTCTGAACGTGATAGGTTTCACTCACTGTGTAGCGGGTCATGATCAGAGAACGGGAAGCCGCCTGGATTTCGATCTACCCTGGTGTCCTCTGACAGTCAACACGACGGATTGTTAGATACGCGACGCCTTACGCATACAAAATGGGATTTGAATCTACCTTCCGGATGCCGGATGCCCAATAACAATTGCCACATCTGTGATGCACTTGCGGTTGACTTGCGGTTTTTTTTAAAACCAAAAGTTTAGACCTTCTGAGAGATGGATTCTGGAACCTGCTCAAAAAATAGGGGCAAGAAAGCATTAGGCGCACGCTGTGAATCTGCTTTTGGCATTGGAATGTCTGTTTTGGGAGCTTAGGTCCAAGGCGAAGTTTTGGTTGAAGTTGAACCAAGGTTGAACGGTGGGAACACGGCTGATCCGAGCCTACACAGCCACTGATGTGATCCGAACACGATCCCGATGGCAGGCAGAAAAAGTTCTTCGATTCTTTCCTTGTTCTTTCCATCTGTTTTCTCAACTTCAGGTCGGACGTCTATAGCTACTACCTGAAGGTCTCTCTATTGTTTGGGCTCCAGGGGTTGCTCGAACATGGTTTCCAACTCACCGACACTCCGACGACGAGATCAAAGTTGCATGAGTCAAGAAATTTCGTCACGTCTAGACTCTTTCGTCCACTCCCTTCATCATGTCCAAACCCTGCCTCTGGCTTCGCTGTGAAAAGAAACAATTCGAGCGCCGTGCTGCGTTGACACCAACATCATCGAAGCGACTTATCGATGCAGGGTTCGAGATTTTCGTTGAACGCGATGAACAAAGGATTTTCAAAGATGCCGAATACGAAGGGTACGTCTTGCTAGGCTTTATTTATTCCGCGAAATCTCATCTCAGTTAGCGTCGGTTGTACACTGGTGGAGAACAATTCCTGGCCTACAGCGCCAACGACGGCCACGATCATTGGATTGAAGGAGCTCGAGGAATCGACGGACCCCCTCCCTCACAACCACATCCAGTTCGCGCACTGCTACAAAGAGCAAGCCGGATGGTCGTCCGTTCTGTCCCGATTCCACCGGGGCGGAGGCACCCTGTATGACCTAGAATTCCTCCAGGACGCGAGTGGACGGCGCGTCGCCGCGTTTGGGTTCCATGCGGGATTCGCTGGTGCTGCTGCCGGTGCACTGGCTTTAGCTGCGCAGCAGAAAGGGGAGAAACTGGGGCATCTCCAGCCGTTCGAAAACGAAGAGGCGATGGTCTCGTCTGTGAAGCAGTTGTTAGGTGGAAGCGGAAAAGGCGTCAAGGCATTGGTTATCGGTGCGTTGGGACGGTGCGGAAAGGGAGCAGTCGACCTGTTCAGGAAGATCGGGCTCGCGGAGTGGGTTGTTTCGTTCCGTACCCGCTTTCGGAGCACTAATTTCGAGGCAGAGACGATATCATCAAATGGGACATGGCTGAGACTGCCAAGGGTGGCCCATTCCAAGAAATCCTCGACGTCGACATCTTCGTCAACTGCATCTACCTGAACAGCGCGATTCCATCCTTCATAACTCGGGAGCAAGTTGTCGCGGCGGGGGAGAAGCGGAGACTGGCGGTTGTTGTAGATGTCAGCTGCGATACGACAAATCCATTCAACCCGATTCCGATCTACAACATCAACACCACTTTTGCTGAGCCCACGGTTGCGGTCGATGTCGGGTAAGCAGCGTAATTTCATACTGGGCTCGAAGTGATTGCTGACCGTTATATTCAGAGCTGCGAACGTGCCCCTGCTGTCGGTTGTATCTATCGACCACTTGCCGACGCTACTTCCACGGGAAGCTTCTGAGCAATTCAGCTCGGATCTCCTGCCCTCCTTGCTGGAGTACGCCAACAGAGACAGCGCCCGGATCTGGACGGACGCGGAGAAGCTGTTCAAGGAAAAGGTGGCCGCTGCGGCGACGGTAGAAGGGTTTTAGAACCAAAACAAGTGCCGTGCGCGAGCGCTGCTGGCGAGCTCTAGTGCGGTCTTGCACAGTAAAAAGTTCTGGATCTAGGGTTGCACTTCAATTCGTAATTTTGCATCGCCTTTCTGCCGAAGTGGTAAATCCATTTTTCAACGTGAATTTTTTCAACCTCAAAATTCAACCACTCACGTGCTTGATGGTTCAATTTGTTTTTCCTTCCGTTCATAACTTACTATGACTCGTCATACACTCCGCTTTAACTCTGGCGGCGGCGTCTCCTCTCGATCCGGCGCACTGTAACGCTCAGCTGTTCTCGACGTCCTGGGGAAGTATCGACCCCAAAAACAGATGAACGTGTATGTCGTCTTCGAACCGCGACAGTCCTGCATCTTTTTAAAGCAAAGTTTGACTCAGTTTCTCTGTTCCATTCCCCAGGAGACTACCGCGGCTACGCGGTTTATTCCTTTCCTCGCACCAGATTAAGGCTTCAGAAGATGTTCGAAAACCTGTTGCTGCGTTCGGCAAGAGCTAGCACGCTGAAGCAGCGCAAGACAAGATGAGCCTAACGTGTAACCGCGTTAATGTTGGGCACCTCTGTGCATCCTTCCCCCCTTCTTGAGCTCGGGATTCCATGGCAAGTTGTACCATTATTCACAGAAGATTTGGGTATCAAGTATAAAACCGAGTCAATCTGGACCACACCCCTCAGTAACTTCAGTTCCCTCTCCATGCGTCTCTCCGTTGTTCTATTTGTGCTCTCAGCAGCTAGTGTCGCTTTTGCCCGATGCGCTATCTGTCCCGACAAAATCAAGGAAGGAAAGGCGTTAGTATATCATCTCGTGTTCGGCGATTACGATGCTAGCTTGAAACAAAAGTTCTGCGGGTATGTATGCATGTCGTTGCTCCTCGCATCCCATCCCGTATCCCCATTTTCATATTCAACCTGAATAGATACGAGGAAGAGGCGGAGGACAAGGACAAAAATCAAGGGTATTGCACCTACAATGTCAGTTTCGAGCCCTGGCAGCTTTACCGTACTTGGTGTGGTCCTTACTATGGGCATTTCAGGGCAAAGGCACGCTTAGTGGATCCGACTTACCCTGTCCCGCTGAAGTCGCCACCACGGAGGAGCAATGCTGAATCAAAAACGGACTAGTACTAGTCTTCAAGAAAAGGGCAGGATCGGATTATATGCGTATGGGAGCCCTATACAGTGCAGTGGAATGCGAACAAGTACAAGTCGTAGTGATACATGTGAGCGGGTGTATGTGAGCGGGTCGAATGCAGTTGAGAATATAGATATCTCGGCGTCGGATCTGGCCTGGTTCTATCGCCGTCGGAATCGTATCGTATAGTAAGTGCCGTATGTCGGTCGCATGTGCCCGTGCCTCGTCTCGTCTCGTCTATGAGAGTCTCTTATCGTTCATTCACCCCGTCAGGCATTTGAATAGAAATACATCAGGCACTCGGGCCCTGCTTCTCGATCAGCTCGATCCAGGCGTACCACGCCCCGCCTACGAGCGTCAGCACGATGCCCACCGCGTTGAGCGTCGTGATCGTGAGATTGAAGATCATCACCGCGCACACGATCGTCAGCACCTGTTTCACGTTCGCTAGTGTAGCGGAACCGAAATCAGCTACTGGCAGCGGAAGGAAAGGAAATTAAGGAACGAGGAACGCACCAGCAACCGTCATGCCCAGCGCGCCTACTCGGCGGTTGGCGCTGAAGCTAACCACGTTCAGGCCGAACGCGATGCACCCGTTCAGGAGGAGCGCGATCGCCTTGAGGTAGGACATCTCGTGGACGGAGTAGTCGCGCACCCGCGTGAGCTCGCCGGTGAAGTGCGCGAGAAGGACACATTGGACGAGCGCGAGCGGGGAGAGGAAGTACAGCAGATCCAGGGGGTTACTGAAGTACGGTCGTGCCGCCTTGATCGAGGGGGCGGGCGTTTGGAGGACATTCGTGAATATGGTCTTGAGTGCTGCTAGGACGGTACCGAGCAACGTGAGGAAGAATCCCGCGTAATTGAAATAGTAGTCTCCGAAAGTGCTGTATAGGGTCAGCGTTGAGAGCCTGAACAAAAGGGGGGACGTACGCGAGTCCGACGCCTGCAACGACGGGGATGAGGGACATCTTTTTGGAGTGGCTGCTTTGGGCGCCGAAAAGCAACCCAGAGAAGAGGATGGTGAAAATGGGAGTCGCGGCGCGGACTACTTGATGAAACTGGAGACGCATGAGCAGCTGCACGAAAACGGACGCGACCAGGCTCACCGGAACTGTAACGAGCTGGAGCGACACATTGCTGACGACGATATTGATGGCGTAGAGCACGCTGAACGCGACGAGACCGACTGTTTCCCAAAAGTCGGGGCGTGAAGGAACGAAGGAGCCCTGTTTCGCCAATATGCTTCCACCGATGGTTCCAAAAAGGGCATGAAGCGCCGACAAGGTGTACGGGAAGGGAAAGGAGACCAAAACGCCTTTGTTGTACAGGGTGAGGCCGAGGTTGAAGCAAAAGTACATGGCTAGCCAAAATAAGGGAGATTCGGGAGCTGGGGATCGTGGTGCTGGAGGCCTGAGTTTGGGCGATGCGGGGGAGGCGAAAGGCGGGAGGAATAGTTCTGTGGGCGATGGAGATATCGATCCGCTGGAATTGAAGGACGCAGGATAAGGCTCGTGATGGTATGCTCGCTGGACAGAGGACAAGCGAAGGGAGCTGCTGCGTTTGTGAGCGGGACGCAGAGCGACGCCATAATCTGCACCGTGGGCGTCCTTCCTGGACCGTGTAAAAGACATATCTGTTCTCAAATTTATGCGGCGGGCGCCGGGCTCATGCAGCAGAGGCATGGTCGGGAGTTTGAAGGTTTGCATGGGCGCATCCGAGGCGTTGGAAGCCAGAGAGTGCTCGCCCGGATGGAGGCATGAAGATATGGGCGGTACCGCCGGGACGAAGGTTTTGAGTGGAAGGAGCGGCTTCGATTTGGGACGCCGTGATGAGCTGCCAGCGCTGGTGGCTTGAGACATGATGGCGCTTGAGAGACCAGTTTGCGGTACGAGCCAGCTATATAGCGCCCAGCGAGTACTGAAGCCGAATATCCTAGTAGAAGCGAGCACCAGCGGAAGCAGCCCTTGAAGCGAGAAGAGAATGGCGCGTTGTTGTGCTTTGTCGACGCGCTTGTCGAGTCGATGGCGTCTGCACAATACACCGCCAAACTCAAGCCAAACTGGTACTGGACCCATACTGGACCGCGACCAGGCCTGAAAAAGCTCTAGCCCAGTGACGCGGGGATAAGCAGGGATCAGCTTACCTGTGGATAATAAATAGCACGGCGAAGAACGGAAACGGGAACGACGCGACACACACACTGAAGGATTTGAAGCTTACCGACAACTTACCGAACAACTTCAAAGGCTTCCGAGTCAAGTTCACCTTGAATTAACTTGAAGGATGGTGACACACCGGCAAAGGCTGGCTGGAGATGCAAGACGGGGATGGGACAAAGGGAGGGAGATAACTTGTATCATATTGGTTCGTTTTCCGAAATTGTGTCTAAGCGCAGGCCTCGATTGAACCCAGCGAACAGAGAACTAAATACTAGAAATTTCGCTTTTTTGTTCGAGGTTAATCATGGCAAACATCGTGAAGAAAGAGTGCCTGCGAGTGCAGACCCAGGTGGCAGCTTGGGTGTTTAGAGAACACTCTCTGTAAGTTTCATTAAACTTAGTAACTTACCGACTAACTTTTGACTGACTTTAATTTGGTCTAACTTTTAGCAGTTGTCGAGGTTGGACCCAGCGAACAGAGAGTCGAAGATGAATTCCGCTTTTTTGTTCGAGGTCAATCATGTGGGCAAACGTGGTAGAGAAAGAGTGCTTACGAGTGCAGACCCAGGTGGCAGCTTGGGTGTTTGAAGAACCTTCTCTGTTTTCAGTCGATCCCAGGTCTGGCACAGGGCGCTCGCTGCTTTCGTCGTCCTCCTCATCGTCGTCGTCGCCCTCGTCCTCACCGTGTGCGTGATACGAGTCGGCTCCGCGGTGCCAAGAGTCGAGGCCATCCAGTATATTCTGTATGCGGTCGAGATCCTCCAGGCGCCGGTCCTCAGACGCAGTGACACGTGGTTCGCCGAGAATGTCCGGGGACTCTCCAGACGCAGCCAACTTGATTTTATAGTGCGTGAAGGCCTCCTTGATTTTCTGTCGAGCGACGAGATGGTCAAGCCAAGGCCAGATATCCTTCCTTCGAGATAGGCTGACGACCTCCTCTTCCGTTATATGTCCTGTCGCATAGATGTCCCATAACCGGCAACTCACGATTTCCCGCGCAAGTTCTGCGTACTTTTCAGCAGTGGATAGAATGGTGTAAACACCGTTAGCCAGCCGCAGCTGATGGGTGGCGCGTATAGGTCCTTTGAGCACCAAGTAGAGGCTGATGATAAACAACGTTTGGACGGCGTTAAAAGGTAACACATTCGACGTGCAACATGAGTTGAGATATTCCGCAACCAAAGCAAACTCAGCCTCTGATTTATGGCGGTTGCGAATGGACAAAGTCCGATATATCTCCTGCGGTAATGAGTATTTCATTTCTTGTAAAATCCGGAATTTCAAGATCGCGATGACAGACACCGAAATCTGAGTAATCCGGAGTTCTGCCTTCGCGGCAGCCTTCAGGACCGATTTAAGGTACTTCAAACGCAAATTGTTTTGTGGTTTTAGTGAACCATTGTGAGCGCCGATGCAAGTCATCCGCCACAATGCGGTGAACATGTCTTTCTGGGGAAGGGGAGGGGGTTGCCAGAACATCCCGGGAACTTTTGCTGCTCCCTCCAACAGCGTCTTTGGAAAACAATTCCACAAGTGATTCTCCGTGGACGCGCTGTCGAACAGTACCTTCGCCATGCGGTCGTCCGATTGTCGCCAATTCAAAAAGACAATAACGCCCCGAGGAATGCGGTCGGTATCGGTCGGCTCCCAGAAGCCAAGCAGTTGTGTCAGGGTTTTATCGATCCATTCTGTTTCTCGGTTGCCCAGAGCGTTGTTCATTCGCTCCACATGGCTCGATACAACGGAATGTATCGCCAGGCCGGTCCAATTTCGGAGCGATGGAGGGAGCGTACAATCAGCCCCAACCATGACGCATTCCAGTGTTTCTTTGTAGCGGTATGGCGGTGATTGAAAGGGTCCGGCCTCCCAAAGAAAGAGAAATCTGATTTGGCCGAGGGTAGTATTGGACAGACACTCTTCGATCCCAAACCTGAGGTCGACAAGCGTGGGGGGGCAATCAGATTCCGACATCAGCTCCCTAAATGCTGATTGTTCATGCCCAACATGAAGAATACGAAATGTTGAATCAAGATGCAGCCTAATGTGACGCAAAGACTTGGCAACTTCCTGCAACTCCAGACTCCCATCCCTACTCTGCGCGGCATCAAGCTCACAGGCGACGAGACGATCCTGAAGTTTGGTCAACTGACCGCTGTAAACAAGAAATATACTCCGCGCCATCAATGCGCGAACAGATACAACATATGGGGTAGTATCCGAATTCGCTGCCTGGGGGTCCTGGAAAAGCGGGGAACCAGCCAGATCAGAAAAATCGAGAGCCATGGCCGGCCGAACAGAGAGAGTCGCAAGGGCCCACACTGCCTTGAGACAAGTAATTTGACGCCGTTGACTGACACCGTGAGTCAGAACGCCCGCGTCACAGCTCCTGAGGAGCTCTCCGATGCGATCGAGCAACCGAAGACGAGGATCACGAAACAAACTTAGGATATGGTGTTCATATGATGCGCGCCTGCGAATGGGACCCCATAATACGTCGGGGATGGCCTCGGCAAATGCCTCCAATTCGGCATCGTCACTGAGTGACTTCGTCGTCCAAACCAATGCCTTGTAATCCCTCTCCCGCCGCTTATCGGACACTTGTGTCGCGGTGCGGAGCATCACTTCCACCATGGTTTTGTCGGTGGACAGATTTGGATCAGACGGTGCAAGCAATTCGCTGCTGGATTGTGGTCGTAGCCCAACCGTTTCGGCGGCCGGAGTTCGACGTGGACGCCAAAGAGTTCGACATCGACACCAATACTTCTTGAAACTTTGCATGATCCACCAAAACATGCCAGACATTGGTGTGTGATACGGGCAGTCCAGGTAGAGCAGAGGAAGGAGGGTGAATGTGAGATATGCCCCTGCGACGAAAGCCAGAACAGCGGCGGCAATGCGGGTCATACGGATGTCAACGGGGATGAGAAAAGCGACGAGGCCACCGAAGAAGAGAAGTAAGGATGCATGAAGGAGGAGGGGGATACTCTCAACCACCAGATGCATCCGACACCGTTTAAGGCCGTAGTACAGATATGAGAAAATGCGAGCCCGGTCGACTGGCGCCGAGCGTCTGTCGGCTTTGTGGAGGAAGTCGCGAGCCCATTGCTGGACAAGAGTCGCTATCAAGGCACAAGCTAGACTGAGGCCCAGACTGGTAAACCACAGCCCGTTACATATGAGGGAACTTGTAGTTGGTTTGAATTGGGGGGATGCGGTGACTTGGTATACACTTCCATTCGCCGACGCGGCGAGCTGTTGCGATATCTGCCCTAGCAGCTGGACAGTGAGATCGCCGGGATCTGGGCTGAGCGACTTGTAGCTCTCAATGATGAATGCTGTCAAAATGGCAGAAAAAAGTGCAGCCTGTATGTCGAATCAGATTCAAGGTTGGTTATCCTCCGGTAAAAAAATGTCGCTCACGAATATGAGGAGACCCTCCATGTCGCTCTTCCAGCTCTGAACCAACCCCCTGTCGTACTTTTCTGCCTCCTTTACATAGACTGTCCAGAGCTTGGCGGCAGCGCCCTCATCGTCCTTGTTGTCTAGTCCAATCCTTATTTAGAGCAGTTCATCTCCGAGATTTGACCGAGCTCACCCTCCTCCTGCTTAGCTCTGCCCTGTTCTGGGTCGGTCATGGTAGTGAAAATGGGGCGTTTTGGGATACGCGGCAGGCTGTCTTAATATATTCCCTTCCGATGATCAACCGAATCAGAGAGTGCGTAGATTAGACGGAGTGAGCGAACAGCGGCGTTGATACACTCAAGACGCTTGTCACTACTAACGCATAGAAATAAAAACCACCGCATCAGTTTCTAACCGTATGAATTCAGGACTGTGCTCTTACATACAGCGACACTGTAATGGGATCTTTACATGACAGGGGTACGAGGCGGTGAAGGGCCGCAGCGAGGCTTACGAAGCGGCGAACTCGTCCGCCTCGATGAGCAGACGCGTGGATCCGGTGATGGCACAGCATTTAGGCTCCTCTGCGTGTGATGAGGGCTGATGAGGGGGCGAAAGGGCAGCGTCCGAACGGAGCGTGAGGTGCAGTAACCCAAAGAGGACGTGTGCGGTGCTATGTGCCGAGCTAGTCTCAGTGCCAGACTGCCACGACATCCCAATTTGGGAACCCTGTCGTGACAGTCTGGGCCCTAACCAGTCACATGGGACCCCGAAATTCTGCCCGCCAAAACGTCAATCAAGCACTGCCACAGCCAGGACCCCGGTAAGTCTGCGGGTCCCCCACCGCCCGTGGAATCGGTTTTTTGCAATTCTGAGTAGGCAGATGTGTTCAAATGGTGCATAGCTCAAACTTTGTCTCCAAGGTTTGGGACAGATTGGGCAAAAAATGGTTGAACAGGCACGTCCAAAATCGAGAAATCAGAGTGCGAAGGTGCGGCTAAGCGACTGGTTACGGCCCAGACTGTCACGACAGGGTTCCCAAATTGGGATGTCGTGGCAGTCTGGCACTGAGACTAGTGCCGAGCAGCGCTTCATGACTCAATGAGGGGACTCAGAAGTGCGGAGGGCGGCGAGGAAATCTCGTGCGTACTCCACCAGCGCCAGTACATGCGCACGACTCTCAGAAGTGTGGTGGACGCCGATCGGGACGGGCTCGCGGCACCGAGAGGCAACGGGGAAGCGCTGGGACTGGGCGCCCCAAGCACCAGAAGCGGCCGCCCGACGCAAAAGGAAGAAGACGGGGCGCTGTGCATTCGGCTCGGTGGAGAAGGATGGCGAGCTGTGAGGGTCCTAGTCCAAGAGTAGTGTTAGTCCAAGCCTGCGGCTGAAACTACCGCGGAAGAGGTCGCGAAGTAAGGGGAAGACGAAAGTAAAACTAAGTGCTATTCAAAAAGATATTTTAATTGGAACTATTTTAGGAGATTCTAGTCTTGAAAAAAGAAGCATATCTCAAAATACTCGTTTAAGAGACGTGGGGGAAACGTCGGGAAAGACGTTCGCGAGGGCGCTGTATCGAGGCGGTCGGGACGGCGGGAATGGGCACAATGGGTAGAAATGGCGAGCTGCAGCAAGCGAAGGTCGCGTGTGGGGGGATAGAGCATCGTGTTGTGCACACCTGGTGGAACTGAAAGAGGTCCACTCTCATTCTTCGCCTGCAGTATGCAGCTGGTGTCGTAGGGGAGGGCACGATAGCACACATTGCAGTGTCTCCAAGCGCGCTCCAATAGCCAGCTGGTTGTCGTTGACCTCGTTGACCTCTTCGGCGAACCCATGCTCATCGACCTCAAGCCCAGGATGAAGTCGCAAAGCGGTTCCGCAGGTGCCCACGTCCGCGACTCGCAGCCCGGGCTGCACATTTCCGACATCGCCCGCGGCGTGCATGCAGAGAGTCAACGTGTATGTTGCTTCACGTTGGCTACAGGATAGAAGCGGCTACCACGGGAGCGGGCGAAAAAGGCGGAAAGTGAAAGAGCAGTTGGCCAAACGCAATAGAGCGATCGCTTCAGACATCTCGTGGACAGAGTAGTCGCGGACCCGCGTGAGCTGAAGTGGGCTAGAGGGACGCATTGGACAAAATCGGGGAGAGGAGACAAGGGTTGAAAGCGGTTCCGGCCCGGCCCCCGGGTGCCAGCGCAAGTGCGTACATACAACTTTGGGGGAGGAGCCAGCTATATACATACACTGCGGGAAGTAAAAGTACTCAAATGGAGTACCCAAACAATAATTTCGCCAAAAAAGCACTCAGAATGAGAGCATCAATCTGTAGTGCTTTTTGGGGTACTCCACATGAGTGCTTCTAAGGTACTACCTCAAAATACAATACATTGAAGGTTTTCTCGAGATTTCAACCAAAACTAGCCGCTGATTGTGGCAATCACCGTGATGGCATCGTATCTGACGCTAATCACGTCTCGGCATCGCCCGACGCGACTCTTCCCTTACGCTCGTGCGTACACGCGTCCGCGTCTCTCCAGCGACCCAATCCGCAGCTGCCTGCATACAAGCCGCTGCTCCTCACTCACAAACCCTGTACTCACGGACTCTCTGTTCTCAATTGCTCCATTCCCGCCTCATTCCATCCGCCTGCGGCCCGTTCACCGAATCTGCGTCGCAGACCTACCTCCCTCTTCGCGAGCTTCTTCCTGCATCTCTGCAGCTTCTTGCTGCATCCCCGTCTGCTCTCGCCGCTCTTGGCTTATTTACCTGCTGCGTGGAAACCCTCCGAACACCATACGTGCTGAAAGAATACCATTCAAGGTGCGTGCAACAGATCTTCGGATACAATGGTGTATATGAATATCTGGACTAGCCCTATCAGATGCCCGCCTCTCGCGATGACGCTGCGGCCAACACAATGGCGGAGGTATCGACCAAAGAATCGACCGAAAAGCCACGCTATTGTCACTGCAAGCCCCTTTGCGGGGAGCTACTAATGGGAAGGACACGACGGGAGCACCACACCAAAGTGCCTGCAGAATCTATATGGCCATCCGAATCAGAATCAGAATCAGAATCAGAATCAGAATCTCAATCCAGACCCAAAACCAAACCCAGACTCACACATGATCTTCCGGTTCGCATGGACGTCGATCCCGTCGATTTTCAACGTGATGTATCCGACGCGTCCCCTGTTTCCGAGTTTGAGGCAGATCTCATGGACATCGACGTCGAGAGTGATTCATCTCAATGTTCCGAACCCGACTTCGATGAGAATTCTGCTGAATGGAGAGCATTTGACGAACGCGAAGATGAAGAAACCCCACTCAGCCGCGAAGAAATGCATGAGGAGTTGTGTGAGTGGCTTGGGTTGGATGAAGAGATTGCACTGTGGGACATTCGTGCGTGAGACCTATCTGGTTCCCGAGACTTGCCACTGACGCACGTTGTAGGGAATAACATTCTGACAGAGGAAGACCGCGACAATATCCGCGGGTTTGCATTGAAAATGCTGTCTAATATGCCTCGCAGGGCCTTCGAGCAAATGCGGTACGCGTTTCGGAACAAGCTCGAGATTAGCTCCCACTGGGTGATGGTTCATCGCGTCGCTCTTCTCTCCGGCATTCACCCCGTCTGGTACGACTGTTGTATCAACTCCTGACCACTTTCTAGCCCGTTGTCACCAAGAAAAAGTCTAACATCAAGCTCGACTCAGTACAATTGTATTTGCCTTCGTTGTGTAAGTAATTGACAAGTTCCATAGGTCAAGAAGAAGAACAGCCCCTCACCTGCAAAGAATACCCGTGTAACGAGATCGAAGGTGTGTCTTGTCCGGGAAAATCCAAACGGCCTAACCAGTAAATAGAAGAAGATTGCATGAAGCTGCCATAGAAATCGAACCGCCAGACCCACTGTAGCATACCGGAATGTACTACTCACTCGCTGTATTGCTTGCTCCTGCCAATTGTATCCTTACTTGCTTCATTCATTTTTGCATTGAACGACGAAAAACCGTTGAAATTTTATGTTTTCAACACCAAAAATGCTCCACGGGTCAGCTGAGTCGCAGCTGTAGGACTTGAAGAACTTATATGTTGAATCGGGGCCTCCCCGTGCGGGCGCAGCATGGTGAGCGCTCCCCACGAACGCGTCTGGGTCTTGTTTGTTCTTGTTTATACGTGCACGTGATAGCGTCGCTCTTATCCTTTCCCTCCATCTTCTCTTCCATCGCCGACCATCGCCGCCGCGTCGAGCCCTCGGAACGACCCAGGAAGGTCCACAGACCCACTACACACGCTCTGCTCGTGTTCTGAGGCATTTCGTCGGACCGATGCCGCCACAACGGTCAGACACGACATCCACCAATATCGACGCGTAAGTCGACGTTCATTGCTTCAATTCCTTCAATGTACTCAAAACCCTTCTCCAATGCCTCCATATGACCCCCCTAGGTGCCCAATTTCTCATCGCAACTTGCCGCGGATCACGCAGAGGCCGTCAATTCGTCTGAGTCGCGCTGTGGGATGATAATGGATCCAAGACGATAGAACAAGTTAATCTTTAGCTCCCGGAGGTACTCGCAGGTGCGTGCTTGACCCCTGGCGTCCATCCTTTCCGTTCCTTCCCACCGTGTTAGATGTCACATCGGGCGCGCGGCCACTTGCCGTCTAACATCTCCCGCTCATCTCGTATACACCCCCTCGTGTCCTCCACGCTCCCCCCTGTCCTTCGTCGGCTACCTTCCCTTATTCTGTCCTTTCTCTCCCCCGAATCCCGTCTCATACGTCCTCCCATACACCACTTGTACCACCGCAAACCCCAACAAGAGGAGCAACAGGTGAAGGAGCCGACGACATGTACGGTGTGTGCGGTATCAATTCGCTGAACCCTCTGTGCGCCATTCGTTCCCTCCTTCACCTCAGTTCATCCATTACTTAGACTTCCTCCATTGTCTGCCCCTCTACTCTCCCTCCCATTTGTCCCTAAAGCTGACTCCTCATCCCTCCTCAGCCCTCCTTTACACCAACTTGAAAACGGTGCGGCGGATAAGCAGTGCGGGACGCCTATGCGCCGGATCGAGTCATTGTCGTCGGTGAGTTTTCATCATTTTCTTTATTCCTTCCACCCGTTTCCCCTCGACATGAACATTCTTCCACCCTAACCTGTATTTCTGCCTACCACACTCATCTATCATTGCTCTCTCGCCGTTCTTGTCAATTATCTAACGTCGAACAGTGCGAACAGACAGGATCACACGATGTATCAATCCACCTGCTCCCTCACGCTCACGGTCCGGATCCCTCACGCCCCTTCTTCCGTACTGAACTTAGTGCGTCATTTCTCTCTTATGCCGTCCGTCAAGTCTCTGAACCCAAAGCAGTGCCGACGCCCATTCCTGTTAACTCGGTGCGGTATGATTGGTGCGTAAATTTATGCTCGCCATTTCCCTTCAACTTTTCTGAAAATTCCTTATTTCTACAGCGCGCCATATTTCGGTTCGCTCCCGTGCCCCTCGCAACTACCTTACCCGTCAGTATTGACTTTTTCTCCATGTCCGCATTGACTCACTTTGTGACGGATACGTTAGCGTTTATCCTCTCCGTATTTGGTGTTGGACAACCGCCGGGACCTCGGTCGGATCCAATGCTAGACTGCGCGCGGTATTCTTCCAAGGTATGTCTTTCCCGTTGTCCTCGACTGGCGACATTAATGCTATGTCCCCGAAGAGGACAACCGGGTTCTTTTTCCAAGCAGACTGGTTTGTGCTCCGTTCGTAATCCGATCTATCTCTTCTGATAGTCCTCCAGACCTACGAAAGTTTCGGTTTCCAGTTAGTCGTCCTTTACTCAACAGGTACACATATATTTGTCTCTGGTATTAATAACGTCTGACTTTTGTTCCTTGTCGATTCAGGATTTCGATCGAGGTCATCGGTCGCTCGGTCCACTTTCCATCCCTTGTAACCCCTTGTCGTCGTCAGATGTTCGATACATAGCCCTCTGTGTAGCTTAGTGGTGGAATATATCGGGTTTATTGCAATTTACATGGGACCTTGTAAGGAACTGGATATGAGTACCCGGACGCTAGTATGTAGTACCCTAAAGTACTCAGAAGTATTGTAGAGAAGTCCTTCATTGTAGTACCCGGGGTACTACAGATAGGTGTGTATTCTGCCAAAAAGCACTATATAGTAGTACCTCGAAGTACTACATATAAGTAGATTGGGTACTACATTTGAATACTTTCGGGGTACTCAGACCAAGTTCTTTTACTTCCCGCAGTGCATAGCGCCCAGCAAGCAGTGAAACCGAATATCTTAGTAAAACCGGGCAAAGGGAGGAAGAGCGTTGAAGCGAGAAGAGAATGGCGCGTTGTTGTGATTTGTGGACGCGCTTGTCAAGTCGATGCCACACACGGCCAAACAAGTATCGTTTGCTTGGACCGCAACTAGCACGCTTGTGCCACTGCGCACCGCATCTCTTCTCTCCCCACCACCATGGCTACGCGTCCCAACCCAACCCCCGTCGTTCTTGCGCCCACAAATTCCCTCAAACGCGCCCTATCAGAAGACGCAGACGCAGACGGCGTTCTTCCAGACTCAAAGAAAATCAGACTCAAATCAGGGAACTCGACGCAGGCAAAGGACAAGAAGAAGCGGAGAAAGAAGAAGAAGAAAACCCCCGTTGTTGTTCCCCGTGAACTGCCACCCAGCGCCACGAACAGTGCACCTGCATCCATCGCGCAGGTCTTGTCGCCAACTGCAACTCCCCTGGTTCGTGCCACTCATTCTTGCGATGCAAATAAGTAAGCCTTTTCAGAATTCTGGCAAAGGGAATCGAAAGGCGACAGAAGGCGACTCTGGAGCAGAGGAGGCTGAAAGACCTCAGGTACCGGACGACAAGGAATTCTCTATCGCAAGCGTTAGCTCCATGGTTCGCGCCACTCATTCGTGTGATGCCAATTCCTAAACCTTTTCAGAATCCTGACAAAGGGAAACGAAAGGCGACAGAAGCCGACTCCGGAGCAGAAGAGGCTGAAAGACCTTCTCAGATACCTGAGGACAATATCGCAAGCGGTCAAAGCCGCGAAATAGAGGCGGGTCCGTCCAATGCGACAGAACCTTCGTCGGCAACCATCGCAAGACTCAACCAGGAACTCGCTGCCCAATCTACCGTGAGGTCTATCCTTACTATTCTTATTGTTACTGACCTAACGCAGCTTCTTAAAAAACACGAAACCACCATGGCCCAGTTCAATCAGTCCCTCACTTGCCAGGTCTGCCTCGACCTTTTGCACAAACCTTACGCACTGGCCCCATGCGGACATATCACGTGCTACAACTGCCTCGTCGCCTGGTTCACCAGCGAGCCCGAGGAGCATTACATGGGACCGCGCAAGAAGACATGCCCGAACTGCCGCGCCACCATAAAAGATCGGCCGGTCGAAGTGTGGAACATCAAAGAGCTAGTAGCGGGCTTGCTCAAGAGCGGCTTGGTGAGCGTGCTGTCTACCGGCCCTCCCCCACCACCGGCGCTTCCAGGCCCGCCACAGCCCGCGAATACGCCCGCTGACCCGTGGCACAACATCTTCCGGTACCCACACCAAAACCCGATGTTCCACCCCGCGGCCGCGAACGGCGAGCCCCCCTCTGTCGAGGACATGGGGATGCTCGACATGCAAGACGGGGGCATATACCGCTGCTTGGACTGCATGAACGAGATCTGGGACGGCATCTGCACCTCGTGCAACCGCGTGTACCCGGGCCACCGCGTCGACGACGATGGCGAGATGTTCGGCGAGAGCGACGACGACGACGAGGATGTGGATCATGTCCTCTGGCCAGGGTTCCTTCCGATGCCGATGCATCCCGGGCTGGACTTTCCCGGGCCCGCGTTCCACCACCAGTGGTGGAACGAGGACGACGACGACGATGAGAGCGACGGCGAGCGCGAGCTCCAGCGCGCGATACAAGACGCAGAAGACGATGGAGGATACGAAGACAGCTTCATCGATGATGACGATGACGAACGGGCGGAGCACGCTGCCGCCGCCGCCAGTATCATCGAAATCAATGATTCGGACTCTGAGGATGGAAGCGCCCCGCATCGTGTAATTCCCGGCCGACGTGCTGCACCCGCCAATCGTCGCGTTGTCAGCTCCGACGACGAAGTGGAAGTTTCGGATTCTGCGCCGTGGGTCTCCTCGCGATGCCTTTTTGAGCTATGCTGATGTTTAGTATTCTATTCCAGGACTCGCAGACGTGCTGGCGCATCTTCCCCCGTGTCCGTGCTCCTCAGTCTACCGCCTTCCCTGATTAATTATTTTCCGTAGAGAGAGCGAAGTGATCGAAGTTGTCAGTGACGACGAGTCGAATCACTCGTACCCCATAGTGCGGTGAGTCTCTTTCACTCGCTGTCTAGACATTATAGCTCACTAGCCCTCCCTCAGCGGCCGCCGCTCAAGTGCAATAAACGTCTACGAGGACGATCTCAGTGACTCCAGAGGGTAAGCCTCAACGACAGTTTCTTGCGTCTTGAGACATCGGCTGACTGGACGGGCGAATCAGAAATAGCGACAACGAGTCGAATGTCTCGTTCCCCGAAGCTTTGTAAGTCTCCCTCTACCTGCATATACGAGGTATTTATCTGACGGGCCGGTCCTCAGTACCCGCCGCTCCGCACCCATCCAACAAGATTTTGATCTCAGTGACTCGGAGTCAGCGCGATTCTTCTTTATTCTATAACGATAGTCTGATATCATGAATAGCGACGACGACAATCCGTTCGCAGCGTACGTGGCTTCTTGTTAACTTTCCCCACATACTTACTATATCCCACAGTTATCAGAGCGAGGTGGAACTTACGAACCTGCGGCTGATGTTGGAGCAACAGACGGGACGTCCCTGGGACGAGACGGACGACGAGCATCATGATTCAGAGACGTATTCGGACGGTGATTTTTACTGAGTCTCGACGACTTGTTGACGATTACCCGCGAATTCAAATGTACATAATAATACCTGTAGCTACAGTACGATATATATTACTCCCCGCCTCAATCAACGAGATCTGTTACTCCGGTGTTTTCGTCGTCGTGTCCCAACGCCTGCAAAAGCGGCCCCACGTCGAGGATCTCGAAATTCGGGTCGTCGCGAGCCCAGTCGCCTGCATCGGTGAAGAAGCGCGACCGCGGGAGACGGAGGTGTATTGGGCGGAGTGTGCGCAGGGAGGCCAGTCGATTTCGTAGGGCTAGCATGGGGTCTTCGGCCATAAAGGGCACAGCTGCGAGCGGAGGCCAATTGGAAACTCCAAACTCGTCAAAGTCCTTGTACCGGAGCGTGAGCGTGTGCATGGCGGGTAACGCAGAACAAGGGCTGCCATCGCCAGCTGTACCCGCCGACATGGCGAGGAGGTCCTCCAAAATGCGGGGTAGATAGCAGACGTTGACAATTGTCAGGCATGTGAGGGCTGAGAAGGCGCGGAGGGTTTCGGGCTGAATGCCCTCCGGCTGGAGATCATGGCATCCCCTGCACTGGATGTCGGAGTTTGCGAATGTGAGTGATTTTAGGGCGGGGAATTTTGACGGATAGTAGTTGAAGAAGGAACTGATCTGCGATCCGCCATGCACGCCGGAAAATTCAAGAATCTCGAGCGCTGGGGCATGTAGAGATCCGAGGACGCCACCGGTTAGGCTATGTGGCCATCGGGGATTAAGGCAAAGCCCTCGAAGAGACCGAAGGAAGGGAGTGAAGATTGTGTTTTCCGCGTTGATAAAAAATGTGGAATCGTCAAGGGTGGCATCAGTGAGTTGGGGACAATGATACAAGATAGAGATGTCTGGAAATTGCATGCCACGAAGATCCAAACTTGTTATTGAGGATATCCACGGATTCCCAGGATCAATATCAACGTTCGTGAGCTTGAGAGTCGTTAGATGTGGAGCTCCTCCATTGAAGAACAACGCAGGTTCATCCCAGTTATCCAAATCAGAAGCCCGCGAAAAGATGTCGACATACTCCAATAAGGGAGCGTGAAGTCCACCCAAATGTGAAACGACATCAAGAAGATGTAGTCCTGTTCCTCCGCAATGAACGACGAGCCGCCGGATTCGGGATATGTGTTGGGCAACGGTATCCAATTCATTAGGCACTTCTTCGTAGTCGCATTCCTCTTCGCCGTGATAGCTGTCGTATTTCAGCCTGACCGAGACTGTGCATGTCCGTGACCGCTCGAGGTATGCAGCCAATCGCTCCGCGTCCGACCTGCCTCCCCATCGGAGTTCTATGGAGCTCCAGAGATACGAGGTGCCGAGAACTGCCCAGCGAAAGCGCTGAGAGATTTGGGACGCAATTACTTCGACTGGCGCGCCGGTCGGCTGCTGGGCTGCTTCGACGATGGCGACGAGCAGCTCGTCAGGCAGCACGAAGATAGGCGCATACCGATTCTTCTTTTCGGCCACCAGTCTTCGGATACCGTGCTTGGTAGTGCGAACTTGGACGAGCTGCTCGTAAAGGTCTGCTTCCTTCATTGTCAATTCTCGAAACTCTTCCTCGAGAGCGAGGATGTGGTCTTCATCTGCTGCTTTGACATCTTCGAGCATGGTTTCGGCCTGTGGTGAAGGTAAAGAGGCCGGCAGAGTGTACGCGCGCGTAGTGCCTCACCTCCCAGGAAAGCAATGGGAGCAGCGGGAGAAAGTGCCAAGATTCCGATCAATCATTTCTGCCGAAAGAGGAAAGTCATCACTGGCTGATCCAAAAAAAATTGCAATGCGAATGGCGAAGGACCAGGACAAGTACATAAAAGGTAGCTGAGCGGCGCGATGTAAGGTCTGTAATCAGTATCGCGCTGATGCAGCACAACCAAAGACAAAACAGAGGTGAACTGGCAGTCTCATGAGGGATCGACAATAATAGGACTGGCTTCAGCTTCTTTCCACAACCGCGTATTTGCTTCCACTTGCGGTCTCGCCATGTCCTCCGGACTGCGGACCTCCATGATGGTGTCTACCCGCGCGACGGCCCAAGCACCATTGCCTACTTTCGTTCCACCAAGTATGGAGTTCTTGCCGTCGGGGTCGGGTAAAGGTTCCATCCGACTTCGTGTTGGTTGCGTATCCGCACGATCTATGCGCGGGGTCAGTAGATGCATGAAAGGTGTGGATGGGAGCCTACACTGAACGACACCCGAATGAGCCTCATATGCCCCAAGCGGCAGCTGACTCATTGACTCGGGCCTGAGCTTTTTACTTGACGCCTCAGGTACTTCCTGGTCCTCCTCAGCTTCTGCTTTTCGCTTGCCCTTCGCGACATTCCCTGCGAGATCCATGGGCTGAAGACTCTCCTTCCTCAATCGTGCCCACTCTTCGTTCGCCGTCACCGTTCGCATAGCCATCATCCACATCCAGTTCTCCTCTGAAACGCCGTCTCTCGACAGCAGGCTCTTCCGCACGGCATTCAAAGGTCCGTCGCTGAACGGCCCCCACCCGGTGGAGCCGAAGATGGTTGTGGGTCCACCGGCGCGATAAACGCCCATGGGGACGCCGCCACCGCGGTCGTTCTTGGCGGCATTCGAGGCGTTGGCTGCATTCGAAGTCGATGGCTCGTTAGTGTGATACAGCCCGTTAGGGTCCGGCAGTTCGCCGACGGGGTCCCCAGCCTTGAGTCCGCGCGCAGTTATTTCTTCGAGTGACTTCTCTTCGTAATAATCGTCCACTACCCACTTGCCATCTAAAATCCGCAAGTAAGGCGCTATACCCGTTGATTCTAGAGGCGCGTACCCAATATCATCTTGCTGCCGTGGAGTTTGTAAGCGCTGCGGGCTGTAATGAGGGTAACACTTCTCGTGCGCAGGTGAGAACCAAGTTTTCCCTGCGAGATCAGGTAGTCTTTTTCGGGCTGGGTAGCATTTTGCTTGAAAGCAAGAGGATTTCGTCGAAAGTAGTATAGAGAGTCCCGAAAGCCAGATGTTCGTGCCGCGTCAATTGCAAGCATGTAGCGCCGTTCTGGGTGCCTCCCCGGCAGAATAAATGTCGCAGCCTTGAACCGTCTCCCTAGAAAGCGTTTCAAAGGCGGAATAAACTAGCAGAGAAAGAAACCGACCTCCCAAAAGATTTCCCCACTTGTCGATCTTCTCGTCGCCCTTGGGGTCGTCCTCTGTTACGAATTCGTCGCCTTCAATAATATACACCTTCCCTTGAATCTTGCGGAAAGGCTTGCCGCCGCCAATTGGGGCCACCACCGGCTCTTTTTCTTTCTCCTCGGGGACATTCTCGCCTTCCGTTGTCCCTGCATCGGCTTCATCCTCCTCTTCCTCGTCCTCTTCAGGACGTTTGGGAAGGCGGATTGTAAGGCCCCCGCTTCCAACAATCGTCCTACCGGTTCCACGGGACTTGACTCCCGCGGGCCTCCCCCGACCGCGTCCCCTTCCTCGGGGCGTACTCGTTCCGCTTGCTGGCATGCTTTTGCCACGACCAGAGCCCCGAGGACGCCCTCTGCCTCTCTTAGTCGTGACTGGCCCGCCCTCTTCCGAGAAACTGGCATTGTCCGCATCGACATCCATGGGTGTAGGCGCGTCGTCAACGCCATCCTCTTCGTCCGCGTCCACGCCCGCGTCGCGCTCGTCTTCTTCCTCGGGAGATGGGGGCACAGATCGCGAAAGAGGAGCCCTGGGCTTGATTATTATTTTGGGGAGTGAAGGCATGGACTCCAGGCCAGAGACGGTGCAGAGAGTTTGAAAGTTCCGTGCAAGTGTTGAGTTTTCGGTTAGACGCGTTCGAGTGGCTGTGGAGTAAAGGCGATGGCACACACATGCAAAGAACACCTCAACGCTCGTATTTTTTTTCGGAAGTTTTGTCCTCATACCCCGGACCGCGAAATTTGCACCGTGTATTGGCGGAAAGAAGATTTATGATCCAAAACGGCCAGGCGTATTCAAACTAATACAAACGATATTAAAATACAATTATCGCAAGGATCTATGTAGTGATACACATCGCACCGCGAGCGACAGGGTAAGGTTTATTGGTAGCCCGGAAGAAGGTCCGTCTGCTGCGCGAGGTTGTTCCAAAAGTCCGCGTCGACGGGTATCGTCGAGTCCATGAACATGCTGAAATCAAGCTCGAATGGCGGGAGTGATGTGGCATTAATGGAGTTTCCTGCCGCAAACGCGGACGGGTCGACAAGGTCCTCGGTCGACGTGCTCGCGCTGGGTGCTGCCAGGTTGTCGCCCAGGCTCTGGCGATCGGAGGTGGGCGTGGGGTATGACGCTGCGACGACCGGCGGCCCCAACGAGCGGGCCTCCCACTTGGCGAGCATCCCCTTTATGAGGAAAGCCGCCCGCTGAGCGGCGTGCCCCGGCGCACATGCCACGCTGGTCAGATGCGCGACAACCTTCGCGAGGAGGAGGTCGCTGCCGCCCAGGTAGTGGCTGCCGCCGCGGAACATGAGGAACTTGACGCCGACGACGTAACCGCCGGCCAACGCAACCATCGTGAAGAGATTGTCCGGCGCCGTGCTTAATAATCGTGTATCTGCGGCAAGGACGTTGACCAACAGAGCCTCGGTTGTCATAACCATGTCTCTACCCCATTCTCCCACTGCCTCCGTGCCATGTGGCTTGAAGTACTGGTGCCAGCTTTCACCGAGCTTGACGTGCCCAACAGATACTCTCGCATCGTAAAGGGCGTGGTATAACGCAAGTTGTCGCGACATGTCCTGGTATATGTGGAGGACATGGAAGTAGAATTGATCCTGGTCGAGAACGTCTGATTGGGTTTAGCAGGTGGGATATCCACTTTGGGGGCACGTACAGGGAAGGGGTACCAATAGCCGCTTCAAGCGCTTCATCTTTTCCAGGATACTGCATAGAACATATCAGAGATATGCAAGTCGCAACAGCAGCTGACTTACACCATCATTTCATCGTACCAGTCATCAACATCCTTTCCTTGCAAACGATTCCCAACAGCCTCCTCAACAAGGTCGAAGGTCGACGCAGTCATCCCAAGTCGCAAATCACCATGATTTACATTGACAAAGGTCTTGGGATATTCGACCAACTGAAGATCTTCGGGTGAACGGCGGGATAGAGGTATACGGCCTGTTCCAATGCAAAGCCTAGGTAAAACCATTAACGCCAATTAAACGCAGTTGGGAAAAGCTTTACATAGACTCCGTGTTCGTGAGCGCGATCCACTACGTGTCGCATTTAGCCGAAAAGAGAAGCCCGCTCGTGTGCTCACTCACTAATCGTGCGTTCTCCGTCATCTCTTTAAGTGCCTCGGCGTCCTCGACGGATGGTCGATCTACATTTCTGTTTCTCTTTTGGAGAGCGGCCGCTTTGAAAGCGGACTGATTTAGGCGGAGGTTCATGGCCATGCTGACCGCGGATGCGATTAACAGCCGCCCGTCTCGCCCGTCATTTTCTGGGGGCCCGCCTAAAGGCGCCCAGAGCGACAGAATGAGCAGCGCTTGGACAGCCTCCAGCGACTCGGAAGGCCGTGGATTGAATATCATCTTCGCAATCGAGTCCTCTGTTAGCTTCTGCAGCTGCATCTTGATTTGCGCGCTACCCGACGCGTTGTCTAAATGTCGCGAAGCTATTGCACAACATGCAATGTCGAGGAGCGAACTGTTTGTGTTTCGGGATGGTTTGAAGTTTAACCAAGGACCATATCGGTCATCGAACCTTGGCACACGAATTAACAGGCGAACAAGAGTAAAAAAAAATGGCCACCGTACAGGTCAAGTAAATGCCGCCTTTGATCATCCGACAGTATTCTGGGGAGAGTGAGCTCTCCGGTGGGGTACGCTAGCGCTGGCTGCACCGGGACATTGAGATGGGCGAACGGGAGCTTGCTTAGCTGCTGAATAGCAAGCATCGGCGCCGACCAGTCGATCCCGCTGTTCTCTTCGCCGACGAATGCCCAGATACGATCGGTCGGCGGTAAATTCGCGGGATACGTTACCATAGCGTTCAGCGTACTAGTCTTTTGGGGTTCTGCACTCTCTGGAGACGGAAGCTGCGAGGTTGAAGCCGTTGGAAGGATCGTATCTTCGTAGGAACATTGCAGAGTCAAGACTTGGCACCGATGGCATCGTACAGGACTTTTGGTGGGGTCTGTGTCGGATTATAGGGTTTGGTACGCCAAAATAACAGAGTACGGACCCAAAATTTCACACCTAGTCTTGTGTTTGCGGCAGGAAGTACACGCTTGAATCGACTTTGGCTTTTTGGTGCCTGCACGCGACGCGTCGTCCTTGTTTTCCCGCGACCGTTTCATGAGGGAGTCAAGGTTGGGTGCAAGGAAAGAATTCTCTAAATAAAGTCCCTGCGCGGTCTTTGATAGGCTGCTGATGGATCTTCATATGCGTGCGATGTACACAGCCATCGGCGTCCTAACCGATCTTCGAGCGAAGCTCTGTGAATCCCTTCGACTATCCTTCGACGGAACAGTAGTGGCGCGTTCACGCAGTATTCAAAAGCTCAAAGATTGGGAAGAAACGGTAAAATATTCGGTGCTGCAGATGCTCTCAGAATGCAATCACGGAAAAAGAACGGAGGCATGAGAGAGAGGATTTCAGCATGTCATCGCCACGCGTAACGGCTCGGATACGAGGCGAATCTCGAGTGAGCAAGAATGAGTAACTGCGAGCGGTGCCAATTAATCGCGCAGCAAAGGAAGCAATGAGCGTTGAACTCCCTACTGCGCACGGCAGTGTGCAACATGGGCCGCAGCATGGGCCGCCAGGCTTCTCAGAAAGGTCGGCAAGCACGAAGGATAACAACATCCTGCAAACGGTCTGTCAAAGTCTCCGGCTCCAACGGTATTCACAAATATCGCCTGCTCGCGTTCGAGAGTGGGGAAAATTAAATTATAGGAAACTATACCCGGACATTTGTAAGATATCATCGATGTCGCCCGCGCGCCACGGCCTTGACCGGTGTGTCCAGGAACCCGCCCAAGTCGAGTGCATTACGGGCCGCTTGATTTATATGTTTAAATCGATCGGGCCCGAGATGAATGCCGCCAAAGTAACGCGTCACGACGACGAGCACATTGTCGACTTCTAGGATGTGCAGCAGGTGCGCGAGGCGCCCCCCTGCTGCTGTCTCCCCGTCGTCATCGTTGTCTGCCAAAACCATTAGACTGCGGCAAGTACGGAATGAGAGCAGACGGACCCTGATGTAAGAGGTTGCCGACCTGACACCGCCAGGCATTGATGACGGGGTGCGCCGCGCGGGCGATGCGGCGGTCAGACAATAGATGCGCAAGGATAATCGGCACCTACATCCACAAGTAAGAAAAAATGCTACAGCCAGCTAGACATCGTGCCCACCTCAGAAGGGTCAGATATCGCGCATGCCCGCCCCACGAAGGCGCTTTTGCGATCCGTGATTGCTTCAGCAACGAACATTTTAATCCCTTCAGGCATTGGCGACGGCTCCGCAGCCACCGGTTCTGTGGGGACCGACCGAGGCGGTGGCGGGGATACCTCGCGCTCAGGATGCATGTCTGCCCTCACCAGGGCTCCGGCCGCTTCAGCGCTTAGACGCTCGCCGTACCACGCGGTGCAGCGATCCAAGACACTCTGAAGGCCGTCGAACACGCAGACGGAGTCCGGCACCCATTCTACGCCGCTCGCGGAAGAGATGAACGTCCGTAGGACTTCCCCGAAAAGACTTGCGTCAGCGCCGAAAGCGCCGATGTAGCGCGAGAGGAGCTGCAGCTGAGGAGGTGCTGCAGCGGGGTAGTTGTCCGGCAGCTGCTGGCGGATGTAAGCTCATGATAGACATCCAGAGGGATCAGGTGGACGTGCCGATACGAGGACACGAATCGAGACATCCTCATGGGGCGATGGGAGACTGCATTTTATCACCCCCGTCCGGGAGGAGATGGAAAGCCTCACCTCAAGACAGCCTCATACCGAGTGAGACTAGGGTCCTGGCGCTGGCCTGTTGGAACCCAAAGATGGACCGCGTCGTCGCCGTAGATGCTTAGTAGCACTGGACCACCAGTCAATTTAGGTTTGTAGACCACGATAGCAAGCCCACCCTCGATCTCGGAAGCTACCGCTTCGCGATCTGGACGCTCAAGTAATTCCGCTATAAACTGCTTGACATCTTCGTGCTGAGCCTCAAGTTCCATGCGGGTAATGGGAGCGGCGGGACAGTCTCTGCAAACTGGGAGAATGCCAGAAATAAAGGGGAACGCTCGCGCTCAATGTATCCGCTTGAGATATTCCGCCAAGTCCAGCCTGAGGCCCTGAGCGCAATCAGCAGATCTAGAGATGCAGGCGAAGTTTGGGCGAAGTCGCTGAGAGCGGAGAGGAGCTTTGATCGAGGACGTTGATGGGAACAAGTCTCATCTCGGGCCGTCTTGGGCAACCATCGTCGGGGGAAAACAATTGGTCGGATTATTCTTTTTTTTTTTTGGAGCGTTTGGTGTAGTGGGATTCAGTCTGCAGAAGCATTCCAGTCTTTCGCTGGGTCTACTAGAAGGTTCTAGTTAATGCCGGGGAAGTTGTCCAGGGAGAAAATGCCATTACGCACATATCATAGTGTGGGACTCCAGCCTCCGTAAAGTTATCCTATTCCATTCTTCAAATCATTTGTTTTCAATGGCTGTATACCCACTAAAACCCCCTCTGTGTATGTCCAGTCATCCGGCAACTGATCTTCATCCATTAGCAGACCACTCCATTTGGTCGGATTATTCAATAGGCGCATCTGCATGTAAGTAGTCTACATGTACGCCCTAACTTGCACTTCTGCACCGTACTGCCCTTGCGAAGCGCTGCAACAGTTTTTAATCATTTTCTTTATCCAGTGCGAAGACCGAGAAGTGTGGGGACCGAAAAAGAAAAAGAAAAATGAGCCTCGTCCCCTTCATTTGCGATTTTCTCGGAGACACTGAGATAGGCGCTAACAAAAAAGTGAGTTAAGCTTTCAGTGATAGCGGAGCGGCTGCGACTCGAAGATAATATTCACGTTCTCGAGGCCTTCTTTGTGCAAAAGACCGCACTACAGCTCGCCAGCAGCGCTCGCACTTGTTTCAGTTCTAGAACCCTTCTACCTTCGCCGATGCGGCCACCTTTGTCTTGAACAGCTTCTCCGCGTCCGTCCAAATCCGGGCGCTGTCTCGGTTGGAGTACTCCAGCAACAACGGCAGGAGATCTGAGCTAAATTGCTCGGAAGCTTCCCGTGGAAGCAACGTCGGTAAGTGGCCGATAGATACCACCGAGAGTAGGGGCACATTTGCAGATCTGAATATATCGGTCAGCAATCACTTCGAGGCCATTGCAATTAAGTCGCTTACCCGACATCGACCGCAACCGTGGGCTCTGCGAAAGTGGTGTTGATACTGTAGATCGGAATCGGGTTGAACGGGTTTGTCGTATCGCAGCTGACATCTACGACAACCGCCAGCCTCCGCTTCTCCCCCGCTGCGATAACTTGGTCTCGAGTTATGAAGGATGGAATCGCGCTGTGCAAGTAGATGCAGTTGACGAAGATGTCGACGTCAAGGAGTTCTTGGAACGGGCCACCCTTGGCAGTCTCAGCCAAGTCCCATTTGATGATATCGTCTCTGCTTGGAATTTAATACCATGAAAACAGGATAAGAAAAGAAACAACCCACTCAGCAAGCCCGATTTTCCTGAACAGGTCTACTGCGCCCTTTCCGCACCGTCCCAGGGCGCCAATTACCAATGCCTTGACACTTTTTCCGCTTCCACCTAACAACTGCTTGACAGACGAGACCATTGCCTCTTCATTTTCGAATGGCTGGAGATGCCCCAGTTTCTCCCCTTTCTGCTGCGCAGCCAAAGCCAGTGCACCCGCCGCAGCACCAGCGAATCCCCCATGGAACCCAAACGCGGCGACGCGCCGCCCACTCGCGTCCTGGAGGAATTCCAGATCATACAGGGTGCCTCCGCCACGGTGGAATCGGGACAGCACGGACGACCATCCAGCCTGGTCTTTGTAGCAGTGCGCGAATTGAATGTGGTTGTGATTAAGGGGGTCCGTCGATTCTTCGAGCTCCTTCGATCCGATGATCGTAGCTGTGGTTGGTGCTGTAGGCCAAGAATTGTTCTCCACCAGTGTACAGCCGACGCTGAATGAGGTCCGAATAAAGGAATCCCAGCAAGACGTGCGCTTCGTATTCAGCATCGTTGAAAATCCTTTGTTCATCGTGTTCAACAAAAATGTCGAACCCCGCATCGATCAGTCGTTTCGATGTCGCGGGTGTCAACGCAGCACGGCGCTCTAATTGTTTCCTTTCGCAGCGAAGCCAGAGGCAGGGTTTGGACATGGCGGGAGAGTGAACGAAAAGAGAGTTTAAGAAGTGACGAGATTTCTTCTTGACTTGTTCTTGACTCATTCAGTGATCTCGTCGTCGGAGTGTAGGACATTGAGTTGGAGGCCATATGTCCGAGCAAAAACTGGAACCAAAACGATAGGAGAGCTTCATGAGATGTCGTTCGAATGAGTGGACGTCCGACGTGAAGCTAAAAAACCAGTTGCCAACTTTGGAAAGAACCTTCGTGTTCGGATCAGATCAGTGGCTGTGAAGCCTCGGATCAGCCATGTTCAACCTTTGGTTCAACTTCGACCCAACCTCACAAAAACAGTAGGCGATCCAGCACATCAAGAAGCAACAGACTCCCAGCGTGCGCTTAATATTTCCTCACAGCTCTGTTTTTGAGCGGGCTCCAGAACCGGCACCTCCTAGCCGGAAGAAGGTCCCGAAGGGAAGCTTGCGTAAAACGCCCGCAGAGCCATGCAGATGGATGGCAAGTGTGGATATTACTTGTGTTACTAATAAGTACGGGACTTGGAATCTCACTCAGTGTCCGCAGTGAAAGTCCCAAGTCCAACTGAAGTTTTCTGCCATTTTAGGTGCCACAGCTCAGACAAGCAACCTAGAGACCGCCTTCGACGTTCGAATCAAAAGGCTCTGCAACTAATCCCAATTGTGAGAAGTGATGTTGCACCTCAGCCGGATGAGTGCAGAAGCAATGCGAAATAATGCATATCAGTTGCATAAAACTACCGCGCACACCAACTGGAAACCCTGGAGCAAACCGAAGTCTACAGAGGTATGTAGTAAAAACTGACTCGAGCTTTGAAGCTCTGATTCATACAGATACGTCGCCGTCGCCCGACACAGGGGAGTTGACGGGGTCGAACATCCCGAAATCAATTATATCCTCTTCCCGTCCGTCCATCAGAGATATCAGGCCCCGGGAAAGCCTGAATTTAGGAGCTTCAGCGCTGGATACCAATCCCGTGCAGTCCCGGAGGGCGTCGCACACCTCCGCCAAAATGAAGCTATGCTCTTTCGGACACAGCGTGAGGGTCTTCAGCAGAGGCCAATGCTGGGAGGCTGAAGACAGGACCTTGGTGATGAGGTCTGCCGTGAAGCATTGATTGATCAGAGTAAGCGAGGACACTGCGGGGAAGAGTTGGCGCGGGGGTGAGGAAAATATGTCAGATTCGCTTTCTTCTTCACACACACACAACCCATTGCTGACGAAGGAGAGCGAGGTCAACGCCGGGAATGAGGTGTGGAGGCTCGTAGAGTTCAAGAGCACCCAAATATGCTCGCCGTGTGTGCCGTCCATCGTAAATTCGGTCAACTGAGGAGCGTCGAAGAGATGGACCAGGTCCACCAGATAGAACTCGGAGGTGTCATCTTCCTCCCCGGCAACCGATATGTGGAGGGATTTTAAAGTTGGGATGTGAAACCGGCGCTGAGGCTTGGACCAGCTCATGTCGATGTACAGATGAACCAATGAGGAACAGTGCTCGACGAGTGAGTCAAAAACACCCGCGTCCCTTACTTTGGTTCTTCCCAACTCCAGACGAGTGAGAGTGGCCGCCCACGGTGACCGGCTGACAGTGAAGCCACGTATTTTGAAAAATGTGAGCATGGGGGCTCCAGACAAGAAGATCTCTGGGCGGCCCGAATCGAACATTGCCAACAACCGGGGGTCCTCTGGTTCGTTTACAAGCTCGAGATGCCGCAGATTGGGAGCCGCAATGCTACGGAATGGGGACAGCAGCATTTCTCCCGACCCCGTCCTGAGACGAATACTCAACCGCCAGATGCGATTGATATAAAAGCGAATCTGTTCCAGTCGCTCTGAGACGAGGTGGAGATCCGAATCAGGGTAGCCGTGTGGGAGGGACTGCAACTTCGCAGACACGTTAAGTGCTCGGGAGCGCTGGAAGTAGAGTTTCGATATTTCCACCGATCCCTTGGAGCTCAAGTTAACTTCGATGAGTGTCCAAAGTGATGGCGCGTGGATGACAACGTCACGGAAGCGACGGGAAAGATGCGACAAGGTCCACTCCGATTTGGAGCGAAGAGCGGTCTCCAAATCGGCGACACGTCCCTCTTGTCCCGCGGCGGCGACGGAGACGAGAAGTTCATTGGGAAGAGAGAATATCAGCGCAGTAATAGTCATCGCGTCGAGGACCGTGCAGGTCGTCCCAAAGTTGCAGCTTTGCGATGAGGTCGCAGTTGGCCATGGTAGTTTGCAAGTCAGCTTTATATAACCTACTCTTGCGAATTCACAGCTTGCAGTCTGTCATTGTCATTGATAGTGCTGCCGGGAGCTGAGTCGAGTCGAGTTCAGCTCAAGCTGGCTCGATCCAAAAAGGAAATGGCTCCGATGAGATCAATTGCGCACTTTGGCTGGGTGAAAACCCGAATACATCACTTGGAAATGTGAAAGTTCATACACCTCTTCCCACTGCTAGATATATGCGAACTGCCTAAAAAGAATCAGGATTTCCGGGCATCCTGTGTCCAGGGAGGCCCAGCGGTGAGTTGATCCCATCAAAGCGGTTTCCTTTTTGGATCGAGCCAGCTTGAGCTGAACTCGACTCGACTCAGCTCGCGGCAGCACTAGTTCAGCTCAAGCTGGCTCGATCCAGAAAGGAAACCGCTTTGATGGGATCAACTCACCGCTGGGCCTCCCTGGACACAGGATGCCCGGAAATCCTGATTCTTTTTAGGCAGTTCGCATATATCTAGCAGTGGGAAGAGGTGTATGAACTTTCACATTTCCAAGTGATGTATTCGGGTTTTCACCCAGCCAAAGTGCGCAATTGATCTCATCGGAGCCATTTCCTTTTTGGATCGAGCCAGCTTGAGCTGAACTCGACTCGACTCAGCTCGCGGCAGCACTAAGCTGAACTCGACTCGACTCAGCTCCCGGCAGCACTACTTGCAGAAGGGGAAAGACTCAACAAGGAAGTGACGTTTGATGGCCGGCTCGACATATACACAGCCACTGAGTGCGCCGCGGGCCGAGTTTTCCCGGCACTTAAAATGAATTTAGTAATTCAATTTAATTTAATTTAACCCACGGTCACGCGGAGCTGATGTGACCAAGCCCCTATCTCCGACTCGCACGAAAACTACAGACTCGCCCTCAACATGTTTTCTGCCCGAGAATCTGAGGTGCGCCGCTAGCCGGATCTCACATCTATACCGCTTCATGACTTCTGTCAGGAAATTCGCCTGCGGATCCAAGCCATGACCCCCGAGGAACTTCATAGAGTGAGGCTCAAAAACCTTTCCACCACCGCCGACCAGATGAAGGCCACGAACCCTAAATACTACGAGGAGGGACTGAAGTATCTATATACGCCCTTGAATCGGCCTGGCGGTTTCATGGGAGTGCGTTTTGTCTCCATTCCTCGTAATGCCTGTTCTCAATTTTCTGCAGATGAGGTGGACTCCCAGCTGCGGGCCATATACCACTATCAATCGCGGCTGGCTCGACCTGATATACTGGGATATACAGACACCCTTCGGGCCACCCGGCGCACAACGGCGCACCTTCAATGTCCAAGCATGTGTTGCGGGAACCTCACCTCAAGAGCCATTTGACTACGTGACCGAAGGCGTCAAGGTCCGATATCTGGATCCGATGAGACAGCGTGCCGTGCGTGTGAGAGCGGAAGACAATCCTGACGCGTACATCGCATTTGGCGGGGACATCTTTGTTGTCACTTTCCCTCGGGAAAGAGGAAGGTTCAATGACTGTGTCACAGAGAACTTGCAGTTCCCACTTTAAGTAGGATGTTTTCATCTTCCCGAGGAGAATGTGCTGTATGATAATTTGGGTTTGAATCGACTGTTGAACTGAGAAACAGGACTTGAAGATGAAGAGGACAGACAAGAGATGACCCAACAATTCCTTCTGCGACTCAAATACGCGTAGTTTCGGAGTACACACCGACTGTCAAGGGGTGCGGTCAAGGTCTTGTGAAGCATCAGTCCTGAGGGTGAGGCTTCAAGCAAAAGGCAGAGTTTGCGAGCGAGAGAGATGGCCAAAAAAAAAGGAAAGAGTTGTTAAACAAAACCGCGGCCAGACAGCCAGACACAGAGCTCGGAGCGAGAGATCTACATGAAAATTGGTTTCAAGTGCACACAGTGGGAGGAAACAGCAAAACGCGGAGGTTGGCGCACGTGCTCCTCGGCGTTATCCACACGACCAAACCAAGCTCCGAGCCTCCGACGCGGCTTCGCTCCCCCATCCTCCTCCTCCTCTTCAAAGGAAAATGTTCAGCCTCATCCGTCGCTTCTCTGGCTCTGTCGTACCGCGCCCAGATCGGCCGTGGCCAGAAGACCGTGAGTGGTTGCTTTCACGCCCAGTTTACGTCCTTTGAATTCATTCCCGAACGCGTGCATTCTGTACCGCGCGATACGCTCTTTTTTTCTTCGTCTCTACTGGATCCCTTTCCGTTCCATGTCGCTGACCCTTTTACAGCCACCTCGAACGCGCCCCGCGTCGGCGCCAAGCGCCGGATGGCGGACGAAGATCGCGACGAGGACGACGAGCAGGCGCGCCTAAAAAAGGTCCGCGGTGCCACCGCTGAATCTCAAGGAGACGCCGGCGAGGGCTCGTCCATGCCCCTTCCCCAGGCGAACGAGACGCCCGACGTGAAAGAGGTCACGGCGGGTGTTAAGGAGGTCGAGCTCGAGGAGAAGCCGCAGGCTGTCCCGGAGAGCATCCCTCTGCCCGAGGAAAAGGCAGGCGAGCTCGAATCGGATGCATCGTCGACTGCCTCCACCCCACCGCCTGCCGGGGAACCTTCGGATGCACCGGACGGCGGCCACGGCCCCACCATCGCCCCCGAGACTGCTTCAGAGCAGCCCCCTGCGTCAGCGGAAGCTGTGCCCGAACCCCCTGCGGTAGACGCAAAGGACGCCCAGCCGCCTACTGATGCGCCCGACGCCATCGCCGTCGATGCAGACACAGACGCCTCCGGGCCGGCCGAAGCTCGCCCCATCAAGAAATTGCCCAAGCCAAAGACTACGACAGAGTCCGCCGATCCAGAGGCTGCACCAGTGGAGAGTTAATTTATTCCTACAACGGAGAGGATACCCTTGGAATGTCCCACACTATTATTTCTTGCTTTGTTCTACGTCCCCAAGACGTTGTATCTCAACCAACCCACATGTTGCTCACCCTTCCTGTATTCGTAGGCTAATACTACCCTGCGACCACCGTATTCTGCATCGAAGCTGCATCTTCAGCCTAAAGTCGGTGACCACGACATCTCTCGCTGCTGCTCATCCGCTTTGCTAGCTACTTCTGAGGCTTGAATTCTGCTCCCCCGCGCGTTCGGTCAGATTCAATGCACAAGCACCTCTGAGGCTGCCGGCGACTGACGAGCGCACCAACGAGCTGGAGCTGGGCTATCTCCTGCGAGCGCTACGCATGTACATCTCGCTACTAGTATTACAATAGTACTCCCAAGAAACGCCCCCCGGTGTACAGATAGTGCTACATCCTACCTAGGCTGATATACATCGCCCATACCAAGTTGTACAAAGAGCGGACAAAAGCAAGAAAACACACTCCGGACCATCTTCACGTCGCCATCAGGTCGACAGTCTTGATGAGCTTCTCGACCACAGAAAGAGAGTCGTCGTTCGCAACCCTATCGTCAATCCCGACCCAGAGGAAATGCAGCTTGCCGCTGGAACCATGCGGGAGGTACGCGCCGACAATCGCATGCTCGCGGTGGATCTCCTGCGAGATGACATCCTCCCACATCTCGCGCACCTGCCGGAACTCCGCGTAGCCCTGCGGCGGATACTTGCTCGGGCTGCCCGCGACGAGCACGCCCTTGGGGTCGTCGAGGAAGTAGTTCAGCGACACCACCGGCGTGCGCGCGGGCATCTCCGCCCGCCACACCTTTGTGATCTCCGCCTTGCGCCGCCCGACCTCCTCGATGACCAGCTTGGTCGCGAAGTCGTAGTCCTCCGGGCTGACGGGTGGCGCTTTCCCCTCTAGTTCTGGTTTCAGCGTCAGCTATTACAGGGAAGCTGTGAAACGCACCCCGCCGTAGTTCCTTCAGCGCCTTGCAGTCGAGCCGATGGCCGTTCTTCCAGTGTTCTTTTTGGCAGTCGGCGGAGCAGTACGCGGTCGTGAAGCAGCTGCTGCAGCTTGAAAAATTGTTCTGCGTGTCGATCTTCCGACACTGGAAACACCGTTAGTTCGAAAACGTCCGAAGGAATCAAGGTCAGAACGTACGCTAGCATTGTGGCATCGGGTGTCCATGTCCACGTCGAACAGTCTGCACCGATCCGAGACGAGATTTTCGAGCTCGAGGAACGCCGTCCAGACCGGAGGATTGTCCATGATAGCGTCGACCAGGCCGAGCTCACGAGCCCGTCGGATCGATCTGACCAGATGCCGCAGGAGGGAGGGATACATACTGTACAGCGACAGCAGACGGATCAACTTGATGAGCGAAGCCTGGCCGTCGTCGTCTGGCATGTCGCCGAGCCACGTCTGAGCACGTAGCAGGGCGGTAACGAGTCCTATCTGCACGGCGTGCGTCGTCCAGGCAAACCCGTCCGCCGCGGGAAGCGTGATCTCGAGGAACTCGAGGCAGGAGGCGATGCATTGTGCGACGCCGGGGGCGACGGCCATGTCGTACGGCAGGGCGGTGAGGGAGACCAGGATGCGGGTGATCGTGCGCACGGCATGCTGCGCCAGCAGCGCGTTGAGGTACGGAACGGCAATGGTCATCTTCGTGGCCAGCCGGAGGTGATACTCGAGAATGAAGATCGCCGGCGGACTCCAGGGCGTGTTCGTAAGGTACCAGTTGAGGTGGTCCAGCGCGACCCGCGCAGGCTTTCCTGCGTCGTTGGTGCTCGGCATTATGCAGCCAAAGAACAGATCCGGTGGTGGACCCGGCTTGAAGGTGCCCAGATCGAGGAGCGGTTCTGCGGCCGAAAGGAAACGAAACTCGCCCTTCGACGCAGCCTTGAACTCGTCTTCGATTTCGTACAGCCAGCACGAGCCGAGCATGACGAACGCCTTCTTCCCGCGCTCGGCGGCCAGTATCCGGTCGCACACTGCTGGAATCTTGACGAAGCTGCGAAGAGACAGGATGATGGTCTGATAAGCGTGGTACCTGTTGGCATCGTCACTGAACATCGGATGGATGACCCAGTGCTCGAACGTATAGTCGAGCCACTGCCAAATGTCCGGCCAAGCTTCCAGCAGGCGCGTGACGAACTGGGAGTCAGGCTCCGGTCGTACGAGGTAGGAGATGCTAGCCAAGGTGCAGAGGGCAAAGTGCGCGTGGAATTGGCCAAGCACGTGGCTGCAGCAGCCCTTTTCGCGGGGAGGGATGTCGGATGCCTTTAGATATTGTAACAGAAAGGTGAATTTCTCGTCGATCTCCTCGGGAGACATCTCGAGTGGCTTGAGATTTTTCCAAAGTTGGACCAAGGGCTCGAGCGTGGCGGACGTGAGTCGTGCATTGGGGTCCTGCAAAGGTTATCATGGACTGAGTGCAGAGAGAAATGGTCAGAGCTGACCTCGCAGCTGCAATCTGAATCGTGCTGCAAGGAGTGAGACTGTGCACGGGAAATCAACAAAGCCAAAACGCACAGAGCTCATGATGGTGGTACGGAAAGAGGATTGACGCGTGTAACCGGAGAGAAGACGCGCTTTCGAGGTCGGAACAGGGAACAAGAGTTGTAGGTCCCATGACCCGCGGAGCCAAACTGGGTGGTCCCACGCTGCCAAGTCCTTAATTGAACGCGACGGGCCAAACGGAACGGGATAGAAAGACATTCGAGTACATAGTAAATACAGACAATTCATGCACTCGACATACCACTCATCACCTCGTACACACCTTCAACACGTCTCTTGCTCAGCACCTCGCTCCAAAAACGCATGATGGGTTCCCACTCGGGCTTGGATGCAGGCATCCCGCCTTGAGGACCCATTTTGTGCTCCACGACGCGGTGGAACCCCTTTTTGAATGCAGCCAACGCACTCGGAGGAACCGCAGATGGACGATAGGCCACGAGGAGCGGCGTAGGACTCGGCGTTGAGAGCGTCGGATACGAGAGGAGGGGCCCAGAGACAGTAACGATCGAACCGAGCGCCTCCCGTGCCTCGCGCCACCTCTGGACGCCAAACTCGACGGCGACGCTGCCGCCCTGCGCAAATCCAAAGAGATGGATGCGATTTGCGGGCCATGCGCAGTCGCCCGTGAGGTGCTGGAAGATTCGGTCCATGAGCAGCAAGGCGGGTGTGGGGTTTGGCCGCTCGATTAGTTCGCCGAGGTCGTCGAAGGATGGAAACCACCCGTAGGACTCCTCGTACAGGAAAGGCACTCTAGGAGCCGACCGGTCAGGCGCATCGCTACATCACATTCAACTTACTGGTCTGGAGCCCGCACGGCGAAAACGGCGGTTTGGGGGAGCTTCAATTGGCGTCCAAGTTTTGAGAACGGAATGTGGGTGTCGCCTTTGAAGTGGATGAATGTTTTGAAGTGCGATTTTGCAGGCAGGACTTGCCTAGGCCATGCAGAAGGATAAGGAGATTTTCGTCCGTCCCGTCGTCGCTTGGAGCATAGAAGAACGGAACTGGGATCTTTTCGACCTGTGGGGTTTGCTTGACCTTTGGGGCGGAATTGTCGACTGGATCTTCTCGCAGGTGGATGTCCTGGCCAGAGTCCTGCGACATGACCGTGTTGTGTGGCCTTGTTGTGGCTGCCTCAGCGTCTGGACGGACTTGCCTTTTGCGGAGCGTGACATGCCCTTTTTGGAGCGTGACCGAGCGTGTCTCACGATCGAACCACACCCACACGATGTTCGGTCTACCCCCAGCGCAGCTACAGCTGCTCTACGACGGTACGCGTCAAACGACGCTACATGTCGTCTACTCTTAACAGGAATCCCAGGTGCCCGGAAGTGGTTCACAATCACCAGTTTGGTGACGGCGCCCATAACATTTATCATCGACGCTCCCTTTGGCCGCTTCACGCCGTCGCAAAATAGCATATTCCTCGTCGATGGTGCTTGTCCTTGAATCCTCCACCTGCTGTCAACTAAATAAAACGTCCAGGAATCAGATCGTGGATTTTCATGGAACTCGTTTCTCCCACCTTTTTCTTTTATGCATTTCTCAATGCCCCGCTATCGGCTGGCGCTGCGCCGAGCTCTTTTACTCTCGGAAGCCCTCAGAGCCTGCTTGTAGGCGCATACCTGATCCATTATTTTAACCGTGCGCTGCTCTCCCCACTACGTACGCCGTCTCGCTCCAAGTCACACATCATTGTCCCACTTGCCGCCGTTGCATTCAACACCGTAAACGGATCCCTCCTCGGCGCGTTCCTCTCCTCCCCATCTGCTCCTCAGCCGTCCGCGTATGCGTTGCCCACGTTCTGGATCGGTCTCTCCCTGTGGGCCGTGGGCCTTGGCGGAAACGTCATTCATGACGAGATTCTCCTCAACATCCGACGCAACGCGAAAAGCAAGGGCAAGGCAAAGGACGCGTCGGGGGGCACCAAGTCGCCGGGCGAGCACTACGCCATTCCCCAGGGACTGCTCTACCGGTTCATCTCCTACCCTAATTATTTCTGCGAATGGGTCGAGTGGCTGGGCTTTGCCATCGCGGCGGACCCGCGGCTGCTGCATGTTGTTGCTAGCGGCAACTTCTCCCTCCCGACGTGGGCGACGCTGATCAACGGCCCGCCATCTGCGTTCCTCCCGCTTTTGTCGCCGCCGTGGATATTCTTTGTGTCGGAAATTTTGCTGATGTTCCCCCGTGCGTACCGCGGACACCGCTGGTACCTGAACAAATTCGGAGACAATTACCCGAAAGAACGGAAAATTGTCATACCGTTCATACTGTAACTTATCGACGAAGATACTCAATTGAACAAGCCGGTGCAGATACCATTGAACATGAACCCAAGGACGGCTGTACGAACGTTTCTATCTTGTAAAATCGTCGTGCTTTAAGCATCGAACTCCTTGCATTTGACATTTACTTACTCATTGTAGGCTCGAATTTTTTTTTTGTTACAAGTATAAAATGCCCTCCGTGACCTTCACCCCATGTCCGCGCAATAGCACGCGACCTTCGTCGCGCAGCCACACCGTATCCAAGTCCCCGCCCCTCGCGCTGACTTGACGGCACTTGAGCGCCGTGCTGCCCCACTTGCTTAGCCAGTACGGTACGATGCGCGTGTGCGCGGAGCCCGTTACGGGGTCCTCATTTATCCCAGACCCGCACGCAAACATGCGCGAGTGCACCTGCGATGGGTCTTTCTCGGTGGGCTTGTGCGAGGCCGTCAGCACGCATTGCCCGACGGGAACGTCGCGCGCCTGGCGAAAAGATGAGGATGAGAACGCCAGCACGAAGAGAACACAGACGATCGCGACACTGTCGTACTTGACGGCAGATACATCCACCGTCTCGGCCACCTCGAGGATAAACCCGCGGCCCGTGGTCGAGAGGGCCTTGAAGTCCGCCGATGCGAGCTGAGGGAACCAGGAGCGCGCCATTTCGAGACCCGCGGCGGCGTCGGCGACAGCGACGGGGATGTCAACGGGAAAGTCGAGCTCGTACAGATCTTGCGCCGGGTGGTAGTCGACCTTGAGTTCGCCGGAGGAACGCGACGCGAAGCGGTACGGCGGCTGGAGCTCGGGGTGCTGGATGTGCAGGTAGCACGCCGCTGCGAGCGTCGCGTGCCCGCAGAGTGGGGCCTCGAGATCTGTTATCAAACGCAAGTCAGCGATGTTGGCTCCGCGTGTGATGAGGGTATTATACGCGGCGTGAACCAACGGATTGAGAAATGCGGGGCGTCGTCTCGGTGGTCGTCGAGCGGAACCAAGAACGCGGTTTCGGAGAGATTGAATTCCCTGAACAACGCATGTCAAAGAATTCCTCGTCAAGATGAATTCACTTACCTTCCGATATCCTGCAGAAACGCGTCCGACAGACCGTGGTCGGGCTGTAGGACTATAACTGCTGCGGGATTGCCTGCGAATCGCTTGTTTGTGAAGGCGTCGAGCACGTTGTATGCCAACTGCGTGTGGGCCATGGTAGAAAGAATCAAGAGTGCAAGTCGAGAGCTGCTGAGTGATCGAGAAAATGAGTCAGACCAATGGCCAGATCACGCAGGAAATTCTTTTAACGGGCAACAGCCGAGAGAACCATCGAAATACGGAAGACGTCCGCAGCCACCAAACGGTCAGATTCTCAAGCCAGGGACCTGAAGTGCAGAGCGAGGTTGGCTTGACGCCTGAAGCTTGAAGCTTGAAGCTTGAAGACCTGAGCTTGAGGTTTGAAGCTTGAGGACAACCCGATTGCCGCAACTTTTGTGGCAGCCGATGGACTTGGGATTGGCGACAACGAGGTCGCAGCCCATTCTAAGAACCACAAGGGCAAGCCAGGTCGAAAAGTTGTCGACTGTGGTAGGTTGGTGGTAGGGAAGGTGCATCACGAATGAATTGATGGCGGATCACTACAACAGGGTTCGTCCTGAACATCAATGCCAATATTCTTGTCGCAGCGAATGCAGATGTCCGCCAGTGACGGAAATCATTGAAGATGCTCAACAATACGCGTTGGATTCTATAAATAGTGCTCCGAGTCAGCGATTTCTGGCGGACTCTGTCCTGTTATGCCCCATGGCACTCGTTTCGCATCCTCGTTGTACAAATTTCGGCTCGCCTGAAGGACTGTGCGTTGCGCAACCCGAAACACCGGGCACGGCACGTATCGGGTTGTTTCGCCCCGTATTTCGAGCCTCTCAAGCCCTGCGTCTCTGCCTGGAGGAAATTGTATGTCGACGACGTTGAAACAACCTCACTCACGAGACGGTCCTCGACGTGCTACGAACGACCCTGCACTCGCTGGACAACGTGGAGTTGTGGTCGACAGGGAATGACCCAGAAGGATACGGTGTTTGGAAGAAACGCTAGTGCCATTTGCGAACCGCCGGAAAGGATGAAGAGGCAAGCGCGGATGAAGGTGACGTTCGAGCTCAAAAAACTAATCGCAGTGGGATAGACCACGCTCATTCCACGAGTTCTCAGCAAGACATTGAGATGGGATGAAGCTGCGAGGTCTATATCTCGCTATCTGAGTTGTTATACACTCCTTGCGCCTTACGCAAGACAATAATCCCTCTTTATGTTTTGTCTATATTGGCAACTGCAGATTCTCCGTGACCCGTGTATTGAAACGGCCTCTTTCCGCGGGGTAGGTGATGACGAAGATGTCACCGCCAAATGCGATATAAGTGTCCGGATTGTCCTCAATTCTTGCGCGAACGGCACACCCTCTCATAGGATCAAACAATTGCACCTCGACGCGTTCGGTAACGTAGTTGAATGGTTCTTGAGGCGAGATTCCCGCAACACAAGCTTGGAGATTGAAGGTCCGCTGCTGTTCAATTTTGTGTGCGCCGGGGGGGCCCAAGGGCGTCTGTATATCCCAATATATTAAATCGAGCCACCCGCGGTTGACAGTGGTGTATGGGCCGCCATCTCATCTACAGACAGTTCAAGTTGAGAATTGGCAACGTCTGAGTTGGCCAGATCACGCACACCCATATAGCCTCCCGGACGATCGAAAGTCAGGATCTTCAGCCCCTCCTCTTCGTAATTGGGGTACCTGTCTTTGTGAATAACGGCCATGGTGTGGAGATGTTCGCGCCTGATTCTGTCAAGCTCTTCGGGGGTCATGGTCTCTAGGCGTTCACGTATCTCCTGTAAGCGGTCAGAGCGCAATGGAAGGTGCTGGGACGTTGGAATGCATGGACTGCAAAAAGGATAGGAGAACTGATGGGATCAAACATAGCATCAACGGTCGCTCCTCCCAAAACGGATGTCCCTCTTCTTTACCACTCCAATTTCGAAGTCGCTGGTGCGCAAGGACTAGCCACTGTTATGGTCCATTCGGACCAGCAAGGTGTACATATTCAATAATTACAGGAAGACTGCGTCGATTGGCAATCAATACCGACTCTTCCCAATAGCAACGGCTAGACTCCATCCTACCATAGCCAAAACAACCAGAAACAGCATCAGGCAGAAGTAGCACAGCGCACGGCGACACCGCTGGATCCACGGATCGATGATCCGTCTGGGAGACTCGCGCTCGAGCTTAACCCGTGCAAGGCGCGAGCGCGTGAGCTCATCAAACATCCCGTGCAGCCACCGGAAGCCCCACGGCGGCGGACTGGTCGTGACATGCCCCTTCTCGCCCGGCGCTGGGCGCGAGACGTACGGGTAATAGTACGAGATGCCCTTCAGCGACGCCCTCGTGTTGTTCTGCCTGTCCACCCACTGTGGCAGCAACAGCGGCTTCGAGGGGCCGCGGCCCGAGGCATGCTTGTTCCGCCCCTTGCATGGCCCACAACCGCAAGTCAGGACAGCCCACCAGCGCGTGTCCAAGACGTAGTGCTCCCAGAGCGTGCGCGACGCCGGCGTCTCGGAGAAGAACGTAAAGTACCACCCGCCGACCCACCAGATCGGCGGGAAGAGGAAGCCGAGCCAGAACGCGCAGAACGCAGGCGTCGCAAACGTGAACTGTTGTCGTTTGAGTCGCATGCTCCCGCCAGAGCCGAGGGTACCATTGCGTTCCAGGTGCACAGGAGAGCAGTTGGAATGCGAAATAGGCACGGAGCTCCTCGTCGAGGCACGCGTGATCGAGAATTCGATAGGTACGAGATCGGGAGCCTGGACATCGCCTGGGATATGCAAGGAATCTGTTGCAGTGACGAAACTCTCTGCGTGTAGAGAGCCCGTACTGCTGCGCGCTGCACCTTCGCTGTAGACCGAACTTCTGACAGGTAAAGTTAGGGCTCGGGGAGGCCTGCGCGGGGGTCCTTCTCCATCTTGACTGGGGTGAGGACCAGGGAACGGAGGACACAGATTGAGGGCGGGGAGGGTAGGTGGATGATCGGGAATTACTGGCGCGACTGGATCTGTGGCCGGCACTCCTGAGGTGTGTGAGTGGCGGATAAACGGCGATGGATGCCCCACGGGCCCTGCATGTATTCGTCAGGATCGAGACAAGGAAGAGGGCATGTGAACGAACGAGGCAACTCCAAGGTCGATATCTCGCTGTCTTTGGGACTTGTCGGCTTGATGGACACAGGTGATGCGCAGGTCTGCTCCGGAATGGGAGACAAGGGCCTGCGAAGGTCGAGATGAAGAGGCGAGAATGAATTGGCGCGGGCTACGACAGGAGCGCAGACGCCGGGGTGTGCACTCCCGCTTGCAGTGGAAAAAGACGGGGATACTGGAGTAGGCAAAGAATAAGAGCGGATGAGTGGATAAGGGGACTTGTCTCTCCCCGGTGGCGTAGAACAAGTAACCGGTGGCGAAGGATTAGGATGAGCGACGGATGGGGAAGGGAGACTGCCGGATCTGTGGGAGCTGCTACGAGTGAGAGGGTCCCGTATGTACTCTCCTGGCGCATATATTTCAAAGCGGCGTGGGATAGAGCGTAGTACTGGTCGTCCGATGTTGCCCTTGTCCACCCGTCGGCCTTGCTCCCTCAACGGCAACGACGGAGCCTCGTCGTCCCGCCGCCAAAACAAGAGAAATTCAAGCATCGGTCGCAGGGAGTCAGCAAGTCAGAACTAAGAGAGAGCTGAGGTTGGAAAACTAGTGAGAGCATTTATACTGTGCCGCTCTGGAGTGGCGTTCACGGGCATGAGGGATAGGCTTGAAGTGAAGCGTCGCATAATATTGATCATTTCGATCGACCTTCAAGTTTGTGGGATACCTCGCACCGTGTCCGGCGTCGGGCATGAAAAGGCGCAGCTGGTCGAAGATGATCCGGGCCGTTTCAGTTGACTGCTCGACGGGGGACCGCGCGGTGTCGAAATCCGTATGATGCTGCACTGGAGAGGCGCCGAGGCATACATACGGCACTGTTCTGAGGCAGGTATCGGTGCTATCTTTGATCAACGAGGTCAACTAACAGCCAGGCTCGGAATGGGGCTGCACGCAGGCATAAGACGGCATGAAAACATGAGGTGTCAGATATTTGTTTGTACCCTTGGCAGTTACTGACGAATTTACGAGAGCAGGACCCAAGAGCCTCGAGACTGAGGCCTGAGTACTGAGAAGCCAGGGAAAACTTGGAAGAAACATGGGAGTTGGAGGACGCGACCCGCACTGATCGCCGACGAGCGGAGTTCCAAAACCACCTTTGTCCCGAACATTTCTTTGTTTCTGAACTCAAAGCTTGTCACTTGAGTCAGGCTTGAACAGCCGCCCTAGGATTCCTACTATCCTTTTCTTCCCTCTCAGCGGATTCCGTAGGTGCGTGGACACCATCCCGACGCAAGCTAGTGCTGACCTCCTGATCTCAGACCTCTTCAAACCCTGCGGCGCGTTTCCGCCCCCCAGATGATAATGTCAAACCAACACCTCCGAACGCGTCTCGCTGAACTTAACACGGAAATAGCTGAAGCACAAGCATTACTCAAAAGATTGGAACACGACAGACGAGACGTCCAGCAGCTCAAACTCATTGTTTACCCAGTGCTGACTCTGCCGGTGGAGGTCCTATTGGAAATCCTTGTGCATTGCAATTGCTCTCATCGAGGCCCGCGGGACTATTGGTCGTCAACCATTGTGCTCCGAGTTTGCAGAAGCTGGCGGGAGCTTGCGCTGGACGCTTCTACACTTTGGGCAAGGATCGATTTCGATCTGACCAAAACTCACACAGGGATGTGGTCTCAAGGTGAATGGTACGGCCAGCGTGTGGAACGTTATCTTGCCCACCGAGCAGCTATGGCGCGGGGTCACCCTCTCTCCGTGAGGCTTTGCGGAGACTTGGTGAAATGCCTCGGAAGTGAAACCTTTTGCGCCCTACTCCATCGCGTCGCACCTCGACTGCAAACTCTGGAGCTCGAGGTGGAAGCCAAGGGCATGGCCACACTTGATAGGAACCCGCCGTCCTTTCCATTACTCCAGAAACTCGCAGTTATTCACGAAGAACACGACGAGCTCCGGCGTCCGAAACCGGTCAAGCATCTTTTCCTCGATGCTCCTCGGCTTCAGCACGTTTTCACGAGATCTATTCACATCACCTTTGATTGGAAGCAACTCACAAAATTTGAAGGCGACAGCATCTTTACGAAAGACGCCTGGCAACTGCTGCAATCAGGCGAAAATTTAGTGGAATGCTCCCTGTCCTTCTTCGATAATGGAAAACAGCCCAGTGTCAATGATTTGGACCCCTGCTTCCATCCCCACCTACAGACTCTGACTCTTCGGGATTTCGAGTCATACTCTTACCCTCCAAGAGCATATCCCTCTTTCCTTCACCTCCTCACACTACCGGCCTTGCGAAATCTGTATCTATCTAGAATCAGCCGAATCAATGTCGAGCAGGTTTCAACGTTTTTGTTGCGCCACTCGGCTCAGTTGCGCACCCTTTCCTCCATGCACGGCGACATGGAATTCGCCAGCATCGAGTCTCTTCGCTGCATGCCTCACCTCAGGGATTTGGAATTGGAGTTTTGGGATGGAAAAAACACATATGTGCATGATTTTTTTCGTGAATTGGAGGACTCGAAGCCATTCCTTCCTCAAATTCAGCGCATATCATTCAAAACCTGCAAGTTTATACTGGACCCCTTGGATGTGGAAATGGTAACACGGGGACTGACTTCTCGCTGGGATGCTCCCGCGGATGTTAATGGGGTCGCTCGGATCCGCTCATTTCACATTGATTTGTGGCCGAAGGATAACAGGACCGACATGGCAGATGAATTTCACCAACTGCGTCCTTCACTGGCTGGGCTCGAAGCATTGGTCAAGAGAGGCATGCACATTTACGTCGGCACCAGATCTATGAACTATCTTCCAGGGTGACAAAGGGGGAGTGGTTCATACGATACGCGGTAAATGTTGTTGTCTCGGAACAAGTCCACCGAAACCAGAGCCACACTGGACGCGCTGGCTATCTCGCCGTTGTGCATAGGAATCCGGACTGTCGGAATAATCGAGGTTCTTTGTGTCGAAAAAAAAAACTATCTGCATACGGGGACGAATGTTATGCAAATCTTGATCTCGGATTCGCCGCATCCTCAAACAGAGCAACGAGTAAATGAAATAAGTGCGCCCCACCCACGTACCCGTTTTCAGTCACCGTGAACGGCGGCTGGTCGATGTCTGACGTGATCTCAGCGAATCAAAAGATAATTGGGCATTCGAGTGAAACGCACTGCGCAACGGATTCGGGTACGTGTCATGGAGCTTGATAAAATGCCTGAGGTCGTCTGCGCTGCCGACAATATTCTGGTCAGCTGCCGATGCGGCGGCGCGTACCACGATTGTCTATATTGCGCGCGGTCTGGCGCCGTCGCAGCGAGCGCCTCACGTTGCTTCGGGTCTTTATCATGGCAACATTCCCGTATAATCGGGCGAAAGATGTCCAGGCCCTTTGCAGGCTGTTGCACGGCACCACGAAAACAATTTTTATCCCACAATCAAGTCAACAAGGCAAGCGCGGCCGCCGTCGTCGCTTACAAGGCGTCAGAGCATTCCCCTCCAGCTCCATTTCGATGCGACGAATATGGAGATAGGCTTCGACGAGCAGCTCCCGGACCTGGATATGCTGCCTTGCTGTGGCTTTTGGTTGTCGATTACACCGCTATCACTTATCTAAAGTCGCGAGCGAGGGGTCTGAAGGTGGAGTATCTGTCCGCGAAGGTGCGTGGGTCGGTCCTCCGGTACAGAGAAAGATGGCATTGTCAAGGCATTGTGACAGTGTTGAACAAAAATATGCCTGTGTCTTTATGGCAAAGCGCCAGCTGCCTGGACCCGCTTCAAATGCTCCATGTGTAGCAGCTGCTGGCGAAGCTCTCTTATCTCATCTACTGCGTCGCGTAAAGCTGCCACAGCAGGATCGTTCGAAGCTGTCACAGGGGTACGGTCGCACTGGGACTGCGTGTCGCTCAGTATGGCGGTCACTTGGCACCTTTAATAAAACACACATATTTTGTGCCTTTGCTCGGGATATATGTCCTGTTTGGGCCGTTTCGAGATTTTTTTTGAGGTTCCGAACTTTCGTGATTTTTTTTTTCTCGGAAATTGTGTTTCGTGTTTTTTTTTTTGGTTCAGAATCGAGTTTTTCGGTGTCATCGGGCCGGACGGCTGTGCATGCCGAGATGATGGCTTACTTACTGCCTCTGTTGCATCCACTCCCTATAACCCCCTCGCCCGTTGGACCCAAGTTGGACCTCACTGTATCACTCAGGCCTGCCAGATATGGCTTGGTTAGCTGCTCTTTGTGTGAGGCAGCTGTTAACCTGTCCCCTCCTTAATCTGACTTGGTTGAAGTCTGGCTGAAGTCCCTCTAGCTGAATGAGGGAGTGGTTCAGAGCACAGTCCCATGCTGAATGACCAAGGCTGTAAAGCCAGCAGAAGGATCGACTCGTTGGCTAGCCTCAGCTAGGTCCTGCAGGCTGCCATTGTTGTAGACAGTGATGTCTTCGCGAGCTGCCATCACTTGGTGATGGCCCATCACGCCAGCGTGGCTGGCCGTAGCCTGACAACGCCGAAGAAATATGATTCTAAACTTGAACCCCCCCTAAAAAAAAACACGAAACACGATTTCCGAAAAAAAAAATCTCAAAAGTTCGAAACCTCAAAAAAAATCCGAAAAGGCACAAAATATGTGTGTTTTATTAAAGGTGCCAAGTGACCGCCATAGCTCAGGACTGGACTCAGTACATATGGTGTCGTATTCCACAGCAGCGTGTCCACATACGAAAATTGGCCTTTATCCTCCGACGTTTATTCACGTTCTTTTTGAGATTCCGGAAGTGGTGTTTATCGCGATTGTTGTACAGATATATGAATTGTTCCTTAGTAGGGAAGTATTCATCCTTGGTGCTGTCGTATAAAAATCGTATCTTGCGATCGCATTTGGATTTCCGACACTGCCTGCAGCCGACTTGCTCTTTCAAGTCAATAACGCACTCGGAGACGCGCCTGCGACTGGCGCATCTATCACAAGGCTGCTCCTCGTTAATAAGTACTACGGGAAGCAACACGCTTACTTGTGTGTTCCAGCGATTCCACAACTCGACCTCCGGACTGCCGACCCATTCCTCGCCTTCTCGGCTTCGAGCAGTCAGATCTGCTATTCTTCTCCAGAAGGATGCGAGAGTGGCTTCATCGGGATGTACAGCAGGTAGGGATAATACTGGCTCTGTCATGAGAATGCACGAGTGCAACCGACAGAGCAAAGTAAAGATTGTGTTCACCGTAATTTGAATACTACGGCCGGCGGTGACAATATCGCCAAACAAACACGACGCGTCCTATACAACCGCCTCTTCTCCCAATGTCTCCCAAGCTTCACACAGTCAGTGGAATTGACGGAGCAGCCACCATCGATCTTTTCGTTTCGTCGTTGGAAGACATCCGCAATCCCAAGCACTGTGCCGCGTGTCTCACCGGCTGCACACTCGCTTTTTTCCACCAGAACAACGCCCCACATCTCTGGGAAACCGTTTCTGCCCTTCGAGCAGAGCACCATCTTTTTCTGGACCGTTGCATTGCGTTCCTGACGCTCGAGCGCACTCTTGCGGAGCTAGATGCCGCGTGCGATGCGTGGGTGGGCTGCGAATGCGATCTTGACGACGAGCTAATAAGCAAGCTGCACAATCTCGTGCCGCGGAGGGAGGAGCCTACACTGGACACCGTTGCGCGGCACATCGTGTCCGTGGTGCACGCCATTCTGCAGCCCGTGAAGGAGAAGGGCGGCGTCCACAAGGTCGCACACAACGCCGAAAAAGCGGCCAAGCAGGGGAAGAGTGTACTATGGCCCACGAAGCCTTCCGATCTGCTGCCCTATGGCCCGGAGTCCTCGGTAAATTCACTGTTCTGCGCGTCGCTCAGATATTGACTTGTACGCGTAGGTACGGGCCATGGGATACTGGATCGAGCGGGCCCCAACAGCAATGTGGATCGGTCTTGTGGGCTCCATGTTGGAGATCTGCAAGCGTACTATGATACCGCCGCTCATAACGTCGCCGTACATCCCAGAAAAAAGCGTTGGCATGGTTGAGGTTCGGTTTAGCGTCAACCTTCGAATTATTCTGACTTGTTCAACAGGTGCCGGTCATGTTACATCTCGTTATTGGGACTACGAGTCAAGGAAACGCGTCCCCTGCGTCGTGTCTTGCGGATATGAAGCGCTGCGCGGTATTCTTCCTCCAATTACAAAGCTTTTGCGACAAGCACGAGCTCTTGAAGTTCTTTTCTGGACACGAGAAGTTTCTATTCCGCGCCATGAAGATCAGTCTCGAATATGTGCGCAGTATCGCGCGCTCCATCAAGCCGTACACGAGCGAGACGGAGCAGGACGCGACCTACATCGAGAACGTGTTCGTGCCCTTGGCCTCGACTCTGCACTGCCATCTGGAATTGCCCTTTGATCCCAAGGAATACCCGCCCATCGTCCTCGCCAACTCACTCAGCCTTCTCAAGACCCAGAACGAGCCGGCGGTATGCGTCTGCGCAGAGCGATGGGCGTGCATCTGCTAATTCGTGTCGCAGGTCATAGCCTTTCAAGCTTTCTATCAACTCGCTTGCCACGAGCGGTGCTGCGCGCCGGGCTGCCGCGAGACCTTCGCCAGCCAAGGACGCAAATTCTCGCTCTGCAGCGGCTGCTCGCGCGTGCCCTTCTGCTCGAAGCAGTGCCTGACAACGGCCTGGAAGCACCCGACCATCCCCCACAAGGATGTTTGCAAGAAGATCAAGGCCGTGTCCGTTGCGGGGAGGCTGGCGACGAAGCCGGTTCCGCAGGAGGTGCTCGCGTTCAGGGCCAACTTGAGCAAGGCGGGTGTGGACGAGGCGGACGTGGCGGATATCGCCATGCACGTCCAGCGCCTGTTCAAGGAAATGTCCTCTGCATTTGGTGCGTGGGCCGCGATCCCTGTGATCGATGCACTGTTGACACGGTGACCAGATGAGGATGACAAGAAGGAGTTTCTCGAGAGCGTCTCCAAGTTCAAAAGGCTCACACTGGGAGAAACAGAGGGCAGCGCAGAGTCCAACAGCCCGTCGGGACTTGCGGTGTAGGTTACGGTGTAGGTTATACTTATACCATCTTATTTTAAGCACCCAGTGCAATGGGTCTCGACATCGATATTATGCGCAGGAGAGTCTCCGAGAGACGATGCAATACAGTCGGATGTAGCGTTAGCTTGGAAGCGAGATATTCCACAAGGCGCCGCAGGAATAAGTTTCCATTTGAGGGGCGGAAAAGACGAATAAAAGGCCTTTCATGTGCGGCTGTCCACGCATCGACTCATCGAGGTTCGGGACAAACGGGAATTTGATGCGCCATCATTCGAGGTTGATGGCGAACTTCCTCCTTATTCCCTCAACCTGGCTGCTTTCTGATCATGATAGGCTTCCGTCGAGACTCATGGGCTACAACAAATTCTGTGCCAGCGAACGAGCGACCTAGAGGCGACTGAAAAAAAATGACAAAAAATGCGCACTGACAGCAACTTGAAGTTGCTGCCAGTGCTTGAAGTCTTCAGTCACACTCTCCCCAGCTCTCAACCTTCGCCTACCTTCGAATCTTCGGAATCGGCTGCTCTGGATTGTGGGTCGCGGTCGTCTTCAAGTTGTCTTTTCAAATTCTGAGCTCCTGCCCGACGGACTTACTTGCGTGATCTCGCTAATGACCATTTGTCTGACTCATTTGTTCCATCACTCAGCAGCTCTCGACTTGTAGTCCTGACTTTTTCCACCATGCCGCCCACACAGCTAGCATACAACGTGCTCGACGCCTTTACGAATAAGCGATTCAGCGGCAATCCCGCAGCAGTTATAGTTCTGCAGCCTGACCACGGTCTGTCGGACGCGCTTCTGCAGGATATCGGAAGGTACGAGTAGATCCATTGTTACGAGCAAATCTTGGACATCTGCTTTGCAGGGAATTCAATCTTTCCGAAACCGCTTTCTTGGTTCCGCTCGACGACCATCGCAACGACGCCCCGCATTTCTCAATCCGTTGGTTCACCCCACGTATGATGATTCAATTACTCGCACGCGGAACCAACCTCGCTGACTTGCGCGTTTGATAACAGAGGACGAGGCTCCACTCTGCGGGCACGCGACGCTCGCGGCGGCGTGCTACCTGCACATCCATCACCCCGAGCTCCAGCCGCCGTACCGCTTCGCGTCGCGTCTCTCTGGCGAACTCAAGGTCGACTACCACCCGGCGCAGGATCTATATGAGCTGGACTTTCCTGCCCAAATTCCCGTCCCTGTTGCGGATTTGACGGCAGGTCTCGAGATGGCGCGCTCCTGGTTCCCCAAGCTCGCGGCGGCGGACTTCAAGGCCCTCTCGACCACGGGCCGCGGGTTTATCCTCGAGGTGGCCGAGACGGTGGATGTCTCCACTGTGAAGCATGATAGCGTCGCGATCGTGGGTGTTCTCGTCGTGTGATGGGGCCCCTCATCTCATGTTGTCCACAGGCGCGCGACGTTCCCACTGGGCAATGCGTGATAACGGCGCCGCACAAGCCCACCGAGGAGGACCCCTCGCAGGTCCACTCGCGCATGTTCCTGTGCGGGCTTGGGATTGATGAAGATCCCGTCACGGGCTCTGCGCACACACGCCTCGTGCCGTACTGGCTCAGCAAGTGGGGCGGGACGACGCTCAAGTGCCGTCAGGCCAGCGCGAGGGGCGGGGACTTGGACACGGTGTGGTTGCGCGACGAGGGTCGCGTGCTCTTGCGCGGGCATGGGGTCAAGGTCACGGAGGGTATCTTATACTTGTAGAAGAAATACCCACCTTCCAACGAACTGCATGGGTACATGTACGAATTCCTTCTTGCAATTATGGGAGCGTATGTTTCGGAGAACCTACTTGAATATCCTATCCCGACAGTGGAATGTGCAGAGATTGTATTTTTGTATGGACCTCGCGTCGAGGACCGAGATGACGCGCGTCGCGTATTATAGACGCGTCTGTACAGCCACCTCTACTCAAAGAACGGTCATCGGGCCGAACCTTCCGAACTCGACTTGGCTCCTCAACCTCCAGAATAATTCAAGGGGCATCCTCATGCAATCGCGCTTCAACACAACTTACCCAACCTCAAATCGTTAGCCCATCGCGATCGATGCTGGCAGACGCTTCAGCCCTGCACAACAAGAATATTATGTCAATTGACCGCTTCTAATTTCTGGCTGAAGATGCTCCTCGATATTTACGAAGCTGCTGTTCTTTGGCAACGTGCTTGTCGACGCTCTGCGACGGGTGCAGAAGAACTTGGTCTTCTTTCTCTAGACCACGATCTCCTCCTTCCTTCTACAGCAGCGCCGCTGCCCTTCCACACCAAGATACACACATCCTTGCCATCTCCACCGCCGCTGCTCGAGACTACTATTACGCGGGGCTCCACCTCTCTTGATGTGTCGACCTTGGGCCTAGAGATGCGATGAATGATACGATTCAAAAATTTGCAAATCGAAGTCTAGCCCTTTCGACCCTCAGCATATAAAGTATCAGGCCCCCTCTGCGTATCTCCGCATTCTCCTCCGCCCTCTTTCTCCTGCTCGTCTTCGAAGGTACGCTTTCGGACCGAGCACTCCGTTTACGTTTATCTCCCTCCCATAGTCCCGGACTGCGCCCTCGCCCCCTTTGCCCTCACGATCCCTTCGAGCTCCCTCAACCACACACATCCTCGCTGCTCCGATGCGGCGCAACCGTCTCCGAAAACTTGACGCTCCGCCAATTTAGGCGACACAGCCACTTGATCCATTCTTGGCCTCGTCTTTCTTGTTGCCATTTCATTTCATACCGGTTTCTCCTCGGGGCGCCTGCGTTCTGGTTCTTTTTTTGTGCGACAAGGCTAGGAACGGCTCCGCTTTGAAGCCACTGGCAGATCATCACCGTGACTCGAAGGCGGCCTGCAGGCTTCGTGGCGTTTGTTCAGGCTCCGCGTTGGATTTGATAGCGATTGGGACGGAGACTCGAGTGCGACAGCGGTGTTTCTCTTTCTGTCGGCGACGCCTGTCCTGTTTCTCGTCGGGACTGTTTCTGGGGACTTTGTTTGCTCGACATTGGAATCGGCTGAAAGCGACGGGAGCGTGGCATGACTTGGCAGTTTCAGTATGCACTGCGACCCTTATCGCTGGTTGCTGTGCGGCAACAGTCGGCGTTGGCGGGATCACAAATCTCAATGCTGGTTATAAAAGTTCGGACCCCTTCCGGAAGCTGTCCCTCTTCCCTTTTCCCTTTCGTCCCTGGTCTTTTCTGTTTTGTTTTCCTTTTTTTGGGGGTTTCTCTTCGACTATTCCCAGGCACCGTACTCTCAGGCACCACGATTTGCGCACCCTATCTCAGTATCAAGTGATCTTGCGCCTTGGACAAGTCGACATATCGACATGATATTCCCATGTGCAGCCGTCGCGTACGGACGACGCTTAAAGTTTGAACGGGATTCTGAAACTGCGGATTTTCCTCTTCCCTTCCTCTCTCTCTTGCTGCAAGACGACACAAACGGACCTCGGTATCTTGCGCTCCTGGGATGACAGCGGGACCCGCATGCTTCTGAAAGTATGAAGGGGTTACTTGGCGCATGACCGCATGTGAATCCGCTTCGGTCTGGACGACAAATCACCGATTTCGCGCAGTCTTTTTTGGGGCGAACGGAGCCCGGGATGGGAAATAGGGATACGGTGAAGGTGTATGCTCGGGAGTATTTATAAATTGGGCCAGGGAGGAGCGAGGAAGATGATTGGACGTAAGGGGGATTGGATGACATGACGGGGTAAATATACATGCTGCTGAGCCGGCGGAAGGGGCGATCTGCGATCTGGCTCCGTGTTTTAGTGGTTTGCTGTTTCTGCTGGTGAACTTTTGGGACATTTTGTGCGCCCTCTCCCTGCGTGTACTCTCTCGACCGCTTATGGGGACATACGAGGCAGTGCGTGTGACGTGACAGTCACAGGCTCTCCGCCGCCAGTTGTGTTGATTCTGCGCGCAACCAGCCTCGGCTCCTTCCGCTCCCCAGGTCCACACGGCCAGAAACACATTACACAGCAACCACCCCTCCATCACAATCCCTAGCTTTGGCCGTCCACGTAAGCGAGTCCTCTCTTCCTTCCCTCCCACCACCATCCCCCGCTCATAATGCCCGCCCCCAGCCTAGTACACCACGTATTCCGACATGAACTCGAGTGGGGGCGGCGCGTACGCCAGCTTTGCCCACCAGGGTGCTGTCCAGCCGCCCCAGCACGGAATAAATCCCGCGATGCTCGCGTCCTTTAACCGCCAGCAGCAGCCGTCGCAGTTTGGAGGCAGCATAAGTCCCGCGCAGCTCTTGAACGGCAGCGGTATGGGCGGCGGAATGGGCGGCGGCGGTATGATGAACCCGGGCCACATGTTGCAGCAGCAACAACAACAGCAAATGATGATGATGAACGGCGGCGGGCTCAATCCCGCCGCACTCTCTGCCGCGGCTAATGGAATGCACTCTGGCGGCGCGATGAATCCCGCCGCACTCATGAACAATAACGACCTCGGCATGCCTGGCTCCATGGGCCCCCAAATGCCGCCGACACAGCAACAAATGCAAATGACGCCCCAGCTTCTCCAGGCACTCCAGGCAATGGGTGTTTCACGCGAACAGTTTATACAGATGAACCCCTCCCAACGCCAGTCCGTGATGAAGAGCGCTGCACTGGCGCGTCAACAATACATCCGTCAGCAGCAGCAGCAACGGGAGCTCGAGATGCAGGCCGCGCAGATGCAGCAGCCCTTTGGGCCTGACGCTGGATTCTTTGATCGCCCGGGGAGTGCCATGAGCATTAATCCACCCATTCCCATGGGCATGGGAATGAGCGGATTGGGCAACAGTGGGGGCATGGGCATGGTACCGCCGTTCCGACCTGGAACAGCGCAGGGGATGGCCGGCGCGCGTCCAGGAACCGCGATGGGCATGCACCAAGCACAAAACATGGGCGGCGGCGGGATGGGGGTGAATATGGGCATGGGCATGGGCGGAATGAGCCCCATGGGCATGAACATGGGCGGAGGCGGGCCCATGGGTATGGGCGCGCGCCCCCCAAGTCGCGCCGCTAGCCTGAGCGCGGGCGATTTTCCACCCCAAAACTCAAATTTACCGCAACAAAACGGCTTTCCAAAATCTCAAACCGCGCCCCAATTCGGCCCCGGTTTCGGGAGTCCCGCGCCAGGGATGCAGCCAGGGCAAACGCCGCAAAACGCGACCCAAGGATCGCCTCCACCTGGCTCTCCTTACAACCGCGCCAAACGGAAGCTCGCGCCATCCGACGGCGGTGGATCCCAGTCGCCCCGCATTAGCGCAATGGGGCCCCCACCGTCTGTGTTGCGCTCCTCGTCCGTCGCTTCCGAGACGAACGGCTTCCCACGTCCTCCATCGTCAAATGGGACACCACAGCGCCAGTCGTCTGGACCGGCACCCCCGCGTGTAGGGACGCCTCAGCGCCAGCCCAGCGTCCCGCGTTCCGCATCCCCCATGAAACCCGGTACCCCCGCACGCACGGAGCCTGCAGTCGCCGCACAGCCCCCAGCTCCAGCAGTTCCACAAATTACCGCGCTTACTGCCGCCGCGCTCCCCGTCGTTCCCCCCGCCGGTCATGCCTGCCCCGCGTCCCCAGCCGCTGCCCTCTCTTCCCCCGCTCCCCGCGTCCGTCAATCTCAACCCCGCGGTGACGCGGGTCTCGGTCGTCCCGCTCGCGACGTCGTTGGCGGCGATCCCGCCTGTGAGCGCGGAGGAGGTCGCGGACGTGAAAGAGTGGATGGCGGCGGACCGCGCGTACGAGGGGCTTTACCGCGACATGAAGACGCGCATGGGCGCGGAGTTCAGGGAGATGATCGGGCCGCGGAATGTCCCATGGTGGGAGAAGGGCACACTTGACGGGAATGCCAGCCGCTTTTTGAAGGGGCGGGAGCAGTTCGATGTGCGCTATCCTTACCGGAAGAAGGAGAGGGAGGGTGGGCGCCGGAAAGGCGCGAGGAGGGAGGGGATCAGGCTGTGCGTTTTCGCGCTCATTTATCGTGTTGAGTCTGAGCGCTTAATTGTGACTCTTTATGCAGGCCGCGCACGATTGACTCCGAGGATGCGAACAGGCCGGAGCAGCTCGTGCCCATCCGCCTCGAGTTTGACGTGGAGCACCACAAAATGCGGGACACGTTGGTGTGGAATTTGAATGGTGCATACATACTCCTTTATACCCTCGCGCGCGCTCACTGACACGCCGCCGCAGACCCCGTGATCAGCCCGGAACATTTTGCGCAGACGGTGGTGGAGGACTACAACCTTGCGTCGTCGTACCACGGGGTCATCACGAAGACGATTCAAGACCAGCTGAGCGACTACCGCGCGCACTCGGCAAACTACGACGGTGATAACTGGGACATCGCGGTGCCGGAGGAGACTCTGCGCGCGGGGACACTCGAGGGTGCGAGCGCTGCGTGGTGGAGCGCGTGGCGCAAGCGACTGCGAACGGAGTACGGTTTCGTGCGCGCGGGGCGGGGGAAGGGCCACAAGCGGCGCAAGGTCGTACGGGAGGAAGACGAAGACGACGACATGGACGCAGCGGACGAGCGCCCGATGGCGGTGGAGGAGTTTACGTTTGACCAGAAGGCGCTGCACGACGACATGCGTATTTTGATTCGGGTGAGTGGCGCCCGTCGCGCAATTATTGATGACTACATACGTGTGACGGCAGCTGGACATCATTGTTGGGTCAATAAAGCTCGACGATCAGTTCGAGTGGGATCTTGACAACGCCGACGCATCTCCAGAGGGCTTCGCGGAGATCTATGCGAAGGAATTGGGCCTTGGCGGGGAGTTCAAGTGAGTGCAGTGTTTTTATGTTGGAGGAAACTTGATTGAACGCCGTTTTTTAGAACGGCCATCTCGCATGCAATTCGAGAACAGGTGCAGATTTACCAAAAGTCGCTCTTCCTTGTGGGGCACCAGTCGACGGATGGCACTCCCGTGCAGGATGAAGAGCTGCGAAACTCGCTGTTGCCGAGTGTCTCTTCCGGAGCGCGCGCGATAGACCAGGTCCAAGCTTTTACACCGCAGCTCAATTATCTCAGTGACGGGGAACTTGAACGCAACGAGAAGGAGCGGGACAAGGACTTCAACCGGCGGCGAAAGAGGAACAGGGGCGGGCGCCGCGGCGTTGCGCTTCCGGACCGTGATCCTATTCGCACGTATCGTACACCGTCCATTGGATTCCCGGAACCGGATGCTGCGACCCTCGCTGCTGCTGCCGCTGCGACTGCCCCGATGTCTCGTCGTGCCGCCGCTGCGGCCGCTTCGGTAACCATCGCGAACATGGTCGCGTCTGAAAACGGCGAACGCACCTTCACGCCGTCGGCTCTCCCGCCTGTCCCGATGCCGCCGCCGCTCATCATCAAGGAGAAAACCGTCAAGGGATTCTTCAAGCCCCCGACGTACGATACCGCGGTCATCTTGCGTCCGCGCGCGCGGATTCGTGCTCCGATCGAGTCGACCGCGGCGGACATCTCGAAGCTTCCTGCACCGCTGGAAAACGACCCGCCGCCACCACCAACGAGCCATGTTATGCCCCCGGCCGCCAGGATTGCGAAGCGTGGCAGGGACCTCGAGCGCGAGAACAAGGACAAGGAGTTCGCCGATGGGCAGCGCCGGAACTTGGTCAATGGCGTGTGGCACTGTTCCAACTGCGGATGCCCGGAAAGCATCGCTGTCGGCCGACGCAAAGGTCCGTTGGGCGACAAGTCGCAGTGCGGCACTTGTGGTAGGTGCCCTTGGCCCTGATTAACCCTATAGCTCATGCGCGTTCTTTATCAGGTAAATACTGGCACAGACACCGGAGGCCGCGGCCAGTAGAGTATAATTCGGACCTGGAGTATCACGCGGGCTTGAAGCGGGATGCGGAGTTTGCCAAGACTATGGCTAAACGGAAAGGCGGGGCGGCGGCGTTGCGCGCGCAGGGCGGGACTGTACCTGCGACGCCCATGGACACGTCGGAGCCTCCGACGCCGCGCGACAGCGGAGAAGGGCCGTCCCGTCAATCTCCCACGCGTGAACAGTCTCCGGTCTCGGACGCTTCCAGCGCGTCAGAGCCCCCACTCGCGCGGAAGGTCAAGATCAACGGCACGAGCCACGCGAACTCTACGCCTCCGCCTCCCAAAGTCGAGCCCACGCCTGCTGACCCGCCGCCCCCTGTAAATCTACCTGCGCCGCCTGTGGCTGCGCCCGCTTCTATTCCGCCCCCCAGTTCTGTCCCGCCTCCAGCTTCTTCTGTCTTGACCCAGGATTCTATGCCACCTCAAGCTTCTGCGCCAGCCCCTCCTCCTCCTTCAAACTCCGCACCACCTCCCACACCAGCTGCGCCTACTCCAATCCAGCCATCCACGCCCACGTCTGGGCCTGGGCCCACCCCAGATGGAGCCGTCATCGCTCCTCCGAGTCCAAGATCTACCTGGGTACGTTAGCACGCCACCGAGGGCTGTCCTCGTAGCTTATACTTTCATGTAGCCTCCTCAATGGCTTTCAAATGCAATGCAGGCTATGCAAGCAAAGTGGAGGAACGATAAATTTGAAGTCATTTTGCGCAAGGTCAACTCTGCGAGCACCCCAGAATGGCGCATCAAGTGCCTGGACTGTCCCGGGAAGGTGAGGGTGTTTTATCGTCTGCGTTTCACGGTTGCTAATCGACCTGTAGCTGTATACACCTGGCCCCGGCGAGACGCTGTCAAATTACGAAGTACATCTGAGGAATCGTCTCCATCGTCAGCGCGTGAACGATCGCATGGGGAATACTACCGTTACTGCTGCCTGACCATCTCACACATCTATCTCTTACATCTCTTACTGTCCTACGCCATTGTCATTGTTGTCCTGTTATCGAGTTTTGTGTTTTGTGTATTGTTATCTGGATTTCCTGAAATAAAAATTTCTTTTTGGACTTGGGTCGGTCGTTCTCGGAGTGTCTCTGGCTATCTGGTCCGAGTCTAGCTTCCTTCTTTGTTGTAGCGTCCGTTTCTAGACCTTTTATGCGGCCGACTGATTCATGCATGTAGCTGAAGGTAGCTGAGAGGGTGCCCTTTTGGATCATTGGTATGCCCTTCCAAAATCCAGGGTCTCTTCGGTCAAGAACATTTTGGTCTCAGGCGATTTTTTTGTTCCTTTAAGTCAAGCCCAACAGAGCAGCGTTAGAATTGATTTCGCAAAACCAAAAAGACAAAACTGGGTTCGCAATCACTGATCAGTGGAGCTCGAAATACATAGGAGAGAAACGATTGCTTTCTCGCATCACCCTGCTTGCTTCCCGACCACGACCACGACCTCTGCACGCGAACCACGACCACGATCACCTCTCCCTTCCACCAACACGGATGAGCAGCAACAATACTATGAGCCTATGGGAGGCTCATATGTGGAGTAACATGAGCCCTGAGGACGACGAGCTGAGAGCCTTATTTCCAACCCTCGCGGACGACAAACGGAAGGAAGCCTGGGTCGATCGGAATCGGGAAAATATTAGAGAGGGCATGAAGATCTTTCTCGCCGTCCACGCGGATGAGTTGTATGTCACTTTGTGGCCTGTAAATTCTCTCGACTCACCGAACCCCAGCGCGCCGGGTGTGAGCATTGATCCTTCTGGCTCCCTGTTTGGGCGCAGCCAGGAGTACCTGAACATACCAGTATACTGGGACCCCGCTACCATAACCTGGGAGCATGAAGGCTTTGTCTACTCTGTCCCAACCCCACAGCACGTCGCCGCACTGCACGCCACACGTACCTGGCCCACCGCACTCGCGTATATCCAGGCGCATCATGACTCACGCACGGCTGTTGGGCCGATGGTGTTCAACGTTCCGGCCGTTTGGCACCCCGATGTCTGCCCTCACGAAACTCATCCTGATGCACCCCCTGGCGCCCCTCACGATGCCAATGCATTCCCGACGTGGCGCGATGCACAACAGGCCAGTAAAGGCAAGGGAAAGGTTCGATACACACTATACGGGTGGCGCAAGGACTTTGACGAATGTCTGTTGGACTGGCGCGCCCGGCAACACTACTTTTCAAAGCACTACGATCTGAAGGAGGTTTTAGATGACGATGGAAGGGTCGTCAGCAGTGAGCATGGGATGGATCGTCTTCTGGAGGGCCCGGCGCGGCTTTGATCAAGCGGATTGTTCTTTTGTATCTGAGATCGAGCGTTCCCCACTCAGTATTTCCCGCCGTCACCTCCTTGTCGTTCGTCGGTGACGCCTGCAAATGCGAATTCCCGACCGATAGCGACTCTGTTTACCAAACATACCGACACCTCCCCTACGGCTCTTCCCCGCTTTATCGTCGTTGACCCTGATCAATGAATGCTTCATGGCCAATATCGTGAGGGATCTTTTTGGCCCAGGCTCGCAACCGTGGCCCCTGCTTGAGAGCGTCACCCTCTGTCCGGAGGAGGATAGAAAGGAGGAGGAGCCAACGCGGGATGTGTACGGCGCCATTCAGGCCGTGGTGCGCTCGAAACGTGCGCAAGGACAGCCTGCTCCGAAATTCAAGGTCTCCCAGCTGCTCTTCCGTCAAGAACTGGGCGGAGAATGGGCTGGAGGCAGAGCTGTTCGATCCCTCGGACATTATTTCCGCCCTTAGTTGACGCCTTCTCTCCCCTCAAATTTTTCGTTACAGTGTACCGGCGCTTTGAAGATTCCACTCGGCACATGCGACTAGTTCTACTTATGGCGACATTCTGTATAGCTACCCTACCGTAAAGCTACCCTACTATGTATTGGTCCTTGTGGTACAGCGAGAATGTAATGATACAGGTTGTTATACTGTAGGCTTCCGCCCACGTCTGGGCGTGCACCGAGCCCAAGCCGTGCCCATAAATACCGATGTTGCCCAATATCCATCCGCCGGGTTGTTCCACAGGCTTATCGGACGATGCGTTGGTATATTTCTCCAGTGTGCAGTCGCGATTGAGGGGTGTACACGGTCGTTTCGGGGACCGCCGATACACGGGGTTTCTCTAACCTCACCCCGCTCATGGTACGAAGTGGGCCAAGACGGCGCTATCAGCTATCGAGATCGTCTGAATCGATGTCCTCCTCCACTACCCGCTTCGGCTCTGAATGAACAATAAATTAGTTGAAGAAAAAGAGAGTTCAGGCAAACTACGAACGTCGCTTCCTCGGGCGCGCAAAGGTCAACAATGAGTCGTCAGCCTGGTCGAGCGCAGCTCGCATCCGCGCCCCTGCCCCGGCGCGTATTGGGATGCGGGCGGTGGCTGGATATCATGGTCAACAAGCGGCAAGCAGTACCGAATGCAGAGAAAGACAAACCAGGGGTGTCGTACGGACCGTAGATGGCTTCCATCCGTGTCTTTACATTGTTTAGCATGCTAGGAGGATCGTTAGTTTGATTTTGCGCTTGCTGAAGGTCGTAGACTACGTACGTCGCGTCAACGTCGCCACAGGACGCGACGATATCGAGGACTGCGTGCCATCCGATAGGATTCAGACGGTCCTGCATACTTTGAGGACGCGCGGGCGTATGGTGCGCGACAAGCGCCAGTAGTGAAGAGAGGAAAGCCGACGCAGATTGCGTCAGGTGGGGTAAGCTGGCCGCTGAGTCGGCTGAATCCGCGTCGGCATCGACGGGGTGCGAAGTATTGCTCAGACACTGGCGCGCGAGAACGTCGATTTCTTCGTCGAGACCCCACTCGGGTACATGGAGATCTTTTACAAGCAACGGCCAACGCGTCCAGGTATCGCGTTTGCGCTTTCGTTCGTGCGAGGGCTTGAGTGTCTCTTCTGCGGGGAGTTGCGAGCTCCCTTCACCTGTGTATTGAGCGCTTTCTTCCTCGTCTGCGTATTGTGTACTCTCGTCCTCGGCATCTGGAGCCTTTTCCTTCGTTCGTTTTTGCCGTTTCTTGGACGGAGTTGGCTGGGTAAGCCGCCGTGCTACGTCGAGAGTATCATTTGCGTTGAGCGCGCGCAGCAGCGAGGAGTATTCAGAGAGCTCAGAATGCAGCGCAGGTGGGACCCGTTTGCGTTTGCCTGGCATTGGGTGAAGTGACGGTAGGCCGCGGCGAGCTAACCCCAACCTTACTTCGCAGTGCCACCCCAAATGCGGGCTGTGGGAAGCTGACTAAGCAGCTGTATAACTCACACAACGCCAAACAATAGCGCTCCAGTTTCTCTCTTTACAACTCACATGTCCGTCCTCCTCATTCGTCGCTTTTTCTTCCACTGACCTTGGCCCCTACAGTATGAGAGAGAAGTGGAAAAAGAAAAGATCTCGCAGGCTCCGGCGCAAACGCAGAAAGATGAGGGCCCGTTCCAGTATGTCTTCTGCCCTCTCCGAGATTTCCCTCGCTAAATCTCCATTTTCTTTGCAGAATAAATGACCCGCCGTGATGGACTGCGCCCCGCCGATGTCTAGCCAACAACCCCGCAGACGTGCTCGTCTGCGCGACGTCGCCGTGCCGCTCCACCCGCCACGATATGCACCTGGCGTCCACAGCAGGTGCTCGATACATCATCCACTCCCGCCAATTGAGATGGACGTTCGTTGGGTCGCTTAAAAACATCTTGATATTGTTGAATGCAAAAAACGCTCGATAATCTAACTAAGCTCGATGTTCTCTGTGTTCTCTGTGTTACCTGAGTGTCGTGTACTGCAAGTGCAAGGGATTTCGCAGTTTTTCTTGAGCAACACTCTGCCAGAGCAGTACGTTTCGCTCGTCGCGTGCGACGTGCTAAGCTTTGTGTCGCTCGCGTAGTGCCTTGTGTGGGGAAGGGACACGACGTCATTATTTGCATGTCCATCGGCGAATCATGACGGCCTCCATTGTATCTCATTGTATGCTGCTGAAACGCGTCCACGAGAGTACCAGACCACGACTGAATGTGAAATGGCCAGTAAGACGATCCTACTTGAAGAATTATCAGTTGACGGGTGGCAGTACTGAGACCGAATCTGGTACAATGCGACGTGAAGCTGAGTAAATGAAAGAGACCGTGCAATGAATCAAGTTGACCGGAAAGCGTCAAGAACATCCTCAGGGTCAAAAATCTCCTGATCCAGGTCCAGCCCATCTTTCATTGCCAATTCAGAAAAGAGTGCTTGGGAAAACCTAAATCTCGGCAGCGGTCGTAGCCCGCGCGGGCGTTCTGAGCCCACGGCACGTTGGAGGGCAAAGGACACGGCTCCTACAGCGTCTTCACTCGGAGACAGTGTGAGGGTTTTGAAAAGGGGCCACGGGGAGAGGCCCACAATATTATGAACGATATGATGGGTGAAGCACTGGTTGATCAGGGTTAGCGATGAGAGTGCTGGAAAGAGGTGGATGGGAGGGGAGGTAATCGTGGTAGAGAAAATCGTTGCCTCATCCTCGCATGAACACGCATTTGTGTTGATGAACGAAAGGGAGGATAAGACAGGGAAGGAAGACTGAAAACCCGTCGAGTTGAACAGCACGCATATTTGGTCGCCGTGAACGTGATTGAGTGTAAGCTCCGTCAATGCTGGCGTGTCAAAGATATTGACTACGCCCAGCAAGTAGTATGTGTCTTCACCGTCTGAAACCGATACGTGAAGTGATTTCAGAGATGGGATATGAAGTCGGAGTCCCGCTGAGAATCTTCGAATGTCAATGTGAAGATAAGCCAGCGAGGGACATTGCTTCATCATCTCTGGAAGGAAGCCCCATGCATAAACACCTCCCCAGAGTTCAAGATGCGTAATAGAGGCCGTCCACGGGGGAATCGCTGGGAACGGGGTGGAACGGACCATTTTGACAAAAACGAGTTTTGGCGTCCCTGGCAAGAATATCTCCACGATACCGCATTCATTGGAGAGGTCCATCATATCTCGTGCTATCTCGAGATGCTGCAAATTGAGAGCTGCTAGATTTCGAAACGGGACCAAAACCAGACCCATTCTGAGCTCGACGCGCAACCACGATATGCGATCTACGTGGGGAACCATGTAACGGAGCAGCTGCCTGACGAGGTCACGCTCTGTGTCTCCGAGTAACGAACGCTGTAATATTGTCGCTGAGATGTTACACGCTCCCGAGCGCTCGAGATAGAGCTTGGATGTTTCCACTGATCCCTCAGCGTCCAAGTTGACTTCAACGAGCGTCCAGAGACTGGGGGAGCCGATGATGGCTGCTCTGAGTCGACGGCAAACTTGGGATAGAGTCCATTCTGATTTCAGATTAAATGGGGTCTGCGGATCCGGGACGCGACCCTCTTGCCCAGCGGCGGCAATAGCCAAAAGGATCTCGTTTGGGAGGGAAAGTATCGTTGAGGCGGATGGCTCAGCACTCATCGCGTCGAGGACAACTGAAAGGGAGAGAGTGCGATATTAGAATCCGACCGCGCTGTCGCGGTTCAAGGCAAGAGGGACCCCGCACAGCCACTGGCCACTTGCTTTCAGCCGCTTCGTGCCCAGTTGCGATCCTGCAAAAACCGGCGTTCTTCCGCGTCCCTACTGACTACTTTTCGATAACGTTCTGCCTGTGGCTGCTTTGGCGGAAAAACTGAATAAATTCGAACCGCTTTCTCGCGCTTTTTCGGCATATCTAGCCTTCGATCAGCTACCCATGCAACCAATGTCGTGCTCGGCCCCCAAGCCTCCAGCGCGAAACCGTCGCTAAACCACTGCTTCTAAACCCGGCCAGACTTGAATTCCAACGCACTGGGGTCCGTAATCTTCGTGCCAACATATGCCAAAGCCATCTGTCGGCGGGCGCATATCGCGCGCGGGGTGTCAAATAATCCCGGTTCAAGAGGCTCCATGCGGGCTTCGAGAAGGCCATCAGCGATAAGATGATGTCCCATGGTTCACTAACAACACTTAAAATGCAATCGGTGTTGCTGGCGAGTAGTCTCCTTCCCCAAAGTCGGCGCGATGCTTCATCCTATAGTTCTCCTCTCGGCCCTCGCTGCCTCTGTTTATGTTGCTGAGGCCGCCGACCCCTGCGCGGTAATTGCAGGACAAACCTTCGTGAAGCCCGCTGACGCGTTGGCGTGCCTCAAATCGTTCCCCTTCAACGAGACCCTGCGTCAGAACGTGCTCACCGACAACATCGCCAAGGTGTTCGACTTCTTCACCTTTGAGGATTATTATCTGGACTCGCCGCCGCCCTTTCAAGACTCCACGGTCAACATACGCGCGGGTTTGGCGAAAATCAATACGACGAAATACACGGTAAGCATATCGTGTATTCTGTCTGCACCAGCATGGTGGTTATGAAACTTGCAGACGGATTACGACTTCAACGTGGATCTGTACAATTTCGTCACTCGGCTGAATGACGGACATACTCGCTGGTTCCCCGATTGCTATACCACCTTTCAAAACCTGCTTCCGGCGCCAATCGTGGCCCTCGAAGTGCAAGGAGCGGAGGGCATATACATCGTCCCCGACTTGGTCGACTTTGTGTCGCTTTTGGGCACCGACTACACCGACCTCATCACAATCGACTGGCAACGGTTAGCCGGAGCCAAAGTCATTTCTATCGAGGGACATGACCCGTACTCATACGCCGACCTCATCGCGGAGACTGTCGGTTTATCTGTCCCTGTCATGACCTCTTATTTCTGAAATTTGCTCTTGTTAGGTATCCGGCAACTACCTCGATCGGAACGTACGATTCAACTCAGTCGTGTCTTCGTACAGATTGTCGGGCGCTGCCTACTCCCAGCGTTTCGGTACGTTTCCTTTTCCTTCTGGGACGAAATGGTTTAAAGGAGCGTGCAGGTGACCTTGCCGGCCCGACTGGGGTCGCCCAGAATTCGCTGACATTCCAGCTCACAACTGTCAACTCCACCAAAATTGAGACCGTCACCATTCCTTATATTGCCAGCTACGCCGGCGCAAATTTCACAGACCAGGCTTCATAGTTGCGTGGCTTGATGTTCTCCGATTAAATCGCCTTACCATTCCTCAGCTGGGCCAACAACTGCGTCGCCAACGCAGACACCAATGGTGTCGACTTCAAACAGGGTGCTGCCGCGTTAAACGGCAACACTGCGCCAAAGCGCCGGCAACCGAAGGCCAATATCATCGACAAGTCGAACAGCAGCGCCGTGGGCCTTCCGCCGCAGTTCGAGCCCACGCTCCCCACCGTGGGTGGCGATCAGGGTGTGATGAAGTCGTACATCCTGCCTGGGAACGAAACCGGAGTGGTGCGTCTCGTAGTCGAGCCTGAATATCACCCACTGATTGCGTGGCCGTTATCTCAGATGTTCATCGGGTCCTTCGAGGGCGACTTTGACGGATTCCAGACCGACACCGTCTCCGCCATCGCTGCGTTCAAGGCTGCAGGGGTCACTCGCTTGCTTATCGACCTTTCCAATAACGGCGGTGGGAACTTTATATCAATTCGTTTCATTTGTCTGATTTGATTACATTCGGTTCATAGGCGGTTTTGTGTGCCTGGGGCAATTTCTTCATCAATATCTGGCCGGTACGCGCATCGGATACCCAGGCTTCCGGTCGACTGCGCGAGCCAACGAGCTTGCACGCAAGATTGTCGCTTCGGACATTGAATTAGGGCTCAACTTCGATTTCAGCTTCTACACCGCTGATAACTGTATGTTGGCCAGCCGATGCATACCGGTTCTGCTCAAGTACATTTCCGTTCGCTAGATGCGTTCCTTAATGGGACCGAGATGCCGGCGTCCTACAACTATATGACGCCCGATGTCCCTGTTGTTATCAATGGCAAGGTCGATGCAACCTCTCAAAGATTCCATGTTGGTCCTTCGACTATCCGCTTCTTGTTCTCTCTCATGGTACGCCAGGATACGTGCGAGTTATCGTTTGTCGTGGATATACCCGACACTCCGCCGTTTAATCTCCAGTTCGTATCGCATCAACTCGGTTATGGAAAACATTGTTTTTAATCCAACGGGCAGGAATGTAGCGATAGGTCGGTGAAACAACTAGTCATCATTGCAGCCGACCGATTTTTTTTTTTTTGCAGTCACCAATGCAAACTGCGCATCAACATGCGCCATGTTCTCGACGCTCATGAACGAGCGAGAGCAGACGAAAATCGCCGTCTTTGGCGGCAAGCCTTCCGAAAGCATTGAATTCAAAGGTTCGGCGTTCACAACAGCGCCGACGCAGCCCGAATCTGACACAATTTCCAATCGTAGGGATGGCTGGAAACCAGGTATTGGAATGGTGCGTACCAACCGTCGGGGAGCTCTTGACGTCCTGGCTAATCCCCCTTCAGGTTCGACATCGACTCAGAGATCAAAACGGCAAATCGTGAGCAATTCCTCTGCACTCATTGTTACCCCATTCTGATGGTATTTCGTCCAGTCAAGGATGTGAGTTCTCCCCGTTTCCTTCTAGCCCTTGTTTATACGGCTGGCTCCTCTCTAGGACCCTCTCTTCCCTGCCGACTTGTAGGTCTATGCGGATTCCTCTCTCGCAGCTAACGCAGATCCGTTATTTCAATCTAGGCTAGTCTCCGGTGATTTCCGTCACAACTGGAGGACTGGTGAGTATGTTAGCCTGCGATATGGGTCGGTCTTGACTGATCTACCCAAAGCTTGGAGCTTCTTCGACGAGAAGGAGCCGATAGGTGAGCTTGCATTCAATTTCTCTTGCCCTGATTAACGTTTGTATCAGCTTACGTCTCTGAGCTTCCGAAATGTATCCGGCGTTTTCTCTTCCTCTTTGGAACGCTCATTGATTCCGCGACCCATCTAGTCCGCTTCCCGTATACCTTGGACACGTATAACAACCCCCAGAATTTATGGCTCTTTGCGTACGCAATCTTTCTCAACAAATGTTTTCCTGTCGTCATGGTTTTTTCTTTGTTCGTAGGGAGAAGAAGTTGTTCGCGTAAGTCCCCAGTCGGACTAGGTGCGATCATGAATGGGCTTGACTCGATGGGTTTGTTTTTGGTAAAATACATTCTTTTGAACTATTCCAGGAGGAACTTGCCTGACATTCCTCGTCGCTCTTCACGGTTCTGGTGAGATCAATTCGCGAAACAATACTGGGTTTTTCAAGATTTTCCGCGCGTTTTGCTCGATTCCTTGGCTTTCTTCCAGTCTCATTTGCGCTTCGGCTAACTTCGGACTTAGTTAATTGAATCGGATCAAACGACACCTGGTGGCGGTGTCGCCATCACAATCGCGTTTTCCTCACAACCGCTTCGAGTCCCGACGTTTGTTCGCCGCAACCTCGCCGTTGTTTGGCGCGTAAAAAATTGGTACGGTAAGCGATCCAAATCGCATCGCTAGCAGTGGACTGACACTGGCCCAGATAATTTCATGCATTTAACGTTGTCAAACTCCGGGGTCGACACCGCGCCGGGGGCGCAAAGAGGCAGTGTCAAGATCGCAAGATACTCTGTTTCGGTGCCGTGCGCGGCAGGTTGCGGGGCAGAGGCCAGGCTTTGCCGTTACCATCACATAACCTAATTAGCCGGGGCCTGACAAGACCCTTACTCGTACAAATTTAAAACGACAAACACTCTGGTTGTTAAAATGTTCTCGCGCTTGTCCACTCTCCCTCAATGTCCCAGACTGCAGACCTCGCGACCTGCTGCCCTCTTCCGGTGGATCTTCTACCTGTGGCCCCCCTCAATGTTCCCCGTCGACAGACGCTGGGTACCACCACTGTTCGGGAGGGGTCTGCGATGAACGCAGCCGCCCACTCTCGCTTCGCGTCTTCCTCGTGGGCTACGCGCCCCCAGCTCATTACCATCGATGTGTCACCAGAAACACGTCGAAAAATACGCCCTTTGCCAATCCCCCCCACTCCCAAATCTGCACCACCGCCGCGGCGGCAGATATCGAACGCGTCTTTGCGTCCACTGCCCTGCGTTCCAGAATCGGCCGGCATCTCTTTGTCCGTCACACCCGCCAGCCCACTATCTCCCCCGACACCTGTCGTCCGATCTAACGACCACCTATCCGCCCCTCTTACCCTTCCGCCGCCGCGCAGATTTGCGTCATTGTCCCTTCGACTCCAAACATCCCCGGACGCCTTAAGCCCATGCGCTCCTGACACACCGCTATCGGCTCCCTCCGCACCTTTAATACCCGAACCACCCACGCCAAACACAGCGCGTCGGAGACGATTCTCCAAGCTCCGTCGCCACCTTGGCGAGTCTGTGCAACTAGATTTATTTCCAGAGGCAGGCAGCAGAGATAATCTCTTCGGCACAAAGCGCGAGGCGGATATATACTCGCAGACCGCTGTGGCCGTCAAAAAGCTGCTGGAGCTGGAAAGCGGCGACGAGTCAGACAGCGACACCTCTAGCGAGGAGGAAGACGAAGACGAATATTCGTTGGTGTTCACGCATGGGCAGGCCCACTGTGCCATCCCTCTCAAACGATTTTCGCGAAAGTGGATCCGAGAGAAGGGCGGTGAACGATGGGTTGAGGAAAATTACTCAGATATTCTTCGTGATCTTAGATCTCTTTAGTCCCACTTTCGGTTTTCTTCCTATACTCTTTCGTTCGCGGCACTCTCATTTCAGCATAATGTACTATAGGTCAAGACAAGCATTAATCCGATGTTGTATTCTTAGAGTCGAGGACAAAAAACAAGCGGATAAATAGAGATGTCAACCATAACGTTGCCATAGAATTTTTGGAACGGAACAAACAACATGAATAAATATGGAAACCAACCGTTTAGCCTCATGTTGGGACGTATGGAGAAAGGGCATGGGCCGCTCTCATGGGCCTCTCGGCGCTACATTTTGGGCGGTCCAGAATTATCGTTATCTGTGTACAATGCCTCGTGCAACCTGCTCGCGGCGCAATGGTCAACGGTGTACCTGTTATCGGCGCTTGAATGCGCCGGACCTGTGGGCGTTGCAAATTGATGAGCAATTAACCACAGGAGGTCACAGTAGGCAGACATTCATAGTTACCCAAACTGGGCAAAATGAGCAAGCATCGCAGCATCGGAACATTGCGCCTGTCAATGATTTCGAACCGGGCAAAGTTGCACGGATGGAAACGGTATTAACATGCACGACTCTCCGTTTCGGTCGAACCCAACGGGAAACGGCGCAGACAAGTTCGGTGAGCTTGAAACACAAGCATAGCAAGTCCTCCAACCGATGTCGAGCATGTTCTACGCTGAGAAATCAAGCAAAAGTTGAATGGTGCAAAACGAGCCTCGAGGCCGCGAGTTACATACGAGTTCGGCAGCTCTGAACACTTGGTGTGAAGAAATCATTTTCTGGTCCTTGCCTGAGGGCTGCTCCAATCCAACGTGGGGGCGGAGTCGGGGGGAAAATAGATGGCTCGCAGGCAGCCAAAGAGAAGGACCAAGCGGGCATCGTGAACCTCGTGAGGGAGTTCCGTGTTGATTAATACAGTCATTAAATCTGCAATCTGCTGCGCAGGGCCAACGACGCCGGGTGTTGTCGGTAGATACTAACCAAGATGACCTCACCTGAAACTTACGAAAAAGACCCACAAGATGATGCTTCTGCTTTTCAAATATCCACCGTCGAGAAAATTGCTCGGGAAGCGAGGATCACGACGCGGTGAACTGGTTTCCTTCCATACATGAATGATGCCCGCCAGCGCACCAGCCATGAGGTCCAAGCGAATGAGTGAGAACAGGAAAGTCCCCCGGGAAAAGTTTTGCCAGTGGACCTACAACAACAGATTTAGATGAACGACAGGATCTGAGACCTGTTGCGCTTCTGTCTTCGAATAGTTTATCCAGGGAAGTGGATCAAGGTTCGCCAGTACCGCCGACAGGTTTGTTTCAGAACCCCCGCTTCATCGTGACTGAACGGCGGGGGAAAGCTGTGGACGGAGGATAGTTACCTCTCGGCTCTTTGAGCGAAGCCGCGGAAAAATCTTTCACGACGGTTGGCCGAGGTTGGCAGTCGCAAATTTAACGAAGTGGAGCTTAGGGGAAAATAGAATCGTACACGCCTCTTGACGTCGTCAGCAGGTACCGACTTTGCCGAGATTTGCCAAGTAGCGTTCAAGTTGCAGCAGAGATAAGGGAGATAGAAGGTTGAATTCAATACGAGTCGGGGAAATTCGGAAAGCAACTCGAGCCGGCTGAGAAAGTTTTTCCAGACTGTTTCTCCAGTGAGCGACCACGAGCGCTGCATGAAGCCCACTTGGGCGTCATCGCCTTGTCAACCTTCATTAGGCCCAATGGGCGCCAATGCGAAACAGACCGTTCAAAGACTGACCGCATTCCCGTGATTTGTTCGGAACTTGCTCCTCTTTGCTCGTCTGCCCAAAAAAATTGCCCGCCTGGAAATCTGGTCCTTGAGTTGAAGTTATGCCCATGTGAAGTTTCACACCTAAATTCCGATGGTTTGACGCCGGAATCAACATCCTCCTCACCAGACCAGCCCCAGAACCTGATAATGATACAGCGGCTACAGTCGCGCCCAGCGAGAAGCAGATGGCAGCGGGACAAGATAAGTGTGTGTTCCCATACCCAGAATTCGAAGTCGTGTTCAGTGTTGACTTTTTTCACGCGGAAGTTTCAGACTCGGAAGTTCGAGAAATAAGTGACCAAGGATGGTCAAGGATACAGCAAGTCAAGAGTTTGGCGCACGAAGGATGCTGGAAGAACCCAAGTGAGGTGCGAGCTCATTTTGTTGTAGCCTCTGTTTATAAGAGACTAGGAAGAACCAGAGTTTCTTCAAGACAGCTCGGAGTCGTAACACTCCGGGCTCCGGGAGCCTCTTTGATCCGAATGACATGATCTCTCGCTCGGGTTCAAAGCGTACTACTGCTCTTCCTCATCTCAAATACGACAATGGGCGATTCTATGGTCGATGATTCTTGGCCGATTGGAAAGGGTATAACAATGACGGTCCTCCAAAACCCGCTCCGAACCCGCGTGCACTCGACGGGAGAAGCAGTCTTGAGCGTCCCACCCCATTGGCACACTATGCACGATGAGCATCATGTTGTGCTCAAAGGCAGCCTCATTATCACGCAAGACGGTGTGAGGAAAGTTATTCGTCCGAACGACGGTCCTACTCTCACACGGAGAGGAGTCGTCCATAGTCTGGAGTCCAAGCTAGGGGAGGAAGCCATTTTTGAGGAGACTACCCAGTCTGACGATGTGGTTTGTTTACTTTTCACTCGAATTTCTTGGTGCGCAATAGTCTAACGGACGTTCTATAGACTGAACAGAAAACAATATTTTTCCGCAATGTGTTCTGCCCGGGACTGCAGTAGTCCTTCTTCGGTGTTATGCAAGTGTTCTATCACGGTGATACATACCCCAAATTTCCCGCTGGGTTCCGATGGCTTGAGTGGCTTGTGAGTGGGTGCCTGGTTCTCGCCTTGGATTGTGCAGTTGACATACGGGAATTTATTGCTGTTTGCAAAATAGTTGGCGGTCACACGTTTTGATCAAATAAACGCCACCCAAACATCCCAGCTCGCGCGAGCCATAACTCAATGAATACTGCTCAGAACCACACGATTCTATAGTCAAATCGAACCGTCTTGACGAGCCCTAGAGCGCCCCGGGGTCGGTTTTGCGAAATCTTGATCTCCTCGTCGACCTTACTGGTGGGGCTGTTTTTCAAGTGCGCGAGCCACAGCGATGGAGAACGCGGGTTTTTGGGTGGTTTGAGTGCACCATAGAGATCTTATGGATGCCGGGGAGAGTGCCCCGTGTCTTTTTGGGCCGGTGCGTATCGCCAATGCTATGAAATCCGCTCAGTTTTATTGAGGGACTGTCACGTTGCTTGTGCAGCACCGCAGTGTTCGCGTATAGATGACAGGAGCTGTGGAACTTGTCTATGTGCCTCCCAGAGGTCATATGTATGCATTACTACACTAGAACAAGTATTCTGTAACCCACTACAGTGATTCCGGAATGAGGTCGTTTATTCTCGTGTTCAAGCAAATACGGTTGTCCAGCTCATGTTCAATGGCCAGAATCGGAGCACATGGTTGGTCTAAGGTCCTGTAACTGTCCGGGGACGAAACAGCGGTGGCAGACGGAAAAGAAGGGAGGTATAATTCCTGAAAACGCATCGTACCCGACAACGGGCTTAGTACAGCCTCTCCATGCAAGCATGTACCCAAAACCACATGGGGCACCCTCCCAGACATTCATACAGTACCCATAGAGCACTTGGATGAGCACGATGTCCGCAACTTTCCTCGCTGTTGCCCTGACGGCCGAGAAATGACCCCTCCAGCGGGGACAGCGATGATGGCGTCAGATTTGAAATCCAATTGTGGGGGCATCTCGGGCTAGTCTAGACGATTCGATTTCACTATAGGTTTGTAGGAATCGGCGCAGAGGTCGACGAGATATGGCGCGCGCAAGTTCTGGCGCAAATTTGGTTGAAAACATGTGACCGCCAACTATTTTGCAAACAGCAATAGATGGTCGTGGTCGTAGGCGGCTGGTTAGCACCCTTCGTGGGATATCAGCTACCGGACAAGAGGCTCAGGATGGACCCGAAAAGGTTTCCTTCGAAGAAGACAAATTAAATACCAAATCGCATGCACAACCTGAGAGTCTTCTCTCATCGCATATATCTGACTCTCTGAAAGAGGAAAATGCATTCGTGCCCAGAGGCTTGCACCGTGCCATGCTTTCAAAACGGCGTTCATTTTTGAAGTTGGCGAAACATTTAGGGCCGTCGCTCGGTGGGCGCATGAGCCAAGTTCGCCTCCTGCGGGCAAATCGAACCTTTTGGTATATATCCCCTTTTTTCTTGGTGATAGTGAGAATTTGTACAAGGGCGTACGCTGATGGCGAATACGGAATGAGAGCATGGCGCTCGTGGTACTCCCTTCACACTGCATACACTCAATAACATTTTGGATATGTATCCATATAAATCTACGCGATCTAAAGTTTGTTCTCCAAGCTCTTGCTGGTCTTCAGCGCGAGCAGCTTCGCCACAATGTCGTCCAGCGGCATCATCTCGTCCCGCCCTTTGATGCCGATGTTATCCCGATTGCGCACATTGACGGACTGCTTGTTCATCTCCTCCTCGCCGACGACTACACGAAGGTGGTGAGTGGCTAGTTGGTCACGACGAGCGACAGGAACATACCGAGAATGAAGTTGTACTGAGCAATCTCTCCGTTGCGGACCTTCTTCGGGAGCGTGTCGGCACCGTTGTCCACGTCGGCGTAGAGACCGATGGACTTCAGTCGCTCACAGACTTGCGACGCGTACTCTTTCTGTAGCATACCGGGCGAATCAGCCACCATTTCGTGATCAGTTTAGCAGGACGCACGTAAGGGACCGCAACGGGTATAACAATGATCTGGCGCGGTGAAAGCCAGAACGGCCTAGCAAAGTTGCAGGGTCAGATACATATTCACAGAGCACCAACGGAGAATACAAACCACTTCCCAGCGAAGTGCTCGGTGATGATGGCGATGAATCGCTCCAGACTGCCCAAGATCGCACGATGTATCATCACGGGGCGCGTCTCTGGATTCGCGAGGTCCTCGCCCCGGAACTTGAGATCGAAGCGCTCGGGCAGCTGGAAGTCGAGTTGGATGGTCGCGCACTGGAATGAGCGGCGGAGACTGTCGCGGACGCTGATATCAATCTTGGGCCCGTAGAACGCGCCGTCGCCGGGGTTGATCTCCCACTTGCCGGGATACTGCTTCTCGAGCGCGAGCTTGAGTTGCTAGTGCGAAAAACGAACGTGAGTTTCCGAGATGCAGAGCACAAATAAAAGACGCATACATCCTCTGCGTGGTCCCAGGTCTTGATCTCCCCCAGGAAGTTGTCCGGCCGTGTCGACAGCTCGAGCTGGAACTCCAACCCGAAGGTGCCGTAGACGTGCTGCATAAAGTCAAACAGCGCAGAAATCTCCTCCTCGACCTGGCTCGGCATGCAGAACACGTGCGTGTCGTCCTGCGCAAACCGGCGCACACGCGTCAACCCCGTCAACGCGCCAGAAGCCTCGTTCCGGTGGATGATCCCGAATTCCGCCATGCGGATCGGCAGCTCCCTGTAGCTGCGGTCTCTGGACCCGAAGACGAGACAATGCCCAGGACAGTTCATCGGCTTGAGCGCCCATTTCTCCTTTTCGACGTCGAGCGTGAACATGTCGTCTTTGTAGTTCTGCCAATGGCCAGAGGTCTCCCAGAGTTTGCTGTGGAACATGTTCGGAGTGATGACTGGGTGCGACTCAGCGTCGTTATCAAGTATCGGATGTACGCATGGACCGACCTTCTTGGTACCCTCGTTTGAAATATTCAGCCTGTGAGATGTTAGCAGTGTTCGTAGATCACAAGAGAGCTGTATTACCCGCATGAATTCAAGGAGGGTGTTGTATATCCGCGTGCCATGGGGGAGGAAGAAGCAGCTGCCGGGGCTCATGTCATTGAAGAAGAACAGCTCTTGGTCCTGCACAAGGTCAGAAAGAAAAATGCCAGACGCAAACGGGGATGCAATACCTTCCCGATTCGCCGATGATCCCGTTTCGCAGCCTCGACAAGGAACGCTTTGTACTCCGTGAGCTGCTTCTTGTCCGGGAATGAGATGCCGTAGAGTCGCTGGAGGGAGTCGTTGCTCGCGTCGCCGAGGAAATAGGAGGAGGAGTTCTGGGAGGAGACATGAATAATATTACAGTGGTGAAAAACGAACAATACCTTGGTGATCATCATCGCCTTGATCTTGCCAGTGTGCGGGATGTGCGGTCCCACACATAAATCGATCATAGGTCCACAGCGGTACACGGTGGTCGACGTGCCATCGGGCACCTTGGTTTCGATGAAATACTTCTTGTACTTGTTGTACTAGAACCAAGTCAAGCCAGGTCCACGCGAGAAGGGCGAGCGTACGGCGAACATCTCCAGCAGACTCTCTTTCGTCATCACGAGCCGCTCGAATTTCTGCTTCTCCTTTATGGCAGCTTCGGATACCTTTTCGAGGGCAGGATAGTCAGAGATGGAAACGGTTCTGAGGGGGAGATGAGAAGCAGGCTGCGCATTATTTCAAGGACGCACCGATCCTCTATTGCCATTTCGTAGAAGAATCCTTCATCCGTCGGGGGGCCGAAACATAGATGGCAGCCATAATGGCGCTCAGCGGCTTCGCCCAACACATGTGCGGACGAGTGCCAGAATACTTGCTTGCCTATTACGCAGTTGTTTTTCGAGTGGTCCAACACGAAATTCGGGACACACCTTCGGGATGCTCAAAGTCCAACAACTCGAGTTTGCAGGGGCCTTCCAAGGGACGATCCAGGTCCCAGAGTTCACCATTGACCTGCGGTGTTTGTCGTATCCTCGCAAATCGCTGGAAGAGTCGCGACATACCTTCGCAATGACAATCCGTTCGGACAGACTCTTTGACACCTCTTTCGCGACGTCCATCGGACTGGTTTCCCAGCTCTTGCCCTTCCGTTCGGACCCATCCGGCATCGTGATAGCAATGTCCTCCCGGGGTTGCGCTGAAGTCGATGTCAGGATCTCAAAAAGCGTATTCAACAATTGTTATTGTCCACCCTTGACAAATTCATCGTGTTCTGCCTTGAGTTTCTCAAAGATTTGGACGCGATGGTCGAAAAAGGCCGGCGCCGGTTGCAACTGGCCGGTTCCCTCAGTACATTGACATGCCCTCCATAACAGACGCGCCACACCTCTAGAGGAAACGCAGACGCTGCTGCTGGTTTGCCTTTCTTTTCCTTGCCTTCTTTAGGCTTTTGATTGTTGTTTTGCGCGGATACGACTTTCGGGGTTTCAGAGGAAGACGCGACGGGGGTAGCCATTGTTCTAACAAGATGCAGACGAGGGAGAAGCAGACGAGGCCGATACGTGGATGAGAGTGGGACGTGGCAGCGATGCGAAAGTTGTGGTCGGAAAAACCGTCCCAGCATCTATCTGAGGGATCGTGACTCGCACTTCGATCGCTCCTTGATCTCTCTTGATCTCTACCTACGCGCAGCTACGCGAAAGCCTATGCGCTCAAACTCTTCTGAGACGATTGTTATGCCTCAAATGCTGCTGGAATCCGTTATTGGCATCTGAAATGGCCCATGAAAATGTATTGGCGGGCTACTGGTAGCAGCGCTTATGCACGAATGGGTTTGAGGCCTTATGCGCTTGAGCCCTCAATGCGCCGTGCGCGTTAACGTGCAGCTGGACGCGACAACGCCAGACGTCGTCTGAGGCAACCGACTGGAAGTCTGGCACCAGAAACGACGAAATATCCTCCCAACTGCATTCAACCGCTCTCATACAACCGCTCACATAGTATCCATCACACGACTTGTTCACATTCACCCGTATAGATCTCCCACATAATGCGAGTCTGACCATTTTTGGCAGACTGCAATGTATATTTTTTATTCAACACTCCTTCGTTGCGGCTTGGGACGGACAGGGCATGTCGGATCCTTCAAGCGTGCCATTGGCCTGACGAAGCGAAATGATAGTAAGGACCACGCCACGGTCAAGCTGCAAGAGCTCACAACTGACGTTGTAGGTGCAATACCCTTGATTTTTGACCTTGTCCTCCCCCTCTTCCTCGTAACTATTATGAAGATGTGAATGCGATGAGCAACAAGGATTCATGTATGCATACCCGCAGAACTCTTGTTTCAAGCCAGCATCATAGTCACCGAACACCAGATGGTATACCGCCTTTCCTTCCTTGACTTTGTCGGGACAGACAGCGCATCGGGCGAAAACGACACTAGCCGCTGAGAGCACGAATAGGGCAGCAGAGATACGCATGGAGGAGTTTGGGAGCGAGAACTGAGGCCTACTGAGGGGGTGCGGTCTAAATTGCCGGCGGTTTTATAGTCTGCAACCTGGTGTGAATAATGGCGCAACACGCCATAGAATCTCGAGCTCAAGAAGGATGGGAGGATGCACTCGGGTAGGTCCCACATCCCGTTATACCTGTTGCTGTCGTACGTATTGGATTTTTTAGGCCTCCTCATCTCACGAGCTCTGAGTTTCTCAAAGTTCCAGTCGTCTTCTTCGAAGTCTCGATGCAAGGCGAGGGGTGGGTCTTTCCACCCAAAAGGTTGTTCACCGAAGTATCTTGAGGATCGAGAGGAGACGCTGCCACACATGGCCGCCTCACTGTAGGTTGAAGGGATGGGAATTGAAACATCATGCCCGTGAGTGGTTGAATTTTTACGTTGAACCTTCATTGTCTGGCTTGAATTTACCGATCCGGCTGGAAGGTCGATTGTGCCCAAGTTGTGCCCCATTCTCTAGGTCCGCCGCAGCCCCATTTTTGCTTCTCCCCATGCGCCTCCATCGCCTGCAGGAAGCTGAGGTCAGTAACGTGTCTTCGAACTGCTCATATGCCCCCTGAAAACTTCGAAAGTCTAACGCGGTCCAATTGTTTGGTAGCGGCGCAAGATTGCGGGTTTAAGTGCAGTCCGAGATCAAGAACTCTTTATTGCGCACACTAGCAGTGCACGTGTCTGGCACTTGTTTTAGTTCCAGCCCCCACCGTTTTTTTTTGTCGTCATTGCTTGAACAGCTTATTCCGCGTCCGTGCAAACTCGGGTGTCTGGGTGTCTGTCTGCTCAGAAACTCCACCAACGGGGACAGGAGACGGAGGCTAAATTTCTCGGAAGCTTCGCTGACAAAGTGTCGACTCTTGAGTGGAGGAGAGACTGCGTCTGCCAGCAAAATTAACCCAGTAAAGCAAGCGCACGACTGTAGATCGAGTCGGGCGAGTGAGCGAGGGAGTGGAGAAAGAACAAAGACACACAGAGTAAACACTTGGTAAACACATGTTAAGCGATTTGCCTTAAACGGCATCGAAACCTCCCAATTCCCAAAATAGAAATCTCGAAATGGAGTGACCTCAGACATTTGATGACAAAAGCATAACGGATGAGATAACTCCAAAACCCGCGACACATTCATGCTCTCCCAAAGAAAAATAGGATTTCCCCAGAACCCGAATACCCAAACGGAACCAATAAGTTAAGTTAAGTTACGACCACTATCCATACAAAGCCCAGCTCATCATTTCTCCAACGTATCATCGGACTGTCATTTACCCGGTGAAGAACGCGTTGATGCCCTGAATGTTGGCACCGTTGAGAGTCGCGCCGATCCCGCTGGCTGCCTTGGCGAGGTCGAAGTCCTGGAGAACGGCACACGGATTAATATCTGAGGTCAGATAAGAAAAGACACCACGTACGGCTTGCTGCGTAGCTTTGCCAGGGGCGTCGAGGCTTAGGATCTGGATAGTCATGGAGCCAGGAGAGAGCAAGTATGCGGTGTCTTTGCCGTTGATCAGGGCGACCTCCTGATCGATAGGGAAAGAACCCTTCTTCTGAGGATATTGCTGCGGCAGTATCAGAAGACAGTCACGAATACCGAGAGGAGGAGACCAACGTTGACACCCTGGACCTTGAGGTTTGTGGCGTCGATGCTGAGCTCAGTGTAAACGGCCTGCGGAAACAATCAGTAAACGATGTCACTGACATCCGCTAGAGAAAGACCCACAGTGTCGCTGTCGCTCTAGCAAAAAACCAGTCAGTAATTGAACACGCGGGAGCGATCACGGTTGACTCACGATGTAGTAGTTCTTCGTGGCATCCGAGAACTCTCCCCATGCGGTGTGGACGCTGCCGCCAATCTGGAGATCCTGGGTCTTCGCAGTGGTGCTTCCATTGCCAAAGTCAAGGAGGTTGATCCCCTTGCCAATGTCCGTGTTCATCAATGCGTCGGCGCCCCGGACCACGGTGAGCGACGCAGGGTTTGAGCCACCGTTAGGCGTGTTCTTCTGGAAGTCGGGCGAGAGGGATCCATCAGCGTTGACCGTCCACACTGCGACGAAGCCGGTGTTGCCCTGGCTTCCTTTCACGGAGGCGAAGAGTCGCTTGCCGTCGTCCGAGAAGAGAATTTGACTCGGGGTATTGTCAGCGTTTGCCGCTGAGGTAAATTTCATGAGTCGAATCATCAGGTTGTATGTGAAGCGACGTACGCGGTGTAGAGAGTTTCAAGTTCAGAGAGCGAACACTGTTGGCAATCGGCACGAGTCCCTTTCTCAGGTCGACATTGTAGCAGCTGACGCCGTTATTCTGGCCGCTACAGGAAAAAAATCAGGAAAGTCTTGCCCAAGTATAGGAGAGACTGACGCGTTGAGAATGCAAACATTGCCGGTCACCTTGCTGGAAAGAAGAATATAAGGTTGACGGATCGCGACTGCATATAAGAGTGGGCTTACTCGATCGTGGCGCTCACAGGAAAGTTGCCTTGGGAGCTGACCGGTTGGCCGATCATACGGATGAACGCCGGATTCTGGAAGTCTTTTTGAAGAAAGATGTTCTAAATCGGCGCTGTGCATCGGAGCGGGAGACGCACCTATCTGGAATAAAGACGCGGTGTCTGATCCAGCGTTAACAACGACGAGTTTGTCGTTCACGACCTTTACAGAGCCCTGCGAGTGGATTATTCGCCAACGATACGTCGCTAAAAGTAACCTACGTACCTGGGATGCGAGAGGATTGGGTTTAGATGTATCAGGACCCATGTGAGCTCCTCGGCCACCGGCATATACCGCGTCTCCAAATAGCTGCAAGTCGAAGGTTAATATCAACAGGAAATTTAATAAAGAACGACGGACCATCTTGCCGTTTCCGTCAAGATTTGCCGTGAAAACAAAATTTCCATTCGGTTCGTTGGACATCCCTGTAGCTGTTAAGACAATATTGTGATTGTTTCAGGAACTAGGCTCACAGTAGATGCCACCGGGTCCACCAGCAGTAAGACCTGGACGGTTCTTGTCCGCCGTGTTGCAGACGGGGTTCTGCTTCACGTTAGCCGGTGCCGCAGACACCAGGATGGCTGTCGAGAGAGCCAAGACGAAGTTGATGCAATACATTGGAAGTTTGATGATGAAAGAAATGAAATGGGTATGAAAAAAAGAAGGTGGCCGTAGAAAGAACGAAAGTAAAGCCGCCTGGGCTGCGAGGGGAGAAGCGACTTCAAAAAAGAGCAGGAAGACCAGAATCTTTAGCGCGTCCTTTTGTACCTCTCATTATCCATGGCGATATCAGACCGTTCCGGGCGGTATCATTCATCGCGGGCAGTCCTCCGCGATGACATGCAGTAGGCCAGTTACTGTACCGTCTCAGAATCTGATGCCAAGTCGATAGAAAAGTGAACGCCGTGGCCGTGTTGTCTCTCCTGTTGTAAAACGGACTTCCCGGTGTTGGCTTTGGTTTTGAAGCGGCGTTCGAATGTTCATGCCGGTACAAGCCCAAACCATTGAGGACTTCAATTTTTTTGGGATTTTGAACTTCGTGGTCAGCGTTTTGATTTTTGTTAAAATTGTTTGTTTGTTTGAGGACGATCACGTGTCGCTTTTCTCACGCACGCGCGCCGATCATTCGGTCGGACTCGAGTCCTCTCGATTGCCAACCGCAGTCGACGTTGGCGCTCGAACATGCACCGAGCACGGTTGTCACCGACGGTACCGTACGTACGGGTTGTCCGCAATAAACGGGACGTCAAGACCCCTCAAATCTTTTGATGCGGTTTGGCTAGCCGCAGCACTCCCAATCCTTGGCATTGGGACTTGCCAAGGTATAGTACTCAATCGTTGTACTTGCGGGTTTCCTTCGGGTTCCTTTGGTTCTATCTCGCGATTCCGTAGTGTTGTGAACTGAAATGCAGGGTTTGCCTAGATTGGCAGGATTGCCCACTCGGCGGACTGTTTTCGCTGGGTTTTCGACGTCTTGAATGGATACGATGGCCATCGATGGCAACTACCGCAGGCCCCCGGTCACTCGGGGTTAACTACCTCCGCCAAAACCTCCAAATTTTGGTCGATTTATCTTACGATTTTGGGGCCTCAGGGTGTCGATTTACTTTACGGCGGAGCGAGTTTGGGGGTCAAAAATAGCCGAAAATCGCAATTTTTCGCTCAAAGCCATTGTTTTTGGTGGATTTGAGCCGTAAGAGTGCCTTCCTGGTCTTTAAATCACCACACGAACGATTTTGAACAAAACCGTGTCAAAACAGACCTTTCTCTGGCTCTGAGCCCAAGTACACCCTAAAAAAAATTCCCGGGCTCCGCCCGATTTACTTTACGCTGGACGTAGTCGACCGGTTTGAGCGTCGATTTACTTTACCAGACGGACTGCTTGAGGCCAAATTTTCGACGTCGATTTACTTTACGCCGGAGGTAGTTAGTAGGTAGTGACCGGGGGCCTACTACCGCTGTGCGTAGCTGCAGATGGGCACCCTCGCTTGACCCAATCGGAACACTGGCGGCACGCCAAGACTCAGATAGAAATATGAAGGTTCGCGACGCCATGACAGTGGTACAACAGTTGAGTTCAAACCCGTTCCCTGGGTCCCAGTGCCACTAATTAAGTGGACGACTGGAAGGGGGAAGCAAGCTGGGAAGGGTACACAGACGCCTACAACTCGGAAATAGTTTCGAATTTAATTATCCTGTCACCGCAACTGCGCGCGCGAAGTCAATATCTATTGTACAGTTAGTCTAGGTTCCCCCGGGTTCAACTCGCCAAATCTTGATCACGCCTGCGCGATCTCCGCTCACGATTCCTCCTCGGAACGGAGAATCGATACACGCCAAGGCCGTAACGACGTCCTGGTGAGACTTCAACAGATTCTGTTGGTTGTGCGTAATGAGCGACATCCGCTGCGCGGGACGGTTGCTCTGGCTGCCAGAGGCAGCGGCGCTTGACCAAGTCTCGACGTATGTCGAAGCGGTGCCGGAGGAAGAGGTACTACGGAAACGGTGACAGTCAGGGTGGGCTTCGAAGACGGAACAAGTCAGTTACCTGAACGACGGTCTCTCATTTTCTAATTCGAGGCCGCTCAACACCGTGGTACGCTCCAATCTGCTCAGATCCCAGAGTCGAAGTTTGCTGTCTTCTGACCCTGTGACCATAAATCCTCTGCGCGCATGTCCCGAGTCTGCGGCTGTATCGCCGACGTCGGATCTATGTACACCCGTAGGACCACCAAAATCGAGGCCAACCACCAAAGCACGAACGTCTGGTGATGGAGGGGGCAGCAGTTCATCTTGGAACGTGCTTTGCGAGGACGGCCGGGGCCGTTTGCCCGCTGCGTCAACAGCACTCTGCTTGGAATGTACTAGAGCCGCAATAGCAGCAGCGGGACTCAAGTCTGCATCAACCCCAATGAGCTCGTGCGGCTCCGGGAGTGGCTCAGCCTCGCCGGTCCGGGTGATAAAGGTCTCCACGAGAATGGCCTTCTCAATGTCCCAAACCTCGACCAGATTAGTGGACGTTCGATCCGAGGTCCGCTTCGACGCCTCCACCGCAACCATGACCCACTTGCCGCGCCCTTTGGACGGGTGCACAACGCACTGATGAATGCGAACGAATCTACCAGTTGATGCGACCCCCGCGTGCCAACTCTTCAGCAACAAGCCAAAACGTCGGTCCCAAAGCGTTAATACCCCTGTCGAGGTACCCACAACGATCCAGGACCGCTTGCGATCGATACAGAGGCAAGTGATGGGACCGTAATGGCGTGGGTTTTCCATGGTTTGCAGAACGCGCATAGTTCGCAGGTCGAGGATTGTGATGAAGGAGTGAGTGGTCGCATAAACGAGGTTTGAGGCGGTATCTGCACATCAATTTTCAGTTGACGTCCACAAGAACAAGGCTACAACAACTGACCAGTGTTATAATGAGTCATGCAGGTGATATATTCGCCTTGGGCGAAATGCTCGACCTGATGCTCCCGGATAACTTGCAGCTTGTTGTACTTCGGTAGCGCACTGCCTTGCGTTATGTGAACCCGAACGATATGCAAGCTTCCGTCATCGGCCGCACTCGCAAAACAATGAACGCCCTCGAGGATGCACACACACTTGACCCGAGCATGGTGCTGTCCGTACGTATGTCGAGGTTTACTCGTAACATTCCGCTCCAGCCGCGCAGTATCCCAAACCTTGACCGTCTTGTCGTCCGACGCTGATACGAAGAACATATGGTCGGGCGAAACGGCGAGACCCGTGATGGCATCCGAGTGCGAAGTCAGATGTGCTACTAATGTCGCCTCGGTTTGTCGAGCAGTGCCATCCCGCGATGCGAAGGTGTGCCTGACTGCGTTTCTTCTCCTGACAGGGCCTTCATGAACCTTGGGACCGAAGTCGTGTTGGAGCTCGCGGTTATTATCCAGATATAGATTCTCCAGCAAGTTGCTGATGCCAGCCTCTTGTCCGTCTAAAAAGCACCGATCAATTACTGCTGGGCTTGTGCGGTCCAAACTTACCGTAAGTAGAAATCGGTAACAGTGAAGGAACCCGTGGGCGGAATGGACCGCGGATGGTCGTTGACATCGACATTGGTGACGAACGTCCAGACCGTTCTGGAGACCCATCCGATCGCAGCTTCGATCGCGCATCTAGCACGCCTACTGCATTCGTTTTGGACGAACCCACCGCCGGCGCAGCCTTCTGGCTATCAGGCGCGCCGAATTGCATCCGACTGAGCGGTCTGAACGTCGTCGAATTGGTAGTCGAAACGACCGAGTCTGTCGGACTACCCGGCCGCTCAATCGGAGAGGTAAGCCCAACGGCGGGAAGGCCCTGCGTTGCTACGATAGGAGACAACGTGTTGCGGGGCTCCCGAGGAGGAGTGTGGGGGAGGGCGAGGGATGAGCTCGAGCCATTGATAGTGGCCAGTCTCCGGCGCAGATCTTCGAACGGAGCATCTGCGCTTGAAACTCGACTAACGAACCCAGGGCTGAGTAAAGGAGTGCCCAAAGCTGAGGTTTTTCGGACATGTGAATGGATCCGAGAACTACGGGACGCGCTCAAGTCGCTTGACCGCGCCTTGAGGAAAACAGTCTGGGGCGTCACTCCTAGCTTGGGTAATTCGATGTCGCCAATTGACTTGAGGTTCTTGTCGGCCTCTAGTTCAAAGCTCAAACGGGATGCAAAGCTGATCCAGCATCAGCCGGAGCAAACAAAGACAAACTTGCAAACCAACCTCGATATAGCGTTGGCAAGCTTGAGGATGTAGTCCCGCATGGCCAGAAGTTTGGTTTCTTCCGAGGAGGTCATACCAAGCTGCTGCAGCTTGGTCAATTGGGCTTCGTCTCTGCGATATAAAAGATCAGCAAGTGGAACACGCGGAAGGAGGTGCACCAACTCGTCAGACTTCGGGTTTCTCGATATGGTACCCGTCTTTCGAAGGGAGACGACGCTCTCTCGGGGAGACTCGGTTTTGATCCGCCGTTGCCCTCGCCAGAATGTGCTCTTTTCTGCTTTCATCGCCCATTGCACGGCAGCATCGAAGACCTGCCTGGAAAGCTGAACGACATAAGCCAGCAGAATAGACAGAGGACGGAGATCCATACCGGGGGCTTCATGGCCGTCAGGAGACTCTGCTCATCAATCACAACGATATCCGACTTCAAAAAATGGCGAAGCGAGGGATACAAAATGCACCAAACGTCGCTCGTGGGTAGATGTGAGGCAGCGGATACAATAAAAGCAGCCGCGCTGGCCAACATGAGTACCGAAAAAATGCAAGAGTGACTGCGCAGTTACCTTGGCGTATCCATATGTTCGGATGGTACAAAAATCCGAGAGTCGCACTCATCAGTTCCCAGATACGCATCTTCTGGAATAGACCCAGTTCGCACAAGCTGGTCAGGGATGCGAGGACTTTGGCAACAACGGTTTCCTCGACATCTGTAGATATTTAGTTGATCCATCAACTTCCGATGGTCGCGCGATACACACCAGATAATGCTTGGATCATCAGTGGCAAAATGTACTCTTCCAGACTGCGTCCGCCAGCGCAAGCCGCGACATCGACGATGCTCTCAAAGAAAGCGTGTCGCAAGAGCCAGTCGCGATCGTTGAGATACGTGATCATATGGCTCAGCAGGACATCGTTGGTCTTCTGCCGTCCGAGGAAGATGCACATGGACGATATGTCGTGCAGAACGGCGCGTTTTACGACGCTCGACGGGTCCATCAACAGAGCGGACAGATGCTCTTGGACGTTGTTCTGCAGATCTTGCATACTCGCCTCGTACGAAATCTAAAACGGAATGAGAAGCTGCTCCGCATGAAACGATGACTTCAGTCACCTCAAAGCGTGCATGGTCGTACTCTTGCGCCTCGGGCGACAGCTTGAAGGTTCCGTGCGCCTTCAATGCTTGCCCCATCTCCAGGTATCTCACAGCCGTGTCCGCCAATTGGACAATGCACTGCGCATATGTGCACCGGACGGAAACTTCGGGGTCCTGGACCACATACTTGATGTTGGGGATGATATACTCGGGGAAGATGAGGGCATTGGACGGTGTTATGACCGTCACCATCATGAGCTGTGTTGAACGCGGTTAAAGGTGAACAAAAACCAAATGAAAGTAACGCACCACCTGAATCATTGTCCGCATTGCCGCAGCGCGGACGGTCGCGGAGTCATCATGCAAAAGCTCTACGATATAAGGGACCATGCGGTCCAGCTTGGCTTCATCCGTGAGATGGGAAGACAGCGCCAAGAAAACATCTAATGCTCGGACTTTGGAGCTGGGGAGGGAGCAATTCCGGATGTTGGCCGTGACTAGAGCCAAAATGATGAGGGCGGGTCCATCTTCAGCAGCACGCGGACCAGATTGCAAGGCGCCACGCAGCGTAGACTCGCGATTGGGAATGTGCAGCTCGACGGGAAGGATGTCCTGCGCGGAATGAGACGACGAAGAGAAGAGAGGTACAAACACTGACCTGGAAAGGCTTCGACATGCTCGTGGTGGAATTATACTCCACCTTGACATCCATGACGGTCTCCTCCACGGTATCCGGGACGAGGTACGGTTCGACGCTCTCATAATCAGACCAGATTCTGTCCATTCTGTGGTCCGAATCGCTGGGGAGCGCGTCCGGCGGCGTTTCTGTGCCGCCCGCCAAAGACGAATTCGGTCGCATGACCGAACCCGATACGGAGGGTGTGATGGTCGCTGGGGTGGCGGCCGTCGACGGAGCAGTCGTCGAAAAGGGCGGGTTGGACGGGAGGTCGTTGATGGACGAGACGTAGTTGTGCAGAAACGAGTAGAAGCACTCTGGGAACACAGTCCCCCGCGATGTGTGCAGAAGCGTATCGAAGGTCGGTCGTGCGGTCGGCTCGAGGTTGATCATTTGTCTTATGACATTCTACTGCCCGGGATAAGGACGGTTCGCGAAGGCGGGAAGGTATAGCTCACCCGAACACCTTCATCTTCGATTGCACTCAAATAGCTGTCGACGAGGTATTCGCCTTCTCGGTACTTGAAGAGCTGGCTGAGCGTGAACAGCGGCGCGCCGTCCAGGAAAAGCTCCGCGATGACGCATCCGGCGCTGAAACAGTCCATGGATTCGGTGACCTTGCCGTCTCTCTTTCCTTCGTTCTCGTCCATCGCAATTTTCGATTTCTTTGCGCTGATCTCTGGGTTGGTAGCGGCAGTATAGAACCGTTCCGGAGCAATGTAGCACGTCCGTCGCCCAGACGTGTCAAAGAAGAAGGAAAAGTCGGAGGGGTCGTCAAGTGGCAGGTAGGTGGGTTTATACGAAGCAAAGTCGGACAGATAGACCCAGTTCCAAGATGTTACGAGTATATTTTCCGACTTGATGTCTCCGTGCGACACTTTGCGATTCCTGGCGTCCCGGAGGGCGTTCAGAAGCTGGAACGCGATCCATTTCTTCTCGATTAAACTCAGAAACGGGCGTGTGCTGGATGGAACATAAGATTGGAAAGCGAAAGTGAACCTGACGCGTACCTGATACGGTCGTAAAGGTTGCTGGCTATCCACTGCCGAATAATGTACCCTGCCTTGTCCGTCTCGACGAAAGATTGATAGTTGTAGACATTGGCTATATCCATCAAGGCTTCCCGGTCGGCTGAAATAAATTAGGACAATCAAGAGCTGCAAGAAAGATCCTACCTTTCAGCCTCCGATGATAATTCCTCAACGATAAGCCGGGGTCTGGCTTGATGAATATTTTTATGACCATGTACCCGTTGTGGTGGCGGCATTTCACGGTTTTGAGAAAGCGCGCAGAGCCCAAACTGCGGGATTTATCAACGATGTACTTACAAGAAGACGCAGGACGCACCTCTTCTCATAGATAATGTCAGTTCCTAATTCCGCGACGAAAGAGTCGAGCGCCGCGGTCGTGCGTGTTAACGTTGAACCCGATTGCGTGTTCCCCATATTTGCGGACCAGACGTCAAAGTTGACCGAGTAGTGTGAACCACGAGCGTCGTGGTCATGAACAGAGGGAATAGCAGGCGCGCTGCTGTAGCCCAAAGAGGGTAGGTGTTATGCGGTACCGTTTGGCAAGAACGTCTGAATCAAGCATTGAGCCGGGATGCCGGTGCCTTTGCGGCACGGTAGCCTCAGTGTCTCGCAGTGAGATCTGAGTCTTTATCAGGGTAAGACGATGTGGGCAGAAGGGAGGAGGCAGAAGGAAGTGGTTGCGCCCGAGGAGGACCGTGAGGGCAATTATCAACAGTGCGCGGCAATTTCCGCGTGGTTCGATAAACATTCAACCAAGTTCATGTTCAAGTTGGCTTGAAGTACAAGCTCCAGACTTAGGGCAACGACCCCAAATTCTAATAGTAATAGGGACGTGGTTTTAGAAGGCATGGCGTGGCACAAGCCTCTGAACTCGAATCCATTTTTTGTCTCTTTCACAAAAACGCGAAGACCGACGGACTACATATGTGTGAAAATGGTGTGTTTAATTTTTCTTCTTCGAAGGAAACCTGTTCGGGTCCATCCGGAGTCTTTTGTCCGGTAGTTGATATCCCAAGAAGGGTGCTATCCAGCCTCCTACGACCACGACCATCTAAATCCGAGCATGTCAGCTACACATTCAGTATGATCAAGGAGGCACCACTCACAAGCCGCTCAAGCCATCGGAACCCAACGGGAAATTTGGGGTATGTATCACCATGGTAGAACACTTGCATCACACCGAAGAAAGACTGCAGTTTGCCCGGGGAGAATAAGTTACGGAAGAAGAATGTTTTCTGTTCAGTCTATGGAACGTCCGTTAGACTATTGCAAGAATTATGCGAGAAAAAATTGTACAAACCACATCGACAGACTGTAGGGTAGTCTCCTCAACAATTACTTCCTCCTCTAGCTTGGTCTCGAGACTATGGACGACTCCTCTCCGTGTGAGGGAAGGGCCGTCTTCCGGACGGATAACTTTCCTCGCCCCGTCTTGAATGATCGTGAGGCTGCCCTTGAGCACAACATGATGCTCGTCGTGCATACTGTGCCAATGGGGTGGGACGTTGAATACTGCTTCCCCCGTCGAGTGCAGACGGGTTCGGAGCGGGTTTTGGAGGACCGTCATTGTCATACCCGTTCCAATCGCCCAAGAGTCGTCAACCAGAGAGTCACCCATTGTCGTATTCGAGATGAAGCAGAAAGACAGTGATACACGGTGGCAGGTTTGGAAGAGTGGTATTGGCCCTGAGTCTCAGACATTTCATCATAGCGCCGATAAGTCATCGTGATCAGCCGAGTCGAACACGAGTAGAACGGCTATTTTTATTGCAAACTTGTTGCAAACCGTCTCAGGCGGGATTCTTCGACCGTGAAACTTGGGTTTCTCCAGAAACTCTCGCAGAAAAAAACCTTCGTCTATATCCCTGCTGTATGCTCAGTTTCGTCTCCGGCTTACGAGGCCTCCAAACGAAAAAAAAAAATCGAACGCAGATGTAAAGATGCGAGCGCACATTGATCTATCCACTGCCGCCACGATCTGCTTCTCACTAGGCGCAAGTGTAGCCGCTGTATTTTCATCAAGGTCTGGGGAACAGTTGATGTTGATTCCGGGGTCGAGCCATTGAGATTCCCGTGGGATCGAAATCTCCGTGCCTTGCATAAAGGGTTGGTGTTCAGGGAATGGCAGGCAATTTGGGCAAGAAGAGCAGAGAAGCGCATTGGGCTCCGGGCCCGGGGCAAATTAACACTGGAGAAACGTTGTTTTTGAGGCTCAGAGGCTGGCGCCGTCACTGGCGACTTGAAGGTTCAACAAAACAAAACAAGGGGATAGCGCCAAGTGGACGTTCGTCGCTCATGCAGCGCTCATGGACGCTCACTGGAGAAACAGACCGAACGGCGAGAGTTGGGCGAGAGTTGGGGGTCACCATCATGCCATCACTGCCATCGCCCGCTTTGGTCAGCGGGCGGCCCCGGCCGGCCAGTATTTGATGAGTTGATGGCGACGGCTTGGCGCTTGTCGTCCCCGCCTCCAGACGGTCCCGCCCCGCCTTGCATATTACTTGGATTTGGATGTGTTATGGTCGTCTGCCTACTGGGGTGCGTCTCATGATAAGTGCCACAGTTGTTGGTCGTCCACTCAAGAGTATTTTCCCAATGGATTTTGACACCCACGTTTTTGCCTCTTGGTCCGAATCTCTGTTTCTATGCTTTGCGAAATTTCGCTCATGTTACGTTCTTCCGGCCCATGCCACGCGATAAATTACAACGAGAATACAGATTTAAACAAGATCTAAGCCGCCGCACAACAGCTGAACAATTTTGCGAGGCTGAAGTTCTGCACAAGGTGTCAACATCTTTGTTTGCGCCGTGGTGGAGAAGAAAAACCTCTTTTGCGTCGTCTATTGCAGCCTGCGCCCGGGCTTTTTCAGCATTCATTTCGTCCTGTGCCTGCTGCTTTTTCGCGTCGAGTTCCGCCTGTGCCTTGTCCCTTTGCTCCTGGATCGCTGCTTGGGCATTCTCCTTCGCTGCTTGTGCCTCCGCCAGCGCCTGGTCCCTTGCGTCGTCTATCTGCGCCTTCGCGTCATCGATCATGGGCTGGAACGTTTCGCCCAGCTGCTCTTTGGCGTAGTCTTTCAACTCGTCTTTTTGCTCGTCGGCGTAGTCCTTCGCTTGGTCTTTGGCGTAGTCGACCGTCTGTTTGCGAGCCTCCTTCGCATAGGTCCTCCCCACCTCGCGGAAGGACTCCTGCTTCTTGGCCTCAGGTTGTAACTGGCCTCCGCGGTCTGGTCACAGAAACCTGATGAGCTATGCACCGGACCCGAGTGCGACGCAAGACGTACCCGACATATTAAGCGATCTAAAGGTATATGGGGGTGTGCGGGTATGTGGGTGGGTCGAAAAGCACTTGCCTTCAACCCGCCACCCAGTCCCAGTTTAAATACCGCCTTTGCTTTCCACGGTGGTCGGTCATCTTTATGCGCTTGACGGCATCCAATTTGTTCCTATGCCAAAGACCGTGTAGAGAATTGACGTTTGCCAGATAGCCGCGCGCGCGCCCAACGTTCAACTGTCGCGTTGAAAATGGTAGCGAAGATTTCGTGCAGATCGAGCTGATGAAATTGCTGTTTTGCAGTCGTACTCGCTGGTACTCATCAGATGCCCGCCCTTGAAGCCCAAAATTAGCTTTTTGCGTTCGGTGGAGGATTTGCATGACCGATATTTTTTGGAAGCCCTACGCGTGATAACCATCTCTTAACAGTCATTTTCAGTCTTTGCCCTGGTCGACTGCGTCGGCGTTCATCGGTCGCCGTCGTATCCGGCCGTACACGTCTAGGCAATTGCCCGGCTTGCTGCGATGCTGATAATATTGGCCGTGTTTGAGACCAGTACTATCGACTAGTGGACATATTAGCCAGTAAATATGCTACATGTAGTGCAATCAGCGCCGTGTTCGACGTTGGGAACAGTTTCACGTAGACTGAGAAGACGGAGACAGATCTTCTATGTAAATTTTGCGAAAGAGCTGATGCACCGCCAGCTGTCCGCTTCTTTGGACAGCAGGTATTTTCCATGTCGAGTATTTTTGTCTGCAGATAAGGTTTCTTCTATCTAATCTATGGCAGATCACCGAAATGACATCCTGAGAACATCTGCAGCTGCGGAATGTCTCCCGGCGCCCGCTCTCGTCCGCTGCGGTCCGCAGGAATGCGCAGCATACGGTGTCATATGGTTTCTTAGAAAAATTCGGAGGAAAAGATCTGCGGAGAGCAGCGCCAGAAAAAGGGCTTACATTGAACGAGAGCAACGCCTCTGCTCGAAAAAGACAAGTCGAAAAACGTGATTGGCTTGGCAGCGGCAGTAAAAAGGATATGGCACCGCCACCGGATGTGATCGCCCAAGCGATGTGATCCAATCAAATCGCCAGAATGGGTCATACTCAGCCACACGCAGAGTTGCTACGGTTCCACCATGGCTCCCTCACCATACGAGCGGCCATATCCTCAGCATTCACCCCCGGTTGCCTCCACTTCCGCCATATTTGAGCAGGATGGTCTCCTCGCCAAAGGCAGAGCGCCGTCAAAAGCCTCGAAGCGTATCCGAGGCGAGATTGCCTGCGCAGAGTGCAGACGACTCAAAATCCGCTGCGACAAAACTGTGCCTTGCTCGACATGTGTGAAACGGTTAGAAACGCGCCGATTTCTTGTTTTTCGTTGATTCCAACAGTATTACTTGCGCAGCGGCTGCGGAGCATTGTGTCCAAATGGTCAGTGTCCGAGCCAGAAATCGCGGACTTGACTTATGTACTTTGCAGGCACTATTCCACCAGGGGAGGGTAGCCGGTTTGTGCTGGCGGCAACGGACCACCTACACCAGAAGTTGACGCGAATGGAGGCGCGGATGCACTCGCTTGAGGATGCGCTCGCGATCTTGAATGCCACAGACACAGACAAAACGCATCCTCTTCTTGTTTCACGGGATAGTGAGGACGACGATGACCCGCCAGAAGAAGAGTCCACACTCAATCTCAAAGCGGTTTCGGAGGAACCCTCTCAGGAGCAGTCAGCGCTCGTTGATGCTCTCGGATCCCTGCATATCGATGGCGAGGGCGGCTCTCGCTTTTTTGGTCCCTCTGGTGGAGCCGAGGTCAGAATTCTTCTTCGTGTCGGGGACTCGCCGCGTTAACACCATTCCTTAGAGTTTACTTTTGGCAAGTCCTCCCTTCTGATGTAAGTAAATACTGACTTTCAAAGCAGAAAGCCAAAGGAATGGAGGCACAGTTGTTGCCCAAATCTGCGCCGTTCCCGTTACGAGAACTCGACCCGTCATATCTTCCCCCAGAAATCAACCAGTTTTGCAAAGCCTTTCCCTTCACCCCTCTAGGAATCCCGCGCACCTCGGTCCAGGACATGATCGAAACTTTTCTCCCTCCAATCGAACGGGCCATCGTCCTGTGCGAAACTTTCTTGGAACACCTCTCTTGGATGTTTCACATCGTCTCGCGACGGCAACTGATCGACGAGCTCATCCCTGCGATTTACAAGCAGGCGCGGGTCAGCTATGGGCCTCATGAGCTCGCAGTGCTTCTCGTCACCCTCGGTATCGGGGCGCTCGTCGATCTCAATCTACAGCCTTATAATCTGGAGGCGCAGCATTACTACCGTCTCGCGCAGGCGGCGCTGAGCCTGCAGTCCGTGATGACGGAGGCTTCCATCGTTACCGTCAAGGTAATCTATGTGTATCAAGTCCCGAAACTAGCTAATTATTCTCCCAGACCTTGCACTTGATGAGCATATACAATGGCCTCAGTGGGAAGGAATCGAATATGGAGGCATCCTACGGTTTCCTCGACATGGCTAGTCAGGTCGCTCTTAGGGTACGATCCTTCTTTTCATCTCCGACATGATCTCATCTACTCGTAGACTGGAATGCGTAAGCATGGCATTTTGATATCTTTCCCCCCCGCTAATACAAACCAGACATCGACCCGTCGATGTGGCGGTTTGAAGGGCGCGAGGCGTACGAGCGCCGCGTCTACTTTTGGAACCTCCTTGTTGCCGTACTCTGGCAGGTACGCTGCTCATCCCCGCCTCTCACCGAATTCGGGACTGATGCCGAATCAGAGCATCGTCACCGGCCGTCCCCCAACTATGCTCTCGGTTTTCGTAGACTGCAAACTTCCCACTGAGGAAGAGGAGTACGAATTCGGCGGAGGTGGCCCTCCCACTGGCTGTGCGTACCTCTAACGCTTTTTCCTCCACTTGGTGAATTTATCCTGCTTATAGTAGGTGTTTGGGGCCACTGGGCGACCCAGGAGTGCTTGCTGCCCATTGTGCGAGTGACGCTCGCGGTCAAAGCGCCGAGCTATGACAAAGTTCTGCAACTAGACAAAAAAATCCGAAACTTTGCGCAGCCGGCAGCCAATCCTGCGGATGAGCGGACAGCCGTATCCATGAAAAAGTCCGCCGTTCTATTCTCCAACTTGGGCGCCTTTTCTGACAATATTCCAGCTTCATCCGGTCGCATTATCGCGACCTCAGTGAGTTGATCTAGCCTACGACTGGTCCACAGACCGTTAATTGCTTCCCAAGTGCTTCTTTTCCTGCATCGCGCGTACTTTGCGCAAGTTATGATTGAGCACGCGGCGGACCCCATGAAGAGCCCTCACGCACAATCGGTGCTAGCTGCATACGAAGGCGCGGTGAACGTACTGGACGACACTGTCAACCAGTTTACAAAAAATCCGCTGCTCGTCGCGCGCGTGTGGCGCATCTGGTCGCTTGCGTTCTCCGCCGCAGTTGTCATCGGGACCCTTGCCATCCGCGGGATGAACCTCGACCTCGACCCGCCGCCGCTGGAGAAGTTTCAGGTTGCGTGCAACATGTTCCGCAACGCGGCGGAGACGAGCAGTCGTGCTGCGCGTGCTCTTGTTCGTCTTTCATTTACATTGAATGTTCTGCATACTTATCGACGCCCCGTAGCCCGTTCTGCAAACGATGCTGATAAAAGCGTATCACGCGCGACAACTTTACGGCGACATGCGGGTTCCCGTCGCCACTTCGGAAGACGAAATCACGATATTTGGTGGCCGCGCCGAGGCAGTCGTGCGCTCCCCGCCATCGACGGCCTCCTCTCCTTCCCCGCGCCAGTCGGCCTCCCCGCCCGCAACGGAGGTACCCCCTTCGCGCCGAGCGACGCTACGACCGCCTGCTGCCGCGCCCAGGCCGGCGGAGGTGCCGGAGATGGCGATTCCGCCGCCGCCGCTGGCGGGGTTCGATATGGGGTCTTATACGGACACGCGTCTGTCGCAGCAGAGTTGGGAGGGCTTGTTCCGCGAGGCACCGGGGCCGGCGTACGCGCTGCAGCACGAGTTCTCGATGGACATGGAGATGGACGGCGGTGCGATGGATGACCGGTGGTCTTCGTTTATGCAGACATATAATGTGCTCGAGGTGGAGGAGTCGCACGCCTACGCGTAAGTCGGATTGGCTACTCGTTGTATTCTTATTCTTTCGTGTATCTCTGGGCTCACGGTGTGTATTATAATTGTCGAAAGTTTTCATGCTCAGGATGGAGTGCGGTGGGTATCGGACGTGCTAGCTATGTACAGACGAAGGCAATCGGCTGGAAATCGAATAAGCACGTTGGGACCTGCGATAGCTTGGCCTCACTCACCTCACTTGGCAGGTGCTACGGACGGGTCTGTGGACGACGGAATTGACATTGGCCGTGAGGCTTCTGGTTGCTGGTTTTCAGCCCTCAGCTCGGCTCTGTCCTTGTCCCATTTGTCCATGGAATCCTCGTTGAAGGACTTGTTGCAGCACGACCCGCAGCAGCCCGGCTGACTGCCGCCTCCTCTGCCGGCGCCAAAAGCGCTCGTGTTGCACCAGCTTGACCTTGAAAACCATGAGTAGACGCCACGAAAGAGGGATCGTGGCATACAGGGCACCGAAGCCGCATAAGCCTAGAAATCGCGTCAATTTGGGGGGAGAGGTCAAGGATGCGGCGCGCGACGCACAGCAGATACCGCAACACGCAGCGGCGGCGTCATCTCCAGCGCCGGACATGGTTTAATGGATGGGTTGCTGGTTGAAGGAAAGGGATAGAAAAAGGGATATAGAAAGGATGGTTCTTGGAATCCATTTCAGCTGGCATTATGTACCGCTGTAGTACAGCTTTCGATTGGTGCAAAGGTAGGCGGCGACAGATCACCGGAGAGCACCGGTGATGCTGGGATGTTCCCTGCGACGCGGGTGAATCGTCCTGCGCATCTGTCGGGCCGCCGTCCACCATGGACATCGCTGAATGTGAATGATGACCTGGATTGCTGTGTTCACTTGTCGTAAAACAGTCTCTAGTACTTGGCAACAGCCAGAAAGTATTGATACATTTTCCATCTACTAGAACCGGATCGCACATCCTCGCGCTAGGGCAGTACTGCAGTCAACAGATCGGAGACCTCCGTCTCCGACAAAATCGCATCGACTGGCCACTTCGTGATGTGAGCCTCTACAGGGAGCATCGACCAATGAGGCGACGGGGTGGACTTGATATGAGAAAAGTCTTGAACAGAGAAGACATCAGCCTATGGTAACTTCAGTCCGTGGGCAGGGAGATAAAGGATAAAACATACAGAGCTATCCGCAGACACTCGCAAAGCGGGAGGGTATGAGGTAAAGCGGATCTGCGAACAGTGCTCGATGACCGGTGTTGAGGGAATTGAAAGATAGACGTCTACGTTCGTGGAGGTATGCATGCGAAACTGAGTCGCCCTTAGTTCGGGGAATATATAAACGACGAGGAGAGATCGCACCTGATGGCACCCGACCACGACAACGCATCGACGAAGGTCGTGAAACAGCACGCTGCCGCGGATGACGGGAAGTAGCAAGACGGTGTCTGTCAAATTCCGGATGTGTAGCGCAGAAATCTGCGAGTAACCGTCTTGTGCGGGCGACTTGTCGCTCGCATCCGGAAGTAGATTCACGACGCATTTGTGTAGATCAGAAATGGTCAAATCGGACGCCTGGCTGGAGTTTGGTACCGAAGCTTTGGTCAAGTATTCGAGCGAATGGGAGGACAGAGTGAGATTGGTTGATATGGAGGCAGACTCAGGCTGAGAGCTCGAGAGTGTTTCCGGTGCTGATGAAACAGGAGTGGGGATCGTAGCTACAGGGGCCTTGCGTTTGAAAGCGAACTTGGACTTCGGGATCGATGTTCGCAGTTCTTCGAGGGACTTTTCGAGGCCTTTGAGCTGCTGGAAGCCCTCTCAGGATCGAAATGATTCGCGGGGGAAAGATATATACGAACCAACTCATATTGCCGTTGATCATAGCTTGGCAAAGATCCAGTAGCATCCGCAAGTGTCTTGGTGAGTTTCGCAAGGTCCAAAGACAGATCTTGTAGAGCATCTGCTGTGATCTTGCTCGACTTGGCCAAATCCACACGAGACTCGAGCTCTGTCAACCCAAGGAGACGTTCAAGACCCGAAGGTTGACTGAGATGAATTTGGCAGACCCGTGCGCGAGGCCAAAAACTGGGCCGAAAAGGTCTGCGAGAACGACCAGGCGGGATCGGACATGAGTGTCGGATTCGGGGAGTGTTGATGCTTGTTATGCTAGTCCTTCTCCCCACTCACAACTTGAACCCTCACCGCAACGGCGAAGCGTAGCCAGCCGTCGTCTAGCTCTTCCATGGGGTTAAATTCTTCTTTGCCCACCACCACGACCCACCGTTGCCCATCCCATAACGACTCGTTTTTCTTGGGTTTCCGGCAAATCCCAAGAATTCCATTCGTTGAGTAGGTCACTTGAAGTGCTAGGGTTTCATTCTTTCCACCGGGTCGGAACCGTCGAGGATCTGCAACTAACCCCGAACGGTTGCACACGTTGTGTTGAACGTGAGCGTCTACATTAACATTTTCGAACGATTGCAGTCACCCTCACCCGCCACTTGCCCGCCACTACTCTTTACTATCATCCCAGTTGCGGGCGAGGTCACTCAGAGACAAAAGTAGGTTCAGAGTCTGAATACTGGAGCAACGTTCTACGAGTGGAGATTTTCGGGACCATCACGATTTCTGATCGACCGTGGTTCAAACTTTGAATCTGCCCTATAGTCTCCAAGTTAGAAGGTCGATACCTCGGTTTTGTTCTGTGCCTGCAGGCGCGCCATCCTGCAATCGCAGTTTGTCTACGACGCTGCCTCGAATGGCCCATTTCCTTCAGTCGGCCGTGGCGGGATTATGTTGACTTTCTCTTTTTCCGAATTCTTTCCGGTACTTTTCCGGTCGAATGGATTGTTCCCGCCACAGAGCGCTTTTTTCTATAAAAAAACACTCCCACCCTCTTCGTTTCCCATGCTTGTCGGTCGCGGATCCCGTTGTAACTTCAAAAGGACAGAAAAGGACCTCATGTTCCTCCTACGGACTCATGTCGGCTTTGATTCTCCTTCTCGCCTTTCTGGCTCCGATCTCCCTGGCCGTCCAGCAAGACCTTTTCCCGAGGACCAACGACACGACCAGTAACGCAGCACATAATGCGTGCAACCAACTGACAGCCTCGCTTGGGTCGTCCATGGTCCAGTCCTCAGGCACAAACTACGAGCTCGCTGCGACAAATGCTTGGAATCTCCAGAACTCAGAATACCAACCAACTTGTATCGTGTTCCCGCAGAATTCTATTGATGTGCAGACCGCAATGAAAGCCATATATACGACGCAGTCCAATTATGCCGTGCAAGCCGGCTCTCACAGCGCAATGAAAGGCTGGAATACGTGCGTCCCTTGTCTCTAATCTTGTGTCTTTATTCACAATCCTTCAGTGTTCAAGATGGAGTTTTGATTATGTTTTCGAACATGTCGGCCGTTTCCTACGATCCCGCCAAGGATTCTATCACGTTGGAGCCCGGAACTCATTGGCATGACGCATTGACAGTACTTGAACCCCACAGTGTTGCCCCAGTTGGCGGTGAGATTGATTCTGTCCAACCATCCCCTTTAATGCCTACGCCACGCCACTTTAGGTCGAGTCGGGTAAGAAAATCGACTAGCTATGATCCAAATTTCTCCGTTTAACTGATTCCAGAGGGGTAGGCACTGGACTCCTCGTTGGCGGAGGCCTGTCTTACCTCAGTCCCTCTCATGGCTACGCTGCCGATATGTTCAAGGAACTGGATGTGGTTCTGGTGACCGGAGAGATGGTTACTGCCACTGCTTCCAATCAATACTCTGACTTGTTCCGTGCTCTCAAAGGCGGCGGCAACAGGTTCGGAATCGTCACCCGATATGAGCTTTTCCCCGTGCACACCGGGACGAAAGACAACGAGACGTGGTTCGGCGGGATGATAATTGTAAGTCTACCATCCGGACTTTGGCCTGCGAATTCAACCGAGTCTAGTATAATTCCTCTGCGGAAGCTCTCTTGAAGGCGACTGCGCGATACGTTCGGGAAGTTAACGATCCAAAAGCTGGTCAGTGTATTAATACCATTCTTTTTTTATTTGCCTGATGTCCGCAGTACTGCTGGTATCGTTGATCAATGAGGTCGTGGGAGAGGATCTTGTGCCGTTCTATTTTGTTACGCCCTTCTATAATGGCCCCGAACTACCCACCGATATATTTGGCGACTTCCTTTCCATTCCCGCTGTCGTCTCGCAGCTGGGCCCCTTGAGTTACTACGGCGTCGCGGAGACATTGGGACTCGGTGATGATCGCGGATACGTACAGCATTTCGGTGCCTCTGCTCTGGTTGGGGACGAGGACCTGTTCCTCGACGCGTTCAACCACTGGTCCAATTTCTCTGCAGTTTACAAGGACAATTTCAACACGACAACCTTGGCTTTTACCCCGATTCCAGACTCCCAGATCCAGGCTGGACGCGCGAGGGGCGGAAACATCATCAATCCCCCGAGTGGTGGATTCGCTGCGGTGCAGATATACGAGCAGTTCAAAACGGGCGTCGAAGATATACCTCCGAACGTGCAAGACGCTATCGACGTGCTTTTTGAACAGTGGGTCTCTTTCTCTGGACGATACACTGGACTCAAATGTACTATTCGGCAGAATACCTCCGTCTCCGGGGTTGCCTCTTTGTAAGATTCTGTTTGACTTGATCTTCATCCTGGGTAACAAAATTGTCCCAGATCTCAACGAATGCGATTCGCACCAAAGAGTTTTCCAAAGTTATGGCGACTATGAATTACTGAAGCAAATCTATGCCAAGTATGACCCCACTCGGTGAGCGACGAATCTACATACCATTTTCGGCCGACCGATGTTTACAACCCGCTTCGCTTTGGTAGCTTCAATGTCGAACACACTCAAGGCCCCTTGGGATTATGATGATCTCTTGAAGAGCGGGGTTCAAACGGTGGTCGATGTGAGAGCTGGTGGATATTTATTTTACGTGCGAGAGTGTGAATTAGTTACAATTCATTCACAGAGAGGCTCCGAATGTTGAGATCTGAGCTCCGCCGCTACTGTACTTGTAGGTCAAGGCAGGTGGGCTCGGTGATAGTCAGGACCCAGACATTCGCCAAAACTTAAAGTCTGCAAAGAGGGCCGGTTGAACAAAATTGGAATTCATGGCCAAGAGCGCAAGGGGGCGTTCAAGTCGGAGGTGTCCGGAATATAGACGGTAGCGTATCGAGCGGGAAATTTTTTCAACCAGCCAACAACACTAATACAACGCCGAATGACTCTGGTTGACAGCTGTGAGGCTGGTCCCTCGGCGCATAGCATTGACATCCCCTCAATCGCGACGACCTCGGAGTCTCCGGAGAATATATCTGTACAGTATACAATGATTCTGAAGGTTGTGCGTGAGATGGGAGAAAAAGAGAGAGACGAAAGCATACAAACAGGGGCTTACCATTTTGGGTCATTTCGATCGCGTCTTGGGCTGTGTGGCAGTGCAGCTTTCGCTCGCGAAACCATCAACCCCAAATCGCGGTCCGCCTTTTGTCCACCTTGGGTCCGACCCGTCCCACTCCCTTCTGTATACATCGCTGCATATACAGGCTTGAATTGTGAACCCGATATCCAACTTCACTGCGCCTACCGCACACGCCACACGTGTTACTTGGACAAATCTCAGATGGCTCAAATGAATTATATCCAGGCAAGCTGGGTGACTGTCCAGACGTTGATAATCATGCTCATGCAACCGATTTTAGCTGGAGAAGCTAGGCAAGTCTATTGGGTATAATTGGTCTTGAAAGCAATATTAACGTCGTCTGCACCAGGGGAGGGTACCTACGCCACAGTGTTTAAGGTGCGCAAACCACAGCTCTGTTAACTCGCTATCTTCCAGGCCTTACTTGCATAAATCCAGGGCCGATCCAAGACGACCAATGAAATCGTCGCGCTGAAGGAGATCCACCTCGACGCAGAGGAAGGGACGCCATCCACCGCCATCCGCGAGATATCCCTGCTCAAGGAGCTCAAGCACGTCAATATTTTACGGCTACACGATGTGATCCACACCGAGACAAAGCTTATCCTGGTCTTCGAATTTTGTGAGCAGGATTTGAAGCGATACATGGATCAGCACGGAAATCGCGGCGCTCTCGATCCGAACACTGTTAAACAGTTCATGTTCCAGTTGCTCAAGGGCACCAACTTTTGCCATGAAAACCAAGTCCTGCATCGGGACTTGAAACCGCAGAATCTGCTCATCAATCGCAAGGGGGAGCTGAAGCTTGGTGATTTCGGGCTTGCGAGGGCGTTTGGCGTGCCCGTGAATACGTTCTCGAATGAGGCCAGTCCCATCCCGGTATTCGCGCCTCGCATCTGATCCTTCCATAGGTCGTGACGCTTTGGTATCGGGCGCCTGATGTGCTGCTGGGATCTCGGACATACAGCACCTCGATAGACCTGTGGTCGTGCGGATGTATTTTCGCTGAGATGATTACTGGGATGCCCCTGTTCAGAGGAAAGGACAACAACGACCAACTAATGCACATCATGAAAATCTTGGGCACCCCCTCACACCAGCAATTTGCGAAGATGCTGAAGGATTCGGTGAATCTGTTCTGATTCGTTCTATCACCTCTCATACTGAATGTTCCCAGCCGGAAATCGTCCTCAAAGATTTCCCGGTTTTCCCGAAGGTCCCGCTCGGCCAGGTGATACCCAAGGCTTCCCCGGCAGGTAAAAGACCTTGTTTTCCCATTCGAGCAAATCACTTACGAACAGTGCAGCTCTAGATCTCCTCGAACGGTTACTAAAATTCGATCCGTCGGAGCGGATTTCAGCCGCAGATGCCTTGTCGCACCCTTACTTTACAGAGACGATGAACGCTGCACCCCCCTCCACCTCCTGGCTCTATGCCCCCGCCCAACTTTAACTTCCCTCATCCCAATCGTCATCAACAACAACAACAGCAGGTTCCTCGGAACCAGCAGCAGCAGCCATCGCTGCAGCAGCAATACGGACCACCGCCGCCCGTGCCTATGTTCATACCACGGCAACCGATGCAGGGACAGCCTATGCCTATGCAAGGTCAGATGAATACAGCACAGGCTCAAGCACAGGCGCAGGCGCACGCCACACACGCGGCGCAAACAACGGCGTATTATAACAACATGCCGTTCAATCCCCAACCGCAATATCACGGCCACCAAGGCATGTGAACGAATAGACGGTTATGTATTTCCCTTCCCTCTGTGTAAAGCAATGGTTGTATGGAATGTTTGATAGATGTAGCTCGCATGCTGTACTGATTACCAAGTTCACCTTCCACGCTCTCGCTCTATGCGCAACACGGGAATATTTTGGCCCAGGTCTGGGGCAGGAAACTCAGCGCGCAAGTCGATGGGGTGCGGGCGTATTTACTTACCTGTTTCGCGCTCTCCAGCTGCGCCTCCGCTTGCGCCTCCGCATTGTCGTACTCCTCCCCGGCCTTGGCCTCGAGCTCCGAGTGGTTGTCTTTCACGTACTCCTCTGTCTGGCCGCCCGCCTTGCTCGCGGCGCCGCCCGCGTACTTCTTCCCGACAGTCTTCATCAGCGAGTCCTCGTGCTTGGGCTCTGGTCGGCCGTTCTGTGCTGTTTGGTCTGTGTGTCAGAGCACTGCAAGCTGAGCCGCGCTGGGAGGGAAGGAGCGTACACATCTGGGGCGTCCCGGTGGGTTGTTGGAAGTTCGACATGGCAGCGGCTCGGAATTAATGAATGTGGGGGTGAGTGAGAGTGAGAGTGAGCGGGGGCGAGGGAGTGGGAGTTCTTGAAGGAAAAACGGCTCGGGCCCACATTAAATGCTCTTCGGACGGATGTACCTGAGTAAGATCGACGATCGCCCTGTCAGTGTCAATTAATCTTTTTGTCGTGTCCAGGGACGCGTAGGATTGCGTTCGGCTATTGTTTCCTTTGCCTCCTCGAAGGGCAATCGACAATCCAAGTCAACCGCCTTAACCATGCAGCTCACGACTTGTCCCTTGGTAAATTGAAGGGTTTCGGCGATTTTACCTTGGGCTTCTCGTCTTATGGGCGATGTCCGGTGCATTGAGATGAATTAAGGGGTGATAGAAATAACTTCAAATCATCATATGTAGCCAGGCCCCCGGTCACTTGGGGGTAACTACCTCCGGCGTAAAGTAAATCGACCCCCAAAATTTGGTCTCCACCAGTCCGTCTGGTAAAGTAAATCGACGCTCAAACCGGTCGACTACGTCCACCGTAGAGTAAATCGGGCGGAGCCCGGGAATTTTTTTTGAGGGTGTACTTGGGCTCAGAGCCAGAGAAAGGTCTGTTTTGACACGGTTTCGTTCAAAATCGTTCGTGTGGTGATTGAGAGACAGGAAGGCACTCATACAGCTCAAATCCGCGAAAAAACATGGCTTTTGGCGCAAAATTGCGATTTTCGGCTATTTTTAGCGCCCAAACTTGCTCCGCCGTAAAGTAAATCGACGCCCTGAGGCCCCAAAATCGTAAGGTAAATCGACTAAAATTTGGAGGTTTCGGCGGAGGTAGTTAACCCCGAGTGACCGGGGGCCTATGTAGCCCCTCACGATTTTTTTTAGAATAGGGAACGGGAGTTGCGACTTTCAAAGCACCTCGTATAAACCACTACGAGCTTTGGCCAGAGGATCCCAGGAAACGGCCCATAGGAAATGTATGTGGAAGGTTTGCATCACAGCAGTCGGCCCGACTCGGACCGAACTCTCTCGATCGAAATGGCCCAAAATGGTAAGCCCCTATCTATATGGCTTCGTCTCTCTCTTTTTCTATCACCTCACGCACAACCTTCAAAACCGCTGGATACTCTACAAAAATCTTCTCCAGAGACTTTGGTGCCGTTGCGATTGAGGGGATGCCAATGCTATGCGCCCAGGAAGCCACTGGCAGCCTCACAGCTGTACCGACCAAATCCTGCGAGTCATTCGGCGCTGTAGTGTTAAATCTGGTTGTTGGATTATTGGACGATCTGCCAGCCAAATACGCCACTGTCTATATTCCGGACACCTCCGAATTCAACGCCCTTGCGCTTCTAGCCTAGCCATGAACTTCAATTTTGTTCCTCCTCGGAGCCTCTTTTGCAGACTTCTGGCGAGTGTATGCGTCCTGACTGTCGCCCAGTCCAATTACCTTGACCTCAAAGTACGGCAACGCGTCTGCCTTGACGGCAATCGCTCATCGGTCTTTCCGTAATCAATGAACGCTGATGAGAACAACACACCATAAAATATGGTACGACTTGTTTGCAACTTGTGATTATTTAACCATTCTACGTCCCGAGGAATGCCGTCCAAAAAAACCGATTTGAACCCTTCACGCCCCATGCCTGCTACCAAAAAGAACAGTTTCGAACCCCAGACTTTCCTCTCCAAGTGGGGTTTACGCTCATCCGTCCTGTTGCTTTTAATCGGGGTCGGTGCGTGGTTAGACAGCATTAAAGTGAGTTCCCCATCCCACCCAAAAATCCCGCTGCTTACCGATGTGAACCTTCAGGATCGGTGGTATGTCTTCGACCCACCGCACCTGCACCAACTCGCGCAAGCGGCGATCGCAGCCTCACCAAACGACACGGCCGGGATGATCCAGCACATCGTCACAAACCTCACCCTCACCTACCCCTCGACGGACGTAAAAATCAACGTCGACTCGAGCGAGTGGATGTTCAACAACGCCGGCGGCGCGATGGGCGCGCTGTACATCGTGCACGCCAGCATCACGGAGTACATCTTCATCTTCGGCACGCCGCTCGGGACGGAGGGCCACAGCGGGATGCACCCCGCCGACGACTACTTCCACATCCTCGTCGGCGAGCAGTGGGCTTTCAGTCCCGGGCAGCTGGAGATGGAACGGTACACGGCTGGCATGATGCACTTCCTGCCCCGAGGGACGGTGAAGCAATATAAAATGCATGAGGGGTGCTTTGCGTTGGAATATGCCAGAGGTGAGCTGTTGCTTGCGCCTTGAAAATTCCCCGTATGCTGAATCAAATGGGATCCAGGTTGGATTCCGCTGATGGCACCGTTCGGTCTGGCGGATGGGCTTACTTCGACCCTCGATCTGGTTACCCTTTACAAGACCGCCAAGGTAACTATGAGGGAGATGAGCAGGAATTTGTTCATCGGTAAAATTTGACGACCATACGGTCCACGATGGCAACGCAGGCCATAGTACCTTAAACAAGACTTACCAGAATGGGATGGAACCTTTGGGGACAGCTCTCTTTAGTTCGCTTGCAACCCGGAGACGTATGTGTTCAAATGGGGAGGAACGAACAAAGTGAACGGAACGAATCGGACTCAACATATACTTGCCGAGGTTCGAGCAGGATGGATACCGATGTTCAACTATCCATCTTGATAAGAACAAGTTCCCTTGCTTGCATTGCACATCGGACTTGCAGGGATTCAATTTGTCTGCGCTTTCCGCGCCCCAACCTGATGTTCGTGCAAAATAAGACGTGAAACCGTGACGGCGCTGTGCCCAAATCCAAGCCTGCGACTCGGACAACGATGAATTGCAGCGGCTCCGAAATCTCTTGTGGTAGCTTGAACGAGGCCTTGAACAATGGAAATGGAGACCATTGTTCTGTTGAGATCAGAGGGAGTAGATCAGAGAGAAGAAGATGCGCGTACGGCATGTTGAACTAACAGATCGGGACCGAGTCATCCTGCGTCCCAAAAAGGCATTTGCTCGTTAACTTATTCTCAGCGCCAACTTGACTCACAGCCTTGCAACGGAGACTTTCGCATGATCGAGATGGAACAATGGCAAAAAGAAAGACCGAGTCAGAACACAAATCTGAACCACAGCATGGTGCACGAATTCATCTGCACCGATTTGGGATCCTTTCAATTCTGGCACGCGGACAACACGCGATGAGCGACAGGAGCGCTTGGGTGTTTTTCTGGCGTCCATTGTACTCTCCCGTTGATTGTAGCCTGCTGTTGATAGTCGTTGTACGTTTACGGGTCCGCAATGTTGATACTGTTGATAACGATCGTTTAGACCAGAAGCAGAGACTTCACTGCAGCTGCTTCCAGCAGTATATTATGAGTAGGGTGTTATATTGTATACGATAAATTACGATAGAGCTACATGTCTAAATACATTTCTTGCCGGTGTATCGATCTGAGAGTGTGTGTGAGCGTAAATAGAAGTAAAAAATCAAAATCCCAAATTACAAGAGCTGTAGAACATGGATCGTAACAGGAAGAATACATGTGTATGTGCGGTCGATCGTAAGATTGAACATGAACAAAAAAGGCGACATGACTCAAGAAGCCGCGGAATGCGGAATCACTGAGCATCATTAAACTGGTTGGCGCCGTGCGGTTCCGCGCGGACCGACGAGGTTGGGTGTTCGAGGACCGAGTGCACTGTGGGCGCGGTCGTGGTCCCGTCAAGTTGCTTTGGCCCCAAGGGCTGGCGGGGCCAGGTCACGGTGAGGAGGCCGTCCGAAAGGGAGGCGCTAATGCAAGAAGTCTGTGAATTAAGCATCAGTAACTGACTTGTGGATTGGGTAAGAAAGGGAAGGAAGCTGTGGCGAGAATGGGTACTCACATCTGCACCGGTGGGTAGACGAACGGCTCTGCGAAACTGCCCGTAGCGCAGTTCTTCCTTCGGAAATAGCCTGGCATGGGCTTCGGATGCACGCGACGCCGCAGCGGAGTCTACATCCATATTATCGCCGGCCTCAGGCTGAGGTTGACCCCGGACGGAAGGGTGGCGCTGGCGGCGGCGGTATCGAGGCTGGCGCTCGCCGTGGATCAAAAGCACTCCTTGCTTGACCGAGATGGAGAGGTCGGCAATCTTGACCCCAGGCAGCTCAAATGTGGCAATGACGTTCGGCGAGTCGGGATCATTGAAGATTTCCATTCTACAAGATTCATAAGTAAAGGCCCAATTAACAACATAGATAGAATGAGGAACATACCTCGGCCGGAACGGTGCATTGGGGTTTGGTTCCACTACGCGAAGTTTGCCTTGGCGAATTCCATCGTAAACTCCCCTCACAAGTCTTCGCATGGCCTCTCGCTGTGCAGAATTCGATTCGGACATTCTTGCAGTTGAGATTGTGCGCGCGGGGGACATACAGTAAGGCGAGGGGCTAGGTGGGGCAAATACCGGATCCCGTTCCCTTTTATAGTCGGCTCGGCAATTGCCGGCGACTCATCCGGAATGTACGAGAACGAGTCATACCAAGCAAGTATGGAAAGCTGCGTAACACGCGCGACTATTGAGTCGATTATACCAGCGGCTGACAGGGCGGCGGAGAGTCGGTCTGCGAGGGCGCCGTGGGCCATAGTCAGCATGTGGCGGTGCCGATTTGCGAGCTGGCCGAGGTCAGCCGTGCAGAGCCCCGGTTTGACTCGAAACCCGCAGTTCATCCCGACCATGTGAAAAGGATATCCAGCGACGTTGAGACACGGCGGGGACACGGAATTCATGGAACGACGCGTGTACATAGGACACGTACGCGTCTGACTCGCGCGTCGTGAGCTGCGGCCGCGCGGCTTGGGGCCGTTCTCATCTCGCCCGCAAAATCCGGAGTCGGGCGCATGTAGCGAGCTATAGCGAGGTCACCGGCTCTTCCGCAGCGCTCGGAACGCGTTGAAGAGTAGTCAACAAGTATTTGAAGATTATCCGGCAGAGTACGAAAGACGGGAAGCAGCGAAAGCAGTTCCGGCGGATGGTTTCGACATTGTTTGGGAATTAATGGGCAGGTAAATCATGGTCCATGGGAGTGGGTAATACTAAGAGGCATGAGTTTTGCGACGCATCGGCATTGCTCTGTGATTGAAACACCTTGCAACAACGACAAACTGCCATGCACGCGAGATTTTTCACCTTGACAAGAACTGCAGTCCCCCGTCCACGAGCTCGTATCTTACCCTCGCTCTCTTCGGCATACATTTCCCTTCGCCCACCACGATATGCTTCTCGACCAGAGCACCTCGTAGCCCGCCAACGATGTCCATATTCGACGTCCAACGAGTCTTTTACAGACCCCACACGACCAGATCTACACTACCATCTAGTGGATCCACCGACCCCGCTCTCGTCACAATTACCAGCGTTCGCGCTCTCGTTTTTACCTGCGCCTTCGAGTAATTCGAGCACTGTCATTGGCTGGCTTCCTGCAGCGACAACAAGCAACGAGGACGATGCGGGCCTGAATGACTTCAGGGAGAATCGTGAGGCTCCTTTACTACTCCCTTCAAGTACCTTGCTCATTCGCTGTTTTTTAGCTGAATTTCGAGGCGTCTTGCATCAAGCCATCCAGGATGGCCTTCGGGAAAAAGTAGACGAGGTTCAAATCAATGGCGCCCTTCAGCTGGGGAACGGATGGATGCATATCCATGGCATGTCTTTTTTTCTTTCTGTCCAATATACTCGCGCTCATTTTTGGGGGGTTTTAGACGAAAGAAATGTTCCCGCACTTGGCAGAATCGGTGACCCAGACGATATCATTGCCACGGTACTCGTCCAAGACGGAGAGGTGCGTGCGTTATGCAGCTCTCCAATCCGCATCTAATCGTCGCCGTCAGATTCAGCCAGAGACATATCAACGTATGCTTGCCTCCACATTACGCTTACTTTGAACTCATTTCTCTCTCCTTTCAGCCATGTCATCGTATCGAATATGCACCTCCGACGGCCCTACGCAGCTCACCCCCGGCTTGGCTAAAAAGCTGCAAGCTGTCCTCGAAGAGCGAGCAAGGTCAGCGCAATGATGTCCATGCGCGGTCCTTTTTTTTTTTTTCGAGCGCCATACTGCGCGTGTCTCCTTGTGAGTCATGTCTCCGTACTGAATGCTATTCCCCTTCCCCCTTCCCTTCTATGATGAAAAAATAACTCAGCTCACTTCGACGCCACGGCGCATGAGACTACTTGTATTTTTATGCTGATTCCTCTCGTTTCGTTTCAATTTGGCTAGTCTCGCATTTACTAACCTACCTCCGCAGATTATTCGATCTCAAAAAAAGTAGATGGTCCACCCCGCGTCGTCGCCTGTGAGTCCTCTCCCCTTCCTCTCCCCGATCCCGTTCTCTTCCCCTTATGTGATGAAAGAATAACTCAGCTCACTTCGACGCTACGGCGCATGAGACTACTTGTATTTATTGCTGACTCCTCTTTTCTTCTGTGTCGACTTTCTGTTTGGACTCCTTGCTCACTCATCACCACAGATTATTCAATCGTAAAAGTACACACTTCGTATCATACCCATGCACTGTATTATATCAAGCCAAATCACCACCTCTCTCAACGTAATGACTACAAAATTGTTGAGAGCCAAGTCGCGACCGATTACATGCTGTGTCGAACTTACATAGCTGTGTCGATAGACAAAATTTATGAATTCATGAGAGACGGTCATCGGTCTCAAGACCGAAGGACAAGAAATTTGAATACATTAAAATATATGGTACAGATCCGGGGACAAGTACAGTAAGTAAATGAAGATGAAGCATGAAGCATGGTTGTGAGTCGTGGAATACATATGCAAGAGGTCGTTAGTACGATCGTAAGTAATATAATAATCATTTATTGGTAGTTGCGCGACTCTCGCGGCGACCGAGGTCCAAACAAACCAGGGCTCCCGCTGTCCGGAACCAGCAACGTCGGCTCGTGCGACGGAGGCGTCGGCTGCATATTGGGGTCAGCTGCAAAAAAATCATGAGCGAAGGTCAAGCAAGGCAGGTGAAGTGAGCTTACGTTGCCACGTCGCCCAGGATGCCACTTGGCGGCGAGGATCAAGCCCAGGGGGACCGGGAGGGGCGCCCGGCGGTGCGGGCGCCGCTGCTTCCTTCTTCTTCTGCTTGCGCGGGGTCGGGCGCTGTGTAACCGTCCGCCAACCCGGCTTCGCTTGAGGCAGGTCCGGAGGTGGAGGAGGAGGACCAGGAGGGTCAAGCGGAGGACCGCCCGGTGCACCCGCAGGAGGTTTCCTGGATCAAAACAGATCAGATCAAGTAGAGGAAATGAAGAGAAAATGACGCACCAGTCAGGCTCGAACTCGCCACCAGGCCCATATTTGGCCTTCATGCAGAGCAAGTATCCGAGTTCACTGCAAACCGATGAGCGAGTGGTCGAGCAGGGTAAAAATGTGGACATACTGCTGGAGAGCGCGTCTTTCTTCTCGGAGTTTACCGACTTCACCGAGTAGCATCCGCACTTCGGAAGCGAGTGCTTTGCTGAACTCATCAAGATACTATAGAAAGGTTAGCGCATGCCAGCTAATACAGAGATGTGACGCACTCCTTGTACATTGAAGTCGACTTGTTCATGTGCAGTTGCGCGAACAGCCGCGATAGTTTCGGCATTGTGTTGAGCGCAATCAGCGCGCCAAGCTGAAGGATGAGGTCAGAAACATCGCAAACTAGACGGAAATAAAAATCATACACTCGGATAACGATTGGAGGAGTTCTCGCTGCTCAGCATTTTGTTGCGTGAGCTGTTCGATGACTTTCTCGATGCCTAGAGTATATGTGAGTCACAAAGCTGAAACTAAAGGAGTGCACCGTACCTGGCTTCCCCTCGTTCGCGAGTCGCGCCTCCTCCGCTTTATTCCGGTCGGCTTCCATGTCGTCGTGGATTTTTTGCACCATGTCTTTGAGCTCGATCCACTTATATTCCTTGGTTTGCCGTCTGTCCTGCTTCTCGTTCCAGCGCTCCTCCATCAGCACCTTCTTTTGCTCGCACGCCTCGCGCTGGTCTTGGATCAAGTTGGTGATATCTCCGAGCTGCGCCCTCGTCTCAGCGCCGTCTGCCAGCGCCTGACGTTCGCGCTCCCGAGCCTCAGCGTCGTCGGTAGACCGCAGTTGCTTCTCGTTCTCCAGTTCACCCCGCAGTGTCGCGAGTTCTTCTTCCAGAGCTTGGACGCGAGCTTCCTTTTCAGCCATCAGTGCGCGACGAGCTTCGTCACGCTCAGCTTCGAGTTGAGCGCGGTCGATGGCCATTTGCTCTCGTTCTCGGGCGAACTGGTCCCGTTCGGCTTGAACGGTGTCCTTGATAGACGAAGCAAGAAGAGATGCGGCTTCTTCCGAAGCGCGTACACTGTGGATGGATGCAGGAGCCCCATGCGAAGGGCGGTAAGAGAGGGGGGATCTCGACCTTGAACGGCGAGGCGATCTGGAATGGCGAGGGGATCTTGAATGGGGGCGATCAGGCGCAGCACCGAGACCCTGTGCGTCCCTCCACATCGCTTCGGCGTGTTCCCGAGCCTCTTGTGCACGTCTTTCCTCGCCTTCCATGAAGATACGCTCCCGGTCCTCTTCATGCGCGCGGAAATCCCTCTCTCGTTGATCTTCAGCGTCCTGAGCATGGACAGCAACATCTTGCAGACGGTTCTCCACTTCTGCAAGCCGTTCAAGCCGTTCCCGCTCAGCGTCTGCCCGATCCAAATCAACGGGGAATGGGGTAACTGTGGGACGCGGAGAATAGGGGCGAGGAGAATATCTGCCGGCTGGGGCGGGCAGCGGGCGGCCACCTTCGTCGGCGGGTCTCGCCGGGCCGGATGGCGTGAACCGAATGCCTTGATCGCCATACGCCGACTGAGCAGGCGGAGGGATCGGAACGCCGTGCTCTTCATAAACCGGGCGAGCGGATGGCGCGGGTTCTTCGTATCTGGATGGAAGAGGGACTGGAACCTCTTGCTCATCGTATTCTGGTCGAACGGATGGAGCACCGGGTCGAACGGATGGAGCGCCGGGGCGAACGGATGGAGCGCCGGGGCGTCCTCGGGAGGGCGCGCCCGACACGCCTTCCTCCGGCTCGTACCGTGACGGTGCAGGGTGACCAGTGGGGGGAGTAATCGGTCGGCCATCCGCGTCGTATACGTCCCCACGCCCGAGAGGGTAAACGGGGTGGCCAGCAGCGTCGTACTCAGGTGTGATCGGCCGCCGATTGTCGTCGAAGTAGATCGGTTCGCGTTCTTCTGGTATCCGTACCGTCGTCGGAATACCATGACGTCGATCTCCCTCATACGCACTAGGCGCAGTTGGTCTTCGGTCTCCTTCGTAAACAACACTGGGTGCACCCGGTCTTCGCGCTCCTTCATACACACTTGGTGCACCTGGCCTTCGCTCTCCTTCGTACACAACGGATGCGCCTGGCCTTCTGTCCCCTTCATACACAGTGGGTGCTCCTGGTGTCCGTGAAGGAGGAACAGGAACCGGTAGCGGAGTGCCAGGGACCGACGGCCTGGGACTATAGATTTCATCGTCATCTAAGATGGACATGTTAATTTTCGACTTTATATGTTTTGGGAAAAGCGTACCACGGTATACTGGAGCCGTTGGAGGCCGAGTAGGAACTCCCACGATATGAGGACGATGAGGATCTGATTCGCGCGTTTCAGTGCCGCGTCTGGAAACGGCGGGACGGTGCGTATCGCGAGGAGAAAGACTACGCGGAGAGCGTGACCGCGAAGGGGAACCACGATGTGTGTGTGTCCTCACTCTGTGTGTTCTGGGAGGCGAACGGGAGGGCGAATCATGCTGGGTGTGGGTTCTCACTCTGTGCGTTCTAGGAGGCGAGCGCGAGCGTGAAGGGGAATCATGCGGCGTGTATGTTCTCGCTCTGTGCGTTCGGGGAGGCGACCGGGAGCGGGACCGTGAGATATACGTTGGCGAGCGAGAGTGACGACGGGAACGATGGGTACCGGGCACCGTCACGACCACAGGAGCCGTTGGAGCAGCATGTGAAGGGCGGTAAGAGAGAGGGGACCTCGATCTTGAACGGCGAGGCGATCTGGAATGCCGAGGCGATCTTGAATGGCGAGGTGAGTAGCGCGAGCGTCCGCGTCCATGAGTATCCGTAACAATGATCGGTGGTGAGCCGTGCCTGCGTCTCGGGGATCTGGAGTAGCTGCGACGGCTACGATGGCGAGAATCAGTAACGATTATCGGAGAGCGCGAATGGCGACGCGGCGACCGGGATCTGGATCTGGATCGGTGGGTTCCGATGAACTGCGGGGCTTGAGTCGGTGGGATAATCACGGCCGGGGGAGTGTGTCGAGACCGGGAGTGCGAGCGGGAGCGGCGGCGATACGAAGGATGACGATCATAGTATCCACGCGAGTGGGACGAACGTGAGCGCTGGGGAAGAATTATGGGAGGGGTAGTACGCCGGCCCGACTCAATAACAACCGGGGCCTGTGTCGGTTGCTGCATATAGGGCTGCTGCTGCGAAGGTATAATGATGGGCGCCGGTGAGTGTCGGCCACGACTACGGCTACGACTACGACTACGGCTGCGAGAGCTGCGTGATCGCGTCACAAATACAGGGCCTTGAGACGGTTGTTGGAACATAGTACCAGGCGGGGGATACGCGGTACCAGCCGGCGGCGCAGGCTGAACCACTGTGACACCCGGTGGTGTACGAGACCGTCGGCGGGAACGAGAGGAACGAGAACGCGACCGGCGACTCTCTTGGATGATCACTGGAGGAGGAGTCCGGTGGCGGCGCGAGCTGCGACTACGCGAGCTGCTTGAGCGGGAGCGGGATCGGGAGCGGCGAGAGCGGCCCTCCGTATGGATTACGATTGGCGCTGACGGCTGAGGCATATACGTGCCCGAGGGTGCCATGGTAGGCGGCATCATCGGTTGCTGCATCATTGGCTGCTGCATCGGCTGTTGCATCTGCTGGGGCGGCTGCTGGGGCTGGATGAGGATCGTCTGTGGCGGAGGAGGCTGTTGTTGCTGCTGCTGAGGGAACTCGGTCGCAGTGGGCGCAGAAGGCGGCATGACCACAGTCTGAGGAATATATCCACTCGCCGGCGGTTGTTGCACGATAATCGGAGTCGGGCTACGGGACCTGCTGTCGCTGCTGCGACTCCTGCTGTCGCTCCTGCTCCTGCTCCGGCGGTCCCCGCGACGGTGACGGCGCTCATCAGGGCCGCTGCTGCTGCTGCTACTGCCGTCGCTCTCTTGCAGATGTATTACATGCGCATCTGTAGGTTGTTGCGACAGGTCCGGCGGGTAGAAAGGCACAACCGGGGGGTCTTGCGCCTGGTACGTTTGAGGTTGCGGCATGGGAGGGCCATACGGACCCATCGGAACGACAGGTGGAGGTCCTGGTTGGAAAAACACTGGACCGCCAGGGCCGCCGGTCATGGGCCCAGGCAAATTGGGGGGGATGAAAGGAACATTGGTCCCTGGCGGAATAAAAGGTCTTCGATCCTCTTCGGGAACGACCGGTGGGATATAACCTTGCGGCTGGAATCCAATAGGTGGCCGCCATGGTTCCTGTGGAATAACAGGCCCCTGTGGGCCCGGAAATACAGGCCCTTCGTCTGAGCTCGAGCTCGAGTCACTGGGTTGCCCGGCGGGAGCTGGATCTCATCAAAACCAATGGCCAGAACCGCGACAGAAGACGCACCTCGTGCTGGCATAGTTCGCATATCATCCCGTAGTTGATCAACCCGGGCGACTACTCCTGCAAGTTCGGCTTGACGATCATGTACATCACGTTCCAACCATTCGTTCAGTCCTCTCATGTAGCGCATGAGTTCTCGCTGTTGATCGACAGTCGCAAGCTGAGCCAAACGGTTTTCCTGTCGTGGAAGGAATCAGTCCAATGCTGGTAAATCACAAGCAACCTTTTCACCCTGAGGATCTCCATCAAGGAGTCGAACACTGGAGGCAAATTCACAGTCATCTGATAAAATATTCAGTAGATATTCAAAAGCGCTCTCAAAGGAAACGCACAGGGCCTGCGGGCATCGGGATGTATTGCATGGGCGGAGCGCCAGGTCTTGGGGTAGCTTGCCCTGGAGGGCGTTGGCCCTGCGGGGCACCCTGTGTTCGATGTTTAGTGAGATCACGCTAAACCAGAAACTACGCACTTCTGGCGGGGCCCGACGGTACCAACTCGGTCCAAGTGGTTCGCGTTGGCCACCCAAGTCATCAGGACCTGGGGCCGTCCGCGGTCTTCTTGGCCGTTCCTGTTCATGGCCGGCTGGCGGTCCTCCCCTGGTCACGGAGATCCGTCTGCGAGGTCCTCAATTAGATGCGACAATTATGTTCAGAAACGAACACACCAGTACGCAGGTTGAGGAGGCGGTCCGGGATCAAAACGCCCTGCGTTGAAAGAGAGTCAATAAGTAGTCGCTAGATCGCAACAAGGACACTGACTCGCAGGAGGTGCAGGTAGGAGCTGCCTCATACCGTTGTTGTTCAGGCTGCGTTACTAAAGGTCTCGGGCTCAGAGCGCTCCTCCTCAGGCCTCCTTGGCGGGCGCGCGAAATCAGGTCGAGGAGCGTCGCGGAAAGCGTTGAGGAGGGGGGACTTGCTCCTCGGATCCCGGTGGACAGCGGGGCGGGAACGGCGGCGCCGTCTCTGCACGAGCGGGTGCAGAAGGAACGGTGATGCCGATCGCGCTCCGAGGACGGTGACCACGAGCCTGCACATCATACTGGAATGGGATGACCTGTGGCGGGCGTTCCGCAGGTTCGAGAGGGACACCGGCCCCAGCGCTGGACAACAGATCATCGAGTTGCTGCTGGAATGTGCGACCCGCCGGGCTCGTTCGCGGCATCTGCACCTCCGGGATATCCAACGGCGCTCGGCGAAGGAGGCTGGGCGGTGGCCAGGAGAAGTCTGAGCCCGAGTCGGAAAGGTCGGGCGCGGGCGCGGGCACGGGCACGGGCACGGGCATTGCGATGTGCGGTGCTTCCCGAGGCTGGTCGATAATAGACTGAAGCAAATCCTCGATACGGGCCATTCGATCATGCAACTCCGTGTCGCGAGGAACATGGTGCTCCCGGAGCCAATCGAGAGAATGGTTGGTCGAGATCTGCGACTGCCACAAACCGTCCACTATCTCTCTGATGCGGTTCAGGATGGGACCATGATTGGCCGCCGAGTCCGCCAACCCATCGGTGGTTCTTCGTATGTCTTCAAGAATGCTACGAGGTCGAACCGTAGGAGTCGATGACGTGGTCGTAGAAGACGTTGGAGACGATGGCGAAGGCGACGACGGCGGATAAGGACGCCCAGACGATTCCGAACTACCAGGGGATCGGCGTCGCCGTCGAATAGTGATGCGTTGACGGGGGCGAGCGGGAATAATCCGTTAAACCGTCGTCGGACAAAACCCGCTGCGCGTCCGGATGCGGCGAATCGGGTAGCGGCGCGGCAAACGGAAGCGGCTCCCACAGATCGTCGTCCGAATGGTGCGACGACAAGATAGCTGCTCGCATTGCTCGACGAGCGCGAAAGGCTGCTTACGTACGACATCGGCGGCTCAAGATATTGGATCCTCGGCTCCGCGGGAGCCGGAGCCGGAGCTTCGGTGGCGGGCAAGGGCGACGGCGCGTGCGGCATCGGAGACGGATGGGAGCCGGAAGAGCTGGAAGGTGGACGAGAGGCGGGGTGATGTAAAAAGTCCGCCAAATCAGCGCAGCTCGTTCCTTAGCGCGCGCACATTGCCTGCGATATCCTGGTTCTCCTCTCCCTCTGATATCAGCCAGCCTACGCAACTCATCCGCCAGGTGTTCGAGAGTGACGCCCTCCGTGCTCGGCGCACGATACGAAGGTACGGTGTCCAACAATGAACGCACAGACGGCACGTTCCCGCGAGGAGTCGAGACCGATAGGCTGCCCGACGCTTCCGGAGTCTGAAGACTGTGCGTCGATGGCGCTACCGAGGACTTAAAGGGGCAAACAGTTAGTGCATGACAATGGCTGGCCGGGGAAATACATACCGGTGGGCGACTGGGTCGGGGCGTGGTCGATGAACGAGAAAGAGGTTCTTCCGGTTCTGGAGATGCAGGGAGCTCCGACTCGTCCGACAGGAACGAGGAAGTTGTGAGGACCGAAAGTGTCCTGCCCAACGACGACGAAGTCTCGCTCGGGAAGCTCGACGGCGACGAGACGTCTGAGAGACTGGACGGCGGCGGCGGCGGCGGTGACGTGATGGTTGACGGCGCCGAGCGCGGAATGGTACTCAGACGGTCCCACGACGAGACAGACTCGGTCGGGCGCAGGAAGGACGTCTCACCCGAGGTGTCCGGTGCGTCCTGCAGCGCGATGGAACCGGCTGACGGCGAAGGTGCGAGGATGGACGACTCGTACGTCCCGCTCGATCCGCGGCCCCAGCTGCTCCGTATATTTGACAGCGCGCGCGAGAGCGAGCTCAAGTGCGACGAGGACGAAAGCGACGATGTCTCGTCCAGGCTGCTCAACTCAGACGGCGCTTCATACGTGGTGGACGGCGGCCCAGAGTCGATCGGCGACGGCGCCGACACGGTGTCAGATGAGGCTGAAGAGATTTCGAGCGACAGAGGGGTCGCGACAGACGAAGATTCATCTGTGCTCGAAATCGGCGTCAGGGGCTCAAGATGCGGGAGGGAACTGCTGCGTGTCGAAAACGACAGTGACGAGACATCCGAAACGGACGACGAGCTCAGTGAGGTCGGTACAGTCGAGGGCGGTGCAGTCGAGGGCGGGAGCGGCGGATAGTGCTCGGAAGACACCGTCGACGGCGGGAGCGGCGGGTAATGTTCCGAGGAAACGGTCGACGGTGGCAGCGGTGGATATTGTTCCGACGCCGACGAAACACTAGATGGCGGGAGTGGTGGATACTCCGACTCGGACGACACGCTCGATGGGGGCAGAGGTAGATAATGCTCAGATGAAACCGTCGAAGGCGGGAGCGGTGGGTAATACTCGATGCTCGACTCGGAGCTGATCGTTGGCACGTACGACGGCACGCGCGTCAAGCTCCGCTTCTCATCCTCATCCTCCGACAGCATCACGCTCGACGCGCGCGGCGTGCCCATCTCGTCGGGAATGTCACCCACAGACGCGGTGTTGTACGCAGACTCGGACGGGATGCTGGGGAACGACGCGTACGAGGTGGGGAACGACTCATACGAAGAGACCGAGGACGGCGCCCGAGGCACAGTGGTGTACTCCGACTCGGAAGAGCTGCCCTGCGAGGCGGTGATGAACTGGTCGCTCGAGCCCGAGCTTGAAGGCGGTCCCGACGAATCAGACGGCGGCGGCCCGGAAGAAGACGACGATGACCACGAGGAGTAGGATGGCGCCGTCGACTCGGAGTGCGAGCTATAGGTAACATCGGAGAGGTCCGACGAGTCGCAGATATCGTACCCCGTCTGATTCGTTGAGTAAGTGGCGGGCGTCGCGCCACTCCCCGTCCCCGTCCCACTCTCCACCGCGCTCTCCCCATTGGCATTACTGTCGGACGGCCCCGCACTGCTGTTCTCCTTGTCTTCCTCCGACTCGGACGTGGCGCGCGAATATCCAGACGGCAACCCTAGTCCCGGCCGACGACGCACCTCCCTCGCGCGCGAGAGCGGGGACGGACCGGTGCGCGTCGTCCCAGTGCCAGAACCAGTGCCCGACGCATAGCTGTAGCTCGAATACGTCTCGTCCGACTGCGAGCCCGAGTAGTCGCTGTGTGAATCACCGAGCATGCTCGCGCTCCCAGGACCGCGGTACGACAGCGAACTCCCCGCGATCGTGAAGGTCGTCGTCCTCGTAGGGCTGCCGCTGAACGCGCTGGCAGAATACGAAGTCCCCGTGCCCGTCCCCGTGCGCAGCCCCACACTCTGCGAGAACAGCGTCCCGCTCCTTCTTATGCCGGTCCCGCTGCCCGAGCTGCTTCCACTCTGATATCCCCCACTCCCCGACGACGCTTGGCTTGAACGCTGGCTCCTGCTGTCCGCGGACAAGAAAACATCATCGCTCCCGCTCCCGCTGCCGTCCCCGCTCCCCTCCAGATCCACCTCTCCCATGCTCCCCCGCCGCGCACCCCGTCCTCTTCCTCCGCGGCCGGTAATCGCGCGTGGATCGCCGGGGTATACATACTCGCCGTTGGTAATGACGCTGTCGTCGACCGTGCCCGTGTGGTGCGACGACACAAGCGACGGCGCGCGACGCAAACCCGTGCCGGTGGTGTCGGTGAACGTAAGCGTGCCAGTCGGCGTTTGCGAACGCGTGTAGTCGCTGGTGTACGTCCCCGTCGGGGTCTGCGTGCGCGCAAACTCGCTGGCGGTGTACGTTCCGGTATAGGTCGGTGTGCGCGTGCGTGTAAAGTCGGTCGTATATGTCCCAGTCTGCGAGCGCGTCTCGTACGTCCCAGTGGGCGTCCACGACCCCGTCCCGGTCCTCGTCCCGCTCGGCGTCCCCGTTCGAGTACCAGTGGGCGTAAATGTGCGCGTCCACGCCTCGCTCGGCGTCCACCCGCTCCTTCCGGTCCGGCTGCCGCCGCTGCTCTCAGCATCGCTGATCTCGGGCAGGTCTGCGAGGGGCGGTACGAAGACGGTGCTCCGGCTTCCATTGCTGCCGATGCTGGACGCGCTCGCCGCGCTATCGACGGACAGGATTGTCCGTATGCTCGCCGTCCTCGAGGGCTTGCTTCCTCCACTTCCGGCGCTCTCGCTCTCGTTGGCGCTTTCATCGGCGTCCCCAGCAGAAGAGCCGGCGGATGATTCAGCGAGGGTCAGTGGACGGTGCACGGCTTCCCTGCATTGCAAGGAAAAGGCATCAGTGGTGTCCATTACATGAAGGAGAAAAAACTCACCAGATGCGATTAACCCACTTCTGTCTCTCCAAAAGGCTCTCCGCCGCAAGGCGCTCGACGCCGTCCTCATACACCATCTGGAACGGCACCAAAAGGTCCGCGAGCGTGTCGACGCCTGGTTCTCCCTCTGCAAACCAATCAGTTTTATCCTTGTCGATATAGAAAAAAGAGACACACCGCTTTGTTCCCTCGCTGCGACACTTCCGACATCATCGCGGGCGGCGGGGTGTCCCAAACTGGGTGTGCTTTGCACGGATGAGCAGTTGATCAGGTCAAGCCCGACAATGCCACGGCCACCGCCCGGCGCAAGCCACGAGAGAAGTAGCAGATGCGGGTAAAGTAGGGCCTGGCAGCGCTGCCAGCGAAACGGCGGCGGCGCGTGTACATTGAGAAACCAGAGCAGGCCGATGTGCAGAGGCTGAAGATGGCAAGCGAAAAAGAAGTATTTGTCAGCAATCGATCAGAAACGACCACATGACGTAACTCACCGCCTCGTTGCTCTGCGCGTACGCGCTCAGCTCGGCGACGTTCAAGCCGGGCGGCAGCGTTCCCCCGCTGGCCGCGCTCGCTCTTCGTAAACTGGGCGTCCGCGCACTCCCAGCGCCATTCCCGTGTCCGCTCGCACTCACGCTCCGCAAGCTCGCCGACTGTGCGCGCCGCAAGCTGGGTGTGCGCGCGCGGAGCCCAAACAAGCCGTCGTCGTCGATGGGGAGCGCGGGGAGAGGAGGCTCATCATCTCCGCTCGCGCTTTTGCTTTTGCTCTTCCTGTCCGCGCTCTTCGAAGTCGAGGAAGATGACGACGAGGACGAGGAATCCTTGGGCGACCCTGAGGGGCGCGTCGGGGTGCGCTCCTTCCAGAGGGCGACAATGTTGCGGACGGACGCGAGTGGGCTGCGGGGGCTTCCTTGTGCAGGGCGCCGCAGCGACGCAGGCGGAGTACTCGTCGTCGTAGTCGTGTAAGTCGTAGTTGATTGTGTTTGTGTGTTGGTCGTAGTTCGTGCCTGTGTGTTGGTATTCGTCGTCGTCCCGGCCTGCGAGTACGAATAGGAGTAGGTGTTTGACGGTGTGAACGTGCCCGTCCCCGTGTTGGTAAACGTATCAGTTCGCGTGCTTGGACTGAACGTATCAGTACGTGTGAACGTATCTGTACGCGTGCTTGGACTCGTGTACCCCGACGGACTGGTGCGGCCGCTCGCAGTGCTAATCGGCGGCTGGGACAGAAGCGTGCTCATGGACGGGCGAGTGCGCGAGGGGGAGAGTGGCGTCGTGACACGCGCGCCCTTTGTCGGAGATGCTGGCCGCGAACCGAACGTGCTGTGGAAGCCTTGGGGGTAGGAGTCGGACGCGATCGATTGCGCAGGGGTGAAGAACGGTGCCGGGCTGGATGCGGCGCGCGTGTGGCTGGGACCTGGAGTGCTGCTCCTCGCAGGCGCGGCCTCAAACACGGCAATGAGCTCCGTCGCGCGACCCGGTGGGGGCAAGCCAGGCTCGGTCGACGCGCGCGAGTGGAGCGAAGGCGAACCAAGAAAGGTGGAGCGACGGATATCTGGGGTCTGTCGGATAGTCATAGACGACGGACGCGACTCTTCTGTGCGCTCCGTGATTCTGCTGAGACGAGTGTTTGGTTGGAGGAGTGGCGGGGGCGAGGCCAACGACGGCAGCGACACGAACGACGGCGATCCCGTGTACGACGAGGACCATTGGGACACCGTGTGCTGCGTATCTTCTATCTCATCGTCGAGGTCGTTGAGCGATGCCTCGACTTCTTCGAGTGAGTTGCTGTCCGTGTACGAGTCCGAGTCTTGAGGCGATGGTGGGCGGTCTAGGGAGCTCATAAGGCGCGATTCAGACACAAGACACGTATTGCCCGCACCTGTGAATGTTGCTGTACCGAATGTCGGCGAATAGGGATCGTCTGTGCTGCTCATCGCAGCGATGAGTGAAAGAGAAATCGAGACCAACAACAGCACGTGACTCAGTCGCGTCCAGTAACGCGCGACCGTGACACCTAACCCCGTTTGGAGCTTGAACTCCAACCACCACCCTGAGTTCGAACCCACCGTTCCAGATAGATCGGTCCACACTTGGTTGCGCGCGGAACGCTAAATCGGAGGATTCTCTGTCTTGTGACTGTTGTCGTTGCCGTTTTCCGACACGAAGCGTTTCCGATACCATTTGTGTGTTCTTACGGCCAGCACGAGGATCACATACATTCCCCCAGCACAAAACGAATTAAACCGGGGCATACAAGCGGTCTTTCATTCGGATTTCACGCTTCTCCTGGACTACGCTTGAGGCCTATGGATGTTGGTAATGAGACATAGCGTGTTCAGTGGTGCAAGAAAACAATTCATTTGGACTCGGGGCTGATAAGTTCAACTTTCCAGCATGCGCCGACTAAGAAGCGGGGAAACAAGCGCAAGACTGCGTCTGGCCTCGATTTGACGCTACCCCCCTCTCGGCAAACGCCGACTTTTATAGTGAACTCAGACCTCCTTGCAAATAGGGGCACGGCCTGCCAGTAAACTCCCACCATGGGCAACTCGAACCCGGCTATGAACTACGAGGAGGCCATAGACTGGGTGACTCCGGAAGTCGACAAGCTCGCGTCCCTCTATCCAGCCTTCGCGTCGGACGAAGAACAGATCGATGCCTGGGTCAGCGGCAATTGGGAGACTATCAAGGAGGCCGTCAGGGTGTACATCGCCTGTGCGCCCGGATTCGAGGATCTGTACGCTTGGTTCCTCCCCTGCATTCCTCAACTCGCCTGATATATTTGAACCAGCGGCCCAGTCGAAATGAGTTTCGAACCATCTGGCTCCCTCTTCGGGCTGTGCAAGCACGCCGGCTACGTCCCCGTCTACTGGGACCCGCCCACCATCCAGCTCGACCACGAAGGCAGCACGTACAACCGTCACCACCCCCCGTCACGTCGCCGCGCTACACGCCTTGCACGACGAGGCCACCGCGCTCGCATACCTCCAGAAACACCACGACTCACGCACGGCCGTGAAGCCGCTGGTGTTCCTCGTGCACGACGGCTGGCGCGCCGACGTCGTCGGCTCGTGGCCCGCGGATGCTACGAAGAAAAATATGGTGCGGTATACGCTGTACGCGTGGAACAAGCACCAGGAATACGACAAGCAGCCGGACTGGGTCGCCTGCCGACGCTATTTTTCGGAGCATTACGACATGAAGGAGGTTGTGGATCCTGAGGGAAGGGTTTTGAGCAGCGAGCTTAGTTCGGACTGTCTCGAACGGATGGTTTCGCGCCTTTGACTGTGCGAAGGAGACATTCAAGGGGAAATTTGGATAAATGAGGTTTTTTTGATACCTACCGTGTCCTCGGCAGGTCCGAGCGGGATTAGTATGTTGAATTTTACGTAACGGAACGAATCTGTTGGGAGCATGGACGCCGCTGAGGCCGCCTTGCCGCTTGCGGGAAGTAGTAATTTTATGTGGGCAGAAAAAAATAGAAGTCTGAAAACCCTGCTCCACCGAGTAAAAACATCGCCTAGCTTCAAATTGTAGAACCACTTCTTGATCGGCTGTGTCCAAGACCGTGCAAGACGGACGTTCTTCTGTATCTCTCCCGAATTCGGCGAGTCGAGTCGACGCTGGACGGCGATTTGTTCGCGTGCCCCCGTTGGCTTTTGTTGATATTTCAACGACACCATTCAGGTTCTCTTCGATTCACACTTCCACACTCTCTCATCAGCAGTTCTCACAAGTCTCCGCTACTTCCCCAGGCGCCAAATTGCCTGTTATAGACAAAATATAGGCCATCTGATTGCCTGTCAAACTGGGCTTCTCCGTCGCCGACCTCCGTCGGAGATCAAGTCTGATCAAGTGCCGAGCGAACCTTGGTCTTTCCAGGCTTCCAGCGCGGATTCTCATCCACCTCATGTCGTAGAAGTCCCCACTCTCTCTGGACTACTCCCAATGGCTTTTCCACCCGCACCGCAGCTACTGTAAGTGCCGCGTCGGGCTCGTTTCGGGCAATTCACGACTAACGCGTCGCTAAGGTTAGGGCCGTACTTGATCGGTGTGGTCCTGAACACCTTTCTGTACGGTGTAAGCCAGTTTCTCTGCCTTTTCTCAGTCGCATGCTCATCCAAGGTCCGGTACAGGTCCTTCTGATACAGGTTAATTTATCCCCCAAGTCTGTCGCGCCGTGCTCAACATGAATATCGGTCTCGTTCCAGATGATCATCTACTATCAGGCGTACAAGAAGTGCGTACCGTCTAGAACTCAAGCAATTGTGTCTTATAGTTCATTTCAGTGATAAACTTTGGCTGCGCCTCTTCGTGCGTAGCTGTAGTTTTGCTTACCATATTCGTCGCTGAAGATCGAGCTGCAGGTTGTTTACCTCTTCGTGGTCGAGTCATTGAACACCGGCCTGTCAATCGCTCTGGTGTATCAACCTTTAGTCGGCCAATTTGGTGTGTGGCAGTTCAATTGGTGTCCGCAGAGATACCCATTGTTTTGTTAAAGGAACTGACTCACCGACAACTCTCTTTCCCTCATGTACGTGATGTCCCATAGGCTTCATTTTCATCGCTGACCTTCTCTTTAGTACTCCCTTCTCGTGAGTCAATTCGTAGACCTTTCGCTCCAGCTTGATCCTGAACGCCGACACAGAACCTTTTCTGGAGGTGACGATATAATAATAACGATCCAATCGCTGCTCACTTTCTCGACGCAGGCAGCCATATCCTTCCCCGTACAATTATTCTACGCGTATGGATCGTTTTGCTCCCCCCCGCTGCCTGCTGATCCCGTGTACAGCTGGCGAATATCGTTGATCATGCGAAGCTATATCGCCTCCGTGTTCATCTGTATGGCCTCTGTGACCTCCGTCGGCGAGTCTTGGTGTCTACACATCCACTGACCACTCCTGACCGGTCTTCTTTAGTCGGCGCATGCTGGACCGCCATTATCGTTAGTCAGGTAAAAGTATATGCGGACAAGCCCAAGGTCGACCGGACTGCTCTCGTTTGGTCCTGTTCTGCTGCAGGTGCGTTCTGTCCCCGACATCTAGACCCGAGCTCATAGTCTCTAGCTGCGGACATCATAATAACCACGTCCCTCATTTGGAGCCTGGTGAGTACACCGTGCCATTCAAAGTTCTTTCGTCCAACGGATTGCCATAGAAACTACGAAAAACGGGCATTAAGCGTACAGACAACACCGTCGATCGCATCGTTAGAAGTGAATCTCCCCGTGTCCTCGCTGATCCTCCTCCTGATCTTCCTGCAGCCTCGATCCAAACCGGCGGTCTCACAGTCGCATTCACCATCCTCGACGTCGCGCTCTTCGTCGCTCTGCCCACCAGTACATTGTCAGTGTCCAACCTACTGGAAGCGGATGGTTGCTGATCTTTGAATTCCAGATCATTCGTGTTCGATTTCGGCATCCCCAAGCTCTACAGCAACGCCCTCCTCTCGACCTTCAACGCGCGCACAAGAGCGAAAGAGGTTGTCGTCGAGCTGGCGACGGCTGCACCGGGCGACACTAACATGCTGTTCTTGGCGGTGTGTCTATTCCCTCACTTCACTTTTAAGGTGCTTACACTCCGCAGACAAACGAGCAAGTAGCTACCTCCGGGACGATCGTCTTCAACACAATGCCCACTGTGCGTCTCTGCCCGTCGTCACCCCTCGCTCGCTGACGATGTTCCCGACAGACAACGGGGCAGTTCACAGAAATGCCCCAGGATACCGATATACTAGGGCTGGACACCATATACCAAGAATGACCGCGGATCTATTCATGTATGAAGGTGGGCCCGTTGCCTCCCTTGCATTTCTCGAGCGCATATGGAATTCACTTCGCACGTAGATTTTGTATAAAATTGTACAGCCAGCCATGGTTGCGGAATCGGTCTGCGGACTGAGATGACCATCGGCGGTTTGCTCAGCTATAATGATAGATGGCTGAGTGTGGATACACCGACACAGGCAGGCTGCTAGCGGAAGGATCTGGAGGATCAGCATATTTTTTTTCATATGTACTTAGTGTGTACGGACGATACCATACCAGTTTTTAACATTACATATGTACTCCCAGTAGTGTACTCCTAGAGTTGAGGTGGAAGGTGCAGCGTCTGTTGTGAATTTCTTCGAGCCTTTTGCTAACTTTTTTGACTGATGTGCCGTAAAAATCAAAAGTTCTGTTTGCTACGTCCACCGTCCCCGCGTTCGTCGCGGCTATGTATCTCCTACTAGACTCGGCTTTTGAGGAGTCTGTGTCGAGGCTTGGACTCGACTGAACGACATACCTCGGGCAACGAGAAAGCTACCAAATTTATTCCATGAAGCTTGAATCTTTCCCGACAATGAGTTTGGCGAACCCGTATCTCCCCTTCCACTGGACACTGCACAACGCAGCAACCAAGATTGTATGTGGTGGAAAGTATTGCCTCGATCGCTCCGCCGCGAAACCGAGTCAGACTCAAATCCAATAGGGGCCTGCTCTTGCTCAACGCTCACTATGCCTGTAACACGAACTGGAAAAGGCGAACGTAGGTCTGCTCGCGAATTTCCGCTTCTCTCAGCTTCAACGACGTCCACAGCATGGCCCGAACTTCGCAAACTAGCGGTCCGCCAAAGCGCTGCGAGACGTCGAATTAATTGTGCCAACGGCACCGAGTCCTCAGCCAAAGGCTCGCGCGGCAGGGACGACCGCAGTATGAGCTTGAATGGGTTTCAACAGCAGCTCGATACCGTAGTCGTTCACAGGATGCTGAGAAGCGAAGACCTGCTTGAAGCGCAAACACGACCCTCGTTGTTCCAGGCGGCATGGGTCTGTGGCAGGCCATATCCTGGTGCATGCGACGCCCTGAAGAGGAAACTCCCCGGGCACGGTACCCGACCATCGCCACCGCAGACGAGCGGCAGCAGGCTTGGGTCGAGGACAACCGGCAGAAAATCGAAGAAGCCACTACGGCCCTCCTGGCCTTCCACGCAGAATTGTATGCTGAATATTTTCCACCCAAACCCTAAAACTAACCACGTAACATCTCAGCCCGCCCGGCGCCAGCGTCAACTCCTCCGGCTCTTTCTTTGAGTGTAGCGAGAAGTCCTTCAACGTCCTGATCTATTGGAACCCCACAACTATTACTCTGGACCACGACGACTTCCGCTACGTCGTCTCCGAACCGCAGCACGTCGACGCCGCACACGCCCTGCGCGATTGGGCTGCCGCGGTCTCGTACATCCACGCGCACTGTGACTCACGGACGGCTATTCAGCCGTTGGTCATCACCGTGCGCGCGGTCTTGCTCCCGGATGTCCTCCCGGGATGCGCCCATCCCGACGAGGGCCCAAGCGCCCCGCACGATGCCGCCACTCTCAGGCTCCCGATAATCCATGATGTCAAGGAGGCAAACGGCCAGGGCAAGTACACAGTGCGCTACACGCTCCACGGGTCGCGCAAACGCCACGAGTACATGTACGCGCGTGCGTACGATTGGCCCGCGATACTACGCGCGCGACACCGCTATCTTACGGACCACTACGATTTGAAAGAGGTCCTGGACGCCGATGGAAAGGTCATCAGCAGCGAACTTGGGATCAACAGCCGTCACGAGCTGGAGCGACTTTGATAAAGTAAACTCCAAACCTCGGACGATGAGGGGATCCTCTTTTGTATTACATGCTTCTGAATACGCAGCGATCTATTAACTTAAATTTTCCCGTCTTCAAGCTGTCGCTTCAGACGTATAAGTTCCTCATCACATTCCCAGCCACATCCATATGGTTCCCTAAACTCGCAAGGCTGCAGATGTATGTACTCAGACAAGTATTAGTAGATGTATCTACATCGCAAACGCACGTATAGGATGTTGTACGTTCCTTCTGGCTGGCTCCGCTTGCGGTACGTAACTTTCCGAATGTGAACGCCAGTCGCTGTGCAAATCAAGACAAAGGCTAGAATTCGACATCTCTATTTACGGATACTGTACAATGGATAGGAATGGAGGAATACAGGTGTGTGTGTGGGATAGAGATACATGAAGTGGACGGGTACTGTACAATGAGTAGGGATGTAGGAATACAGGTGTGTGTGTGGGATAGAGATACAAGTACATATGTGGGCGGGTATAAGTACGTGACTTGAGCATAGAAATGTGCGGGGAAAAAAGGGCTCGGCAAGAGATGTGCGGATAGTCGAGTTGTTATGCGCAAGGCATATAGGAAATTTGCCAATAGATTCGAAATGTGCTTGACTGGGCAAAGGGGGCGTAGGGGCGTTGAAGCAATGAATGAGACTTGTAGATCTTGGGATCTTGCGGATAGTGGGCCTGCCGAGGTTCAAAATGCAGGCGCGAGGGGGCAGAAATGGGTTGTGCGGTGTGAAGCGCTTGAGCGACGGGGGAACCTTGAAAAGTTATCTTGACCGGCAGCGTGAAGGAGAGAGGGCCTAGCAGAACTGAAAGGGAATGCAGTAGCGGGAGAGGGAGACCGAGAGGCGGGCCAAGCGCCGGGCATCAGACGGGGCCGAGGGGAGAGTCTGGGGGCGAACGCGAACAGAGTGAGCGCGCCGCTTGTAGACGTAGGGAGAGCAGGAATCCGAGCTTTTGAAGGCTTCGGGTCGGTGGCGCGCTTCGTCGAACGGGTTGCTAGGAATTTCCTCGACACCTTTGGCGGGATACACGCGACATCGGCGCTCGAAGAGGCGAGCACTTCCATCGGTTTCGCAGCGTCGGTACGCGCCTCGCGGACATCGCTGAGGATCTTGAAAGCTGGCTTCGGGTTACATGGGATACTTCAAAGACATAGGACGAAAAACCTTGAGCAAATCCACTCGCCGTCCGTTTCTGCTTCTTGACGGGGGGTTCTGAGTCCGAGTCCGTTTCCGAGCCGTCGGTGCTCATCTTCTGCTCCCGATGGCTGAAGTACGGCGATTCGTTAGAGCGGGTTGGAGATGAAAACGGAAGAGTACCCACAATCGGATGGAAGCCTGTGCAGCGGAGTCGATCAGGCATCCAATGAGCGAGGAGTGCCATTCTGAAAACCGCACAGGACCCAGCGTCTTCTTGACCGCGATGAACAGAAACAGGAATGCCTCGGTGATGACTTCAGATCTCTGGGCGAGTTTCTTGGGCTGATTCATCCCGCGACGCACGATGTGTTCGTAGATCTTGGCGCTGAGCAAGAGCTGTTTGATGGTCTACAATTGTTGAACGTTAAACGGTCAAGTCGGCCACATCAGGAGGATGAGTACCTCATACGAGCCCATCGGAAGCCCTGCTTGTGCTCGGATTCTCGTGTGGTAAAGAACGCTGATCTCATGGGCTGCGTCTTGCGAGAGAGAGGCAAGATCACTGTCGGAAGTGTTGTCAAGATCCTCCCAAACATGGGTGTCGATGGGGAATTGGACGCTGAGATCTTTGAGGCGGGCGAGAATGGCGGTCTCGATGTGGGCTCGCATCGACAAGGGAGACATGGCGGGCGTGGATGAAGGAATGAACCTGGCGAGATACTGGCGAGATGCCGTTATATATGCAGTGATGCCGTCAGTTCGTCGACCTCGACTTCTCCATTTGTCTCTGTACTGGATACGCCGTCGCGCGTCCTCAGTACTGCAGCTTTGGCTACCATTGATTCACATAAGAAAAAAGTTGCAAAGAGGCTTGGTGGATACGCCTCAAAATTACATCTTTTGTCCCAGCCAAGTTTTATTCGACAAACCTCGACAAGAAAGCAGGCAGGGCTTCTCTGAACGACTCTAAATCACGAGATGAAAGCCTCTGAGCTCCACCATGGAGCGAGGAGGCAGGAGGAAACTCCAATGCAATGTAATTTGTAACCGGTGGGCCACACACAGTACAAAACTCTTATGATCGGGTCCGGCTTTTGACACCCATTTATGTCGCTCCGGCCGCCACCTCGGTGTGCGCGTCCCCTGGTGAATTCGTTGGACCGGGCCCAACAGGTAACCAGGAACCCCTTCTCGGAGGGCATGCATTGGCGCGCTTTCGGGGCGTGACGGTGGTGAATAGGGTGTCCATGCTCACCACATATGTAACCACCACCCCCTTCGGGGGCATGCATTGGCGCGCTTTCGGGGCGTGACAGTGGCGAATAGGGTGTCCATGCTCACCACATATGTAGCCACTACCTCTTCGGAGGTCGGTCTTTTTGGCAAACTGCCACACAGAAAGAGCATAAAATTCGTTAGACGTTATCGAAAGCAGGAAGCGCACTAAGAGCATGATAAATTATACAGTGAGTAGATTCCGGGACGGAGTCCGGATTGCGAGGCCACCTATGCCCTTCTTTTAAGCCCGCCTATGAGACGTGGAGTCCAGTTTTCTCCGCATGATGCACCGGAGGGCCCTGAACCGACTGCGGTGGGGAATAAGAGCCAGGGCTCGCTGGCATCGGCTGTGGGGAGGCATGTGTAGGGGTATACGAGCCAACAGTGCTCTCATGCTGCTGAGGGTACGCCTGGCCTGACTGATCGTGGGGCTGAGCATCCTGCATGTTTGGAGAACCCTGCATCTGCGGCGCCGGATACATTTGTTGTTGCGGCTGCCCGTAAGGCCCCGGCTGCTGCGCCCCGGCGACATAATATCCAGCTTGAGGAACCTGCGGCGGTGTGGCATATACGTACTGTGGCTGCGGCGCCCAGTATTGTTGCTGCTTGGGCGGTTGTCCTGTATTAAAATTGTTGTGAGGACATATGTGTACGGAGCGGGAAAAAGACGCACCGATGCCGTTGGGATTCCAAGACGCCTTCTTGACCGACAGGAAGAGGACCATGAACATGATGGTGATAGTGAATCCGGTGATGAGGAGGCTGTCTGCAATATCCGCGCCTTCAAAGGTGGCTTGAGTTGCCGAGTTTGGGATACCGCTCGGAGAGAACACGATAGCGAAAATCATGTAGAATAGGCAGAGCATGGAATAGAGGGGGACGACTGCGTATAACATTATGTTTGTAATCTGGGGCTGCGTGAGTATGCACTGCGCCACAATGGAGGAATGATTGGCACCTTGTCTGAAATTCCCGCCTTCTTCCACCCCCGCCACAACAAGGCCGTTGTGACAGCTACGTCCACGCCCATGAGAACCGCGAAGGTAGTGTACACATAGTACAGTTGATTGTCCACAGTTATCCGGTGGTTGATCTCATCGAACGATATATCTGTCGTCGCAAAGCGCACGTTTGTGTCCATGAGGAACGCCTCGGTCGCCGTGCCGAATATAAATGTGAGAGAGGCGAGAGTGGCGTGCAGCGCAATGAGTGCGGGGTGATGGCCGCCGAATTTTCCGTCCGTAGAGAGACGCAGCATCGTCTCCCGGTTCCACAAAACGGCGATGAGAACGAGGAACAGAAGTACGACCGCCCAGTCATTGAAAAGGTTGCTGACAAAACGAAGACTCGGCAGCAGCAAAACCGGCAGAGAACTACCGAAGAAACTGTCGGAATTTAAGGCAGGGATGTTATCGAGGATTATCAGCGCGATAAAGGCGGCATTTGACCAGGCGAAGAAAAGGATCGTGGGGAGAAGGAAGGCATAAGGCGAGCGATGGCCCCTTGAGGTCAGCAGGGCCACGAAATTCCAAATCCCCAAGACGCTATACAGAAAAGCGAAGATGCAGCACAGTGCGAACAAGCCCTGGAAAGACAAATTGAGAAAATTCAGATGAAAATTTTCAGCATGCGCTTGCTTACTGCAGTGAGTGGATCTGGATGGAACCCATCTAGATTGCCATCGCCGCTATCGTCGAACTGGCAAGCAGCTGGCAGAAACAGGCTGGAGAGAACCAAAGGCAGGATGAAAAACATCTTGCTTGACTGCAGGCACAAGTGTCGTGAGGGGCGCGGACAAAGAATGAGGTCCTTTAACCGAAGTGACACTCCTTATATTAAAAAACGCGATCGAGATCGGTATCACTTGGCTGGACAGATTGCTACCACTGCCAGACAGGAAAAAAGGGTCGCGCCTACTTGCCGTTGAATGAGGTTAAATTGCGAGACGCGGTTGTGAAACGGGTGTCAAAGAAATATGTCGTCGAACACCATATAGAATCGAGATGAACGGAGTTTTTTCATTGAAGAAGGGACGCAAGACGCAAAGAGCGTACTTGGCATCGATATGGCTATCCTGCGAAGACAAGACGGGACGATGGCGCGCCGGCGCCTGGTTCTGGGTGTCATCCAAGATTAATATTGCGCCTCAATCAGCCCCGCGATACGGCTTGATACAGCTCTTGATACACTCAGAGTACGAACGAGAGGATGTAGCAGCTCGAGGGCCTTGGATGGATTGCAGGAGGTACTCTGAGGCCGACTGACATGGCCGTTCGAAGCAGAAACGCGCGCCGTCAAGCTGACAAAGCCATACCCGATTTTGGTTCCTTTCCTCCACCAATTTTTTTTTCTTGTGCGCGTCGAGTTTCCCCTCAGAGAGCGGTTGCGCCCTCCCGAACTCTGGCGTGTGTATGTACTTCAAGTATCCCGTGGCACTTGCAGCTCAGCGCTCAACTTCTCAGGCAGAACCCTATGCGCAAGAAAACACTGGATGCAAGTTGGTTCTCGCATCCGGTGTGGTATCAGATGTCCGCATAGCCGTCTTTTCTCCTCCTCGAGAGGTGGGTTTTACCTCTCGTCGTTGCGCTTGTAGCAGACCTCTCCGCCAGTATCTTCAATTCCGCGTACACCGCTTCCCGAGCCCCCGTCCCGGCCTTTGGCACTACCCTTTGCCTCGGTCTCATCTATCACGCAGACGGATGTGGACCGCTATGTCGCGCCGCTGTACGAGCGTAATTGGCTCATATTTCCGGAGTTGCCCAACATGATTCTGGTCGACAACTCCCTTGAACGGAGCGCGCGCACCGTGTCTGTGCTCGGGAAGAAATTCTATTTTCTTCGGGGCCGAACTGCCACGAGTTTTCTGGCCGACGTAGGGGATTTGGCGCGTCAAGAGGAGGTGCGTTGTCGGATACTCCATCTTATGACTTTCATTCATCCGGCGCGTACAGCACGAACCAAAAATCACTATGTTTTTGGGGCGGAAGAAGCAGCACGTCCTCGTGCGGATGCACACTGAACGGACATTCAGTGCTGACGACGGGTTTCTTGAAGCAAACGTCCGGTCGGCGCTCTCTGGCCGGGACCTGCGTCTCGCGGTCCTCCTCGAAAACCGGTATCAAGAAAAATACGTCGCGTCTCACCAAGCGCTACCCCTGCCGGAGATGACTCGACAGCCCGCCGTTCCCCACAGGGACGCAATCCTGCGGGGCCCAATCGCCAGAAGCGTCCGAGCAGCGATCACCATCGAGGTCGATGCAAACTGGACTCCATCGCCGTTGGAGATGTCCCCGCTCCCGCCGCTGGAGAGCTACCAGGATCCGGCGACAGTGTGTGCGGACGTTCATTTTGATACGTTGCTGCGCCCGCTGTACAAGCGCGGATGGCATGCGACGTTCCTCGCCGTCATAGGCCCGGACAAGCTTTATGGCCACGCCCTTTGCCTCACGGGGTTTTACCGCTTTACCAGCCTCACGGCTGCGATCGCGTTCGTCCGCGATGTCGCGGGGTATCCTTGGTACCAGGAAGACAATGTGCGTTTACAATTGTCGGCTTAATCCTAACGCTAACTTGTAACTTGTATCGTTCGCAGGCCGAGCTGCACTTCCTGGTCGACGCGCAAACCGTCCGTGCGCAGCTGGTGTATCCGCACGAGCACGTCGCGCTCACGGTGGGAAATCTGCGTGCCGCGCGGCGCATCGAGCAGATTTTCCAGGACAACCACTTTGGGTCGGCGCGCATGAGTGATGTGCACCCGTACCGCAACCACGACTCGCACCAGCCGAAGAGTGTCGCGGAGCTTCAGCGTACACGGGAAGTCCCGTTACGACAGTTTCACCAGCGACACAACGTCAAGATGATGCGGATGTGAGAGCGTCAGCGGGGTTCCTAAGCTCTCGACGTTAAAAGTATAAGTATCGGGTGTAGACAGTGCCCATAATTTCATTGGCCCTACTCAAAACTCGTCGGAAGCCGTTCGTCGCAAACTCACTCACAGTATATTCTTTTTGTTTTAAGAATTCACGGACCACGAGACGGAGTCGGATGGCCGTACCGGCGAAGAGTCGCTCCAGATTTTAGAGCCGCAGTTACGTGCCAAAAAGTAACACCTCCGAAGAGGTAGTGGCTACTATGTGGTGAGCATGAACCACCCAAGCTTCACCACTGGCGCGCGTTAGCGCATACATGCGTGTAGACCTCTGAAGAGGGTTCGTGGGTACTATGTGGTGAGCATGAACCACCCAAACTTCGCCACTGTTTATCATGCAAACCTCCGAAGAGGGCCCTGGCTACTTGTTGGGCACGATCCAACGAATTCACCAGGAGACGCGCTATAACAGCGGCCGTGCGACAAAATTCCTTGGTAAGATCGGGGGCTGATCACAAGAGTTTTGTACTTTGTGTGGCCCACCGGTACAGCTACAGCCCAAGTAAAACCTGGCTACTGCGTCTCGTTTGGCACTGTGTTCAGTCGCGGGGCTATGGAAGTCGCGGTGTTATTGAACATTTAATGCCAATGAACGGTTGAAGGCCGAACGGTTGTAGCCCAAGAATTGAGTAGCTCATGCTCCTTAGAAAGAGCAAGAATTCTCCAATTTTAACTGCCTTGAAATTTCTGGGCTACATCCCAGCACTGGGCTCGATGGTAATGACCGAGCTTGCTGCTTCTACGTACTTGAAGCCAATTTGGAGAGCCAATATTCAGTACTTCGTGCCGTTGGGATCATCGATGGCATCAATCAACCAACCTTCCTCCCGCTCCCGCCATGTCCTCTGATCAAAAGATTCTTACTGCTACCCTGCTCGCCCGCGTCAAGAACCTCAAGTTCTCCCTCAAGGAGCCCCGCGTGGCGAAGGCCATGTGGGACAAGATGAACACCGCATCCGACCTCGAGCGCGGCGAATTCTTACGTTCGGCCAAGATCTACATATCCGAGGCTTATCTGGAGTATATGCGTGGGTGGGACATCATCGCTCCTGGCCTGTACGAGGTACGGATTTCGCGCTCTTTACTAGGACCTCGGACTTCCTGACGTGGATTGAAATTCAGTCCATCGAGCGAGCGGTGTTTACGACCGCTATATATAAACAATTACTCCTGCGCGGCAAGCTACGCCCGGATCCGAGAACCTCGCCAGACGCTTATGCCGACGCTTTCCATTTCCTCGCGTACGCCGTCTATCAGTGCTTCGGTCAACTTGCGTTTTGGCGTTGGTTCTCCTCCACCTTCGGTCCCTTGATCGAGGATTCTGAGGCTTTCCTGAGACTGTACGGCTATCTCCACGACTAAGGGTGTTCAATTCTTAGAGTTGGCAAGCTGGCAAGTTCGCCTAACCCTCGCTAAGGCCCGCTAACCCTCGCTAAAGCCTCGCTTAAGCTCGCTTAAGGGTTTCCAACTTTCAAAAGTTGCCGGCAAGGAAGAATTGAACACCCTTACTACTTATCCACAAATGACTCCAACAATTGAACCCACAGAACGGAGCCGGAGGAGCTCGAGGACGAAGGTCGCCCCAGAAAGAAGGCCAAGGCGGATTTGAGCAAGTACACGGATGGTTCGTGGTCCTTATACGCACCGCGTTGCCGCGCGTCGCTTATCGAGAGATGCAGCTTATGGTCTCCTGGAGGACGTCCGCAAAATTCAAACCAAAGATCGAGAAGCACCCCCTCCACGCGAGCAGCGGGGTCCGGATCCGTATGAAATATACACCAATGCCGGACAACGAGCTGGGCGAGTGGCAGCAATGGTCTCGCGTCGCCTCCGCCGTACCGTATCGACCCTTCTCGCTGTCGTCTCACTACCTCTTCCACTGGTCGCAAAATCGACAATACCCGCACCCTCTATCCCCACTTTTGCTCCGCAGCTAAATCCTCAACCCGCGAGGACCGATTCTCGCCTCGTTATTCGCCAAAATTCGCAACCTGCCAAGGCCTCCTCTTCGCGCAACGCTCCCCTTCAAGATGAATACTCCCGTTTCGCCAGACACCCACAGATCAAAACTTCTGTCAAACACCTCTGGGACATGTGAACAAGTACATCGAATCCACTCTATGCGCCCACTCTACTCCGGCAACCAAACTCAACCTGCACGTATCCGTAACTCGGACGTCTCCGTCCCTCGAACGTCTCCGCACAAGGACAAGCTATACCCATCCTAACAACAACTATACCCCAAGTCACTATCATCTTGTATAGAACGTACTTCAACACAATACCACGGGCGCGAGCGCGACCTGTATCCACAAGGTCTCATCCAAACGCGAAGTTTCTCTTTGTACACGCATGCATAGATCTGTCCCGATATTTTCTTACGGACATCAAGTAGCTTTTTGTAATTTTTAGTCTCAGTGCCAGACTGTCCCGACATCCCAATTTGCTAGGTCTCGTTAGCCGTACATAAGTATAACTGTTCTTAATAATTCTGATCGAAAATCAATCATGCGGCCATCACTAGTGCTGCCGCGAGGTGGAGGCCCTCGGAGGTGAGGTCACCTTGAGGTGCCGTATATGGGAATGACCCGAGGTGAGGTGGACCGGGGGCAACGTGATTAAGTCATGTGGAACGGAATGGGGTCGGTTTTTGGGCTCAGGCAAGGTTCGCCGGCGAGCATGGCGAGGGTCCGCCAGCGGACCCTCAGTCACGCAGTGCCTAGGTGGTGCATGTTACCAGGAGCAATTTACAGGTAAATTTCCCTGTTCCCCGATGCAAGTAATATTTCCCGTTCTGCTTTTTAAGTGGACCATGGCCGCCAGAAAAGGTTGAGGATAGGTTTACCTGCAGCGCTTTCGCCCAATAGATTCCCTCTACCATATAGCCAGCACGTAAAATTGCTCGCCCAGCCCAGATATCCCGACCCATATTTTTACCTGCCGGTGCACTATGCAGGTAAAATTCTTGTCCTGCCCAGATACACTGACCCATACTTTTACCTGCAAGTGCAACATGCAGGTAAATCTCGCATCACCGAGATACACTGACCAATATTTTTACCTGCAAGTGCAATATGCAGGTAAGATTTCTTGCATCACCAAGATACACTGACCCATATTTTTACCTGCAGCTTGTGCTTGCACGTAAAATTCCCTGTCCGGTTCAAGTATGGGAACCCCATGATTTACCTGCAAGCAACCTGCAGTTAAGATTTCTTGCATCACCGGGACACGCTGATCCCGTGTTTTTACCTGCAACTGCAAATGCAGGTATTATTTTCCAGACCGTCCGAATACGGTGACCGGGATTTTTACCTGCAGGTTACTATGCTGCTCAAGTTGGTGCTTTATTCAGACCAACTATATATTTGTGTCAGTCCTCAAACTATTTTATTTTGCGACAGAAAAGTTTTTTTTGGGCAGACCAAAACTATTTTCTGGCCAGACAAGAAATATATTTTGAGGACAAGTTGCAGCTAAGGAAATATTTTCCGAAAGTCGAGCCAACTATTTTTCGGGTCGACTATATTAGGGACATACGGGAGGCGTCGGTAACGCGTCGGGGAGTTGCCGGCGTGCTGATCACTGTGCGGTACGACCCCGAACGCCTCTCGACGTCGCGCACAATGTTCAAGCCATTGTGTGTCGCTGCTGTCCATCAGCCTTTGATCGGACCGATCCGCTCATGTTACGTCAAGATAAGATTGTGCCGTCCTCCGTTCGCCATGACTCCTGCTTGGAGCTCATCTGATTCTGAGCGCATGTGAGCGTTCCACCTCGGTATATTCTGAATGCAACAAGTGTCTTCAAATTTCCTTTTGATTTTGTCCTCTTTTCCAGCGACCACTCCAACCCGACCGCCGCACATCCACGGGAGCTTACGGGGCGCACTGCCGACGGTGACGCGACCGATCGACACCCAAGCACGCCATCTTCCTGCACATTGTCACGGACAGACAGGTGCGTCATGCATCCACTCTGCATCACAACGCGCTGCTACTGCGCTCTCGCCTACTCGATGTTCCACAAGCAACCGCAACAACTGGCGAAGAACACTGTGCCGTACGTTGTGTGCTGGTCCCTGGATGTGGGTCCGAGTCCACGAACCTCTTTGCTCGCTCTTCACGCACGCGTTTCGTCTCGGGCTCAAACACGGCAGCACGCTTGCGCGATCAGAGGGAGGCGGGCGAGGCCAGGCAGGGGAAAGAAAGAAAACAAGGACAGGAACGTGGAAGCGTACCTCGTGTCCTCTCGTGCCCGGTTCCTTTCTACTCATGTCTACGCCGCCAATGCGAGTTGCCCATGCCCGTGCAGCGCTCAACCTGCGACCGTTGCGGCGTAACAGCGCACGGGTGGCAGCTCGCAGGGAGACTGCGCGTTCGGTTGTGGACAGCGGCATTAAAATCGGTGCGAGACGGGGCACGCTAAACGAGACAGAGCGTCGAGGGCTGGGCTGGGATGGTGTGTGATGCGAGCACTTGTTGCAAAGCAGCGAAGAGAACAGTCGGCAGTGAGGTATGTTGTGCTTGCTGCCATTCTGCACATGCTGACTCTGCTTGCAAGCCGGTCCAAGATACCGTCAGGCATAGGCGACTGGCAAGAAGTCAGCGAGCTCGGAATACTATGAGGTAGATGGCGTACATGTATTGCGACAAAGGGGCGGGGGCGTCGAGGGTACGAGACAGCACTGAATCCTGACTTCGGTGCACGGATCTGCTCACTACGAGGACGCCTTCAAGCTGCCTGCGTGTACCGGTGGTAAGGCGATGATTGAGACGAGGAGACTCCAGGAGATCCTGCAAAGTCATTGGAAGCTTGAGGAACCAAAGAGGAAGAGGAACCAAAGAGGACGGTCATTGTCGGTGGTTAAGAGTCGGTCGCATCGGTCCGATCAAAAGCTGATGGACAACAGCGACACACAATGACTTGAACATCATTTTGCGCGACGTCGAGAGGGCTTCGGGGTCGTGGTGCACGGTGATGAGCACCCCGACACGGCCCCGACGTGCGGCCGACGCGTCCTGTACATGCCCGATATGGACGGCCCGAAAAATAGTTTGAGCAACCGTCGAAAAACATTTCTGCTCTTGTTCTGCTCTGCCCCGAAAATATTCTTGGTCTACTCAAAAAAATATTTTAGGTGGCAAAATAAAATAGTTTGAACTCTCAATCAAATATATAGTTGGTCTGAATAAAGCACCAACTTGAGCAGCATAAAGGTGCCAACTGACCGCCATAGTGTTCTGTTTGAGCCCGAGACGAAACGCGTGCGTGAAGAGCGAGCAAAGAGGTTCGTGGACTCGGACCCACATCCAGGGACCAGCACACAACGTACGGCACAGTGTTCTTCGCCAGTTGTTGCGGTTGCTTGTGGAACATCGAGTAGGCGAGAGCGCAGTAGCAGCGCGTTGTGATGCAGAGTGGATGCATGACGCACCTGTCTGTCCGTGACAATGTGCAGGAAGATGGCGTGCTTGGGTGTCGATCGGTCGCGTCACCGTCGGCAGTGCGCCCCGTAAGCTCCCGTGGATGTGCGGCGGTCGGGTTGGAGTGGTCGCTGGAAAAGAGGACAAAATCAAAAGGAAATTTGAAGACACTTGTTGCATTCAGAATATACCGAGGTGGAACGCTCACATGCGCTCAGAATCAGATGAGCTCCAAGCAGGAGTCATGGCGAACGGAGGACGGCACAATCTTATCTTGACGTAACATGAGCGGATCGGTCCGATCAAAGGCTGATGGACAGCAGCGACACACAATGGCTTGAACATTGTGCGCGACGTCGAGAGGCGTTCGGGGTCGTACCGCACAGTGATCAGCACGCCGGCAACTCCCCGACGCGTTACCGACGCCTCCCGTATGTCCCTAATATAGTCGACCCGAAAAATAGTTGGCTCGACTTTCGGAAAATATTTCCTTAGCTGCAACTTGTCCTCAAAATATATTTCTTGTCTGGCCAGAAAATAGTTTTGGTCTGCCCAAAAAAAACTTTTCTGTCGCAAAATAAAATAGTTTGAGGACTGACACAAATATATAGTTGGTCTGAATAAAGCACCAACTTGAGCAGCATAGGTTACAATCCCCACGCATCCCCGATATTCCTTGCACGAGGAAACCCATGCTATGCACCGATTGGTAAACAAACGGGGGAATCTACATTGAGAAAATTGCCCACGATGTCAGTTTATTTTCTCAAAAAATCAACAGCAAAGGGTAGTTCGGGGCTTGAACGCAGGAGCTTAACAGAGCCGTGACTCCAGGTTAGTTGATAGGCACAACAGTTCACCCAACTTGGACATCTCCAACTGATGTGAGAGCGAGCCTCAGTGGACCCGGTAGTGTTGCCGCCGGCTAGCCGATCAACTTTTTTAAAGTGGCTCTAGTGCCAGGAATACTGTGGGGAAAAGTCTGAATATATTTAAGTAGTTAGAGCAGCCAAAAAGCCGAGGGGTCATCCTTTACTCTCAAGCATTTGGCGGCGATACTACCATGCTATATCATTTGAGCCGTTTGCGAGCCGTTTCGAGCAGTTTGACAAGCCGATCAAATATCACCCGACTGGTTCGACCAAAGAACCTATTTTCGCTGAGCACCCTCCGGCTTTTCGGGTCCTCTAGCTCCCTAAATATTTCCAGATTTTTAACTCCAGCCATAATAGTACTGGAGCAGTTTCAAAAATATCGATCGGCTAGCCGGCGGCAACACTAAGTGGACCCGCAATTATTGATTGCCATAAAAGTAGGAATCCTATTAGGGAGTATTGTCTTACCTCTTTGCTTCAATTGTGGCTGCATCACTGCAAGCAGCGATGCCGGTTGAGCTCACAAAAACTAGTGAGTGACAACTTTCAGCATAAAGTAACTTTAGCCAGCTACGGCGAAAACAAATATGGGAGAAATGCCAGCCCAAACTTGGATGTAGGTATTTTATAAGAACACACCCATCATGTTTTTGTTGGTCTCGTTGACACTATCACATGTATGCAGCTGTTCCATCATCACACGGCATCATAACACGGCCTTGCCTTGGGACGAATCATTAGATAGCCAATGAGGAACAATTTGATAGGAACACACAAACCATGGTTGTTGTTGCTCTCAGTGACACTGCAGCACACATGCAACTGTGATGCTCCTTACAACTGTCTCCCCAATATTAGAGGCCTTGCCTTGGTATGGATCAGCACATAATTGATGAGGAACAATCCAAATGGACAGTGAAGAGTAAGTATGCTGCCACATTTTGTTTTCGGATACTGTACCACCCTTTAGATTTGGTTTCCGCTGATCCCGCTGATCATGAGGAAAAAAGAAAAGGGTACCTCTCCTTGGTGCGGATCAGCCCATAATTGATGAGGAACAACTCAACTGGACGATGAAGAGTAAGCATGCTGCCACATTTTGTTTTCAGATACTGTACCACGCCTTGCATTTGGTTTCCGCTGATTATGAGGCAAACATAAAAGGTACCTCGCTACGATTGTGAGAGGAACAAAAATCACTGTTAACTCAAACTTGGTTTAAAATTTTAAACAGCCAGTACTGACAGCATCAGGAGTATTGAATGCAGCTTCCGAACAGCATATCTTTTCAATGGCCAGAAATCTGTTGTTGTCTTTGAGGGAAAGAAAGAGTAAAACAGTGACTCAACCACTTGGACTTTATTATCAACAGACAAGGCAATACTAAAGTAAAGCTTCTCCTTTCGAACATTTATCTGAGAAGAGAAACAACTTAATAAAAGACTGGCTATCAAGACTGGCTATCATGATGCTTCCTCCGGCATCAAAAGACTCTTGAGGAACCAGTATGACTCGGGAGTCAAAGTCTTCTCACACCATCAAAAGAGTGATCTCAACCGTTAGATGGATTCTGCACCGCGTAAGCATTCCGCAACTGTAAAACTCGGTGAATCAGGTCCCATGACAGGCACTGTATTACAAGAGATAAATCTGGGCCAAGTAAATCAAGAGGATGGTTCCAGGTTGAAGATTAAGACTTGGAATTCCAACACACGAAATGGATGGCTCCAAGAATGCACTGTCATTGAAAAACCAGTGCGAGATTCACAGTCTTTGGTGAATTGCTCTAAGCTCTGATGGTTTTCTGTTTTGTTTTCAGATGGGCGGACATGAACATTCAAAAGAATAAGCTTGCTATGGTATTGCCTTGTCTGTTAGTAGTATCCAACTGGTCGAGTGATGGTTTTATGTTTTCCTTCAAGGATGACAAACAATTTCTGGCCATTGGAAAGATATTCAATTCGGAACCTACATTCAATGAGCCTGATCCTGTCCGTACTGGCTGTTTAAACCAAGTTTGAATCTAGCTTCGGATTTTGTTTCTATCACAATTGTAGCGGGGTACCCATTCTGTGTGCTTCATAATCAGTGGAAACCAAATCCCAGTGGTGCTACAGTATCCAAAAACAAAATGTGGCAGCATTCTTACTGGGTCATCCCAACTGGGTTGTTCCTCATCAATTATGTGCTCATTCACACCAAGGCAAAGCCATGTAATATTGGGAAGACATGTCTAAGGCTTATCACAGTTGCATATGTGCTACGGGGACACTGAGAGCAACAAAAACCATGATTCGTGTGTTCCTATCAAAATTAATCAAATAGTTCCTCATCAGCTGTGTGCTGATTCATGTCAAGGCAAAACCTGGAACAGCTGCATATATGCGATGGCGTCGATGAGACCAACGAAAGATATGATTTGTGTGTTCACCTAAGTTTAGGCCGGCATTTATGATTTCTCCAATACTTGTTGTCATGTTTTCGACGTGACCAGGGCCAAAGTTGCTTTATTCACTCACTAGTTTTGGGTGAGCTCAATCCACATTGCTGCTTGAAGTGTTGCATCCACAATTAATCAAAGAGGTAAGATAATGCTCCCCGAAAGTCGACGGCAAAGTCATGTTTCGCTTTGCTGTCAGGTCTACTGAGGCTATGGCGTCGGGGAGACCCTGCGACATGTGCGATCTGGCTGACCAGCTATGTTAATCTTCCCTATTTATCCTAATACATTGCAGAGGTCCAACGTTCAAACCCCCCATTCTTTGTTGCTTTTTTTCTCTTTTCGACCAGACAATAACATCATGCGCGTGCTGTTTTCCCAATGTAGATTCCCGATAGGCGCACAGCATTGTTTGTTTCCTAAGCATGTCCGAAGCTTCAGGTGCAAGGAAATATTATGGAAAAGCGGGGATTGCTACCTGCAACACAATCTGCAGGTAAAATCCCGACCCATTTGGGCCGTCGGGGAAATCTTACGTGTAAACACCTGCAGATAAAAATACAGGCCGTATTTCTCGATGGTGCGCGAAATTTACCTGCATGTTGCATTTGTACGTAAAAATAAGGGTCACCTTATCTGGGCGGAGCGAGAAATCTTACCTGCAAACACAGCCTGCAGGTAAAAATCCCGGCCACCATATCTGCGTGGTCCGGGAAATCTTACCTGCAAACACAACCTGCAGGTAAAAATACCAGCCAAATCTCTCGATGTTACGAGCAATTTTACCTGCATGTTGCACTTGCAGGTAAATATACGGGTCACCGTATCCGGGCAGGGTGAGAATCTTCACTGCAAGGGAAGCTTGCAGCTAAAAATCTGTGCAACTGTGTCCCGCCCGAGTGAGAGATCTTACCTGCAAGTATCCGGTACCGTATTTGGGTCGTGCGAGAAAATTTAGCTGCAGGTTCCACCAGCAGGTAAAAATACGGGTCACCGGTGGGTTGTTGAAGGGGCGGACGTTAATGCGGAGCTCAAGCATTTGAGAATATAGCTGAATATTTATTTACCTGCAAGCACAAGGGGGAACAAAGATTAGAATAAAAGATATCACCTACAAAAGTTTTTTTTCGGGGGGTCGGTCGACCCTCCCCCCCTCTTAGCGTGGGAAATTGCCTTATATAGACGTCAAATTAACTGATTTTCACGATTTTTTTGGCCAGGCGCCATCAGAACCGTCGCCCGCGTGCATTGGGTCGTTCAAACCAGCAAAAAGTGAAATGTGGAAGGAGCAGATTTTTGCCGAAGTTGGCCGAAGTCACGCCTCCCGTGAGATATTACCTGATTGGGAGTGGCTGTCCGGTCTTATCAGCTAAATCCGGGCCTGATTGACAGTTTTGATGGGGTACCCTGTGTGCGCCATTCTTATCTTCGTCCCCCCTTGTGCAAGCAGCTTCCTTGAGATCAATTGACAGGCCAATGTTTTACCTGCAAGTGTCGAGAGCAGACCACGTAACGTAAGGGTCCAAACGGTTGGACCTGTGCTGGACCGCCCGCGGCACCTACTAGGACCGTAAAAGCCGACCCTGTTTGGTGCGACAGGGCATATCACGTATATTCGGGTGGACCTCGCCTTCGAGCTGGCTTGATGGGCCATCAATCTTGGAGCCTTGTAAGTTACGGTCCATCACCCAGAGGTTGATTTCTCTTTCTGGACTCCCCACGTCTCCACTCTGCTCTTCACCACACCTTGCTCCGTCGCCCTCTCACCGCGCGTCCCCACATCCACACCAGACTCTCGAAATGTCTACAATCTCGCAGCGTATCACCGCCGCCGTCGATCTCGGTATCCAGACGTCAACTTTTACGCTCGACACACCAGCGGTATCAGAGGCCGCGTGGACGGCTGTGCTCGACGCGACAGACGACCAGCTGGCTGAGCTGATACGCGCAGGGAAACTCGCCTTAGCGAGTTGCTACTTGGCCTACATGACAGCTCGAAATCCGACCTCCCGCGCTTATGATCTATGCAGCTCGTTCACGTTCTTTCTGGATACAACTTGAACGCTGATGCCGCATAGTTGATAAGTCAGAATCTTTTCACGCAAAGAACGTACAGGCTACTGCTTTTGCATGCGAAGTCGCCGGTGGATCCGAAGTCCTCGCCAATCCTCTACTCTAATTATTTTCACCTCCACGTTGCATGTCTTCAGCAATCGCTCGACGCTCTGGAGATGGGCCGGTTCTTTGCTAGCGTATTTGGTCCTCTGGTCATAGCTGGTGAAGGGATGCTGCCTATGTGAGTTGTTTCCTTCTGATCTGAGTGCGAAATGGATGTACTTTGGTTTTTAGTGATACTGTCGACGATGTCCCCGAGCCCGGCCGACCAAGGAAGATAGCCAGGCTCCAGAGCGATAGCAAATACCGGGGCAGTATGTCCTTTTATCCATCCCTTGTATATTGAGCCTTAACGAGTGCAGTGCTGAAAGCCTTTGTGTCACGATGTCCCCAGAGATACCTGCCTCCGGGAGTGACCAAAAAGGATTTATGCGTGCGTGATTTGCCTCCACCCGCGAGAATCTCTTCATTCTCTTTGTACACAGATTTCAAAGCCAGAGATCGCGACCGGTGCAGAATACTATACGGAGACCTCCTCTGTCACCAGCGCCTTTGCATTTGTGCCCCGCTCCACAGCCTTGACGCGACAGTCGTCTTCCACCATGCGCTCCGTTCAAGGCCCCTCTAGTGCCCAGCGCAACTCAGCCTCATCCACCAGCGTGTTTGCGCCGCGTCTATTGTATGGTCCGCCTTCCTCCCGCTCTTAATCAACGCTTCTTTCAAGCACGTGGAATACGGATCTTTCTCCGATGCAAGGACACCGGCAACTCTTCTTCTCCTGGGTCAGCTCGTATTGCAAGACAAGATACAATCTCACCTCGACGCGCTTCTCCCCATACTCGTCAACTATCTCAAGACCGAGTCCAACTCACCACAGACTAGCAAGTTCGCAAATACCATCGCATGTTGCACAGGCCCATTCTTGTATTTGTACGACGTGGATTTCGTATGTACACACCTTACCACGTCCAGGCTTTATCTGTAATTTTCTCTATCATTGGAGACCATTGCTATCTGTACCGTGAATAAGTGTCGACTCTGTCAAAATTGTTGACTGTTGCAAAGCTACCATGAAGGACACGACTCGGATAAATGTGAACGGAGTACTTGCCTGCAGCGAATGGATCATCAATGCCATCATTTACCGAATGAATAAATTGGCAACCCAAATACCTCTTCGCGGAGACCGCCATGTTCAAAGCTGCTCGTACCAAGACTCTTCCCGCCGACCTTCTCGCCCGTATCAAAACCCTCCCCTTCACGCTGAAAGAACCTCGCATGGAAGACGCCGTGTGGGACGAGATAAATCGGACATCGGATGCGGAACGAACAGATATCTTACGATGGGCAAAGTTATACGTGGCCGAGGGATACCTGGCCGCTATGCGCGGGAGAGAAAGCGCTCTGGCTCATTTTGAGGTAGGCTTCTCGTGTTCTCTGAACCTCGCCCAATGTTGATCGAACATCCTTAGAACATCCAGAAGGCAGTCTGCACCCAACCTGTATACAATGCTCTGCTCTCTCGCGGACACCTGGAACTCTCCACCGTCTCCCCCGCTGTTCGCACAGATACATTCTTATTCTTCATTTTTGCTCTTCGCCGTTCCTTGGAACCGGCTGATTTTTTCACCCACTTCGCCTCGATCTTCGTCCCTTTGATCGAGGTCGCAGAGGCTTTCCTAGAGCCGTATGTTTGCTCCCTTCTATTCAATGATTCGTGATAATTGACCTCTCGTAGGCAGTTCGCTGTCCATCTTCGCCCGATTAAGAAGGTCAAGAAAACCCCGGTAAAGTATACCCACGGTCTGTCCTTCCTTCTATGTCGCAGCTGCGCTTTGTCTGAGCACATCATGCAGCTCTAGCACTCTTGGCGGATGTGCGTTCAGCGCAGCAAGCCGTTGCCCAGGCCGATGAACCTGCTACAAACGAGCTCCCGATACAACCAATATTTCGGACCGTTCCCCAGATCATCCGCAATACGGTCGACACCATAGTGGCCTTCGGCATCTCACTACCATTCGCGAACTTCAAGCGACCTCGGCCTTCAAGTCCATCACTCGCTCCTTCTACGCCTTTTTTGCTCCCCGCCTCAATCCCCCGCCTACCCCCATGCGACGACCATCTAGCTCGCCCACGCCCACGCCCTCGCCCTCCACGGTCCCGTCTTCAACGCCGCCATCCGTTTCTCTGTCATTCACCATACCGCCGGCGCCCCCCGCTTCGACTGCTCCACCCCTCCCTCCCCGGCCGGCCCCCGTGCGACGATTATCTAGCTCGCCCACGCCAACTCCATCGCCCTCCAGGGTCTCGAGGTCCTTGTCGCCTTCAACGCCGCCATCCGCTTTATCATACACTGTACCACCGGCGCCCCCCGCTCCGACTACTTTCCTCTTACCTCCCCGCCCGGCTGTCCTTCGCAAGCTACGTATCTCTAGCGCGCCTCCTGCTTCAAGCATCAACAACGACAACTACTCCCGATTCCCTAGGCGGCCTGACTCGTCAAGACAGACTTAAGATTCCCACCTAAATTCCCTCTTGCGAAGCACAGCCTATACCACAACAAGCTATACCCCCTTTCCTCCGAGCATCTCAGCTTCAGCGCCGGAACACCCCAAAATCTATAGTTCGATACATATCCTATTTTTCCCCCGACATCTTGCGCGCCCGTAGCCGTACCCTCGTATATGTCATTATTCCTTGTCTCTGAGATCTAGCCCTTGAAAATGTGATGTGTTGACGAGTCGCCTTCCTTTCCGGGAGAAAAGCGGTTATTTGCTTATATTTTGTATATCCTTTCCATTGCGTGCGCACCGACGGATAGCTGTGTAAAGCCCCGCCGACTCAACCGGTGTTGGCTTTACGAATGTTTGACGTGCAGCCCGCCGACTAGGTGGTGTCGGCCGGCTGAACCTTGGCTGAACCCCTTGCTGTCGTAACTGTACCCTACCCTGGCAGTGTGTCAGAACTGCGTCGGTCATCTAGTACAGACTGTCCTCCATTCCCATTCATAACTGTTGAGCTGGGGGGCATACTAGTTCAGCATCCCCGCCCTATTATCACTGCCGCAGTTCAACCCAACCACCCTCGTTGTCTGCAATCCTCCGTAACTGCGCTCGTGCTTCTTGCTAGCGCGGTTGACCTTGACCGTGCTCGCTGGCTGTGGTGGTTCCTAATCGCACTTGTGCTCACTCCTAGCGCGGTTGATTTTGACCGCATTCTCTGGCCACAGTGCTGATTCACCGTGCTTGTGCTCATTGCTGGTGCGGTTGATCTTGACCACCGTTGCTGTTTGTGGTGCTCGGTTACCGTGTTCGTGCTTTTGACTACCGTGGTTGACATTGACCGCCCTCCCTGTCTGCGGTGGTCATTTGCCGCACTGGTGCTTTTTACTACCATGGTTGAACTCAACCACTGTTGCTGTTTGCGGTGCTCGTTCACCGTGTTTGGTGCTTTTTTCTACGCAGTTGTCCTTAACCGCATTCTCTGTCTGCGGTGGTCCTTAACTGTGCTTGTGCTTGTTGCCAGTGCAGTTGATCTTGACCGCCCTTGCAGTCTGCGGTGCTTGTTCACCGTGCTTGTGCTTTTTTGTGCCACGGTTGTCCTTGCCTGCTGACACTGTCTGCGGTGCTTGTTCACTGCGCTCGCACTTTTTCCTACTGCAGTTTTCCTTGACCGCCGCTGCTGTCTGTGGTGCTCATACACCGTGTTCATACTTTTTCGTACCGCAGTTGTCCTTGACTGCATTCTCTGTCTGCGGTGGCTGTTAACCGCACTCATGCCTTTCACTGACACGGTTGACCTTGACCGCCTTCTCTGTCTGCAGTGCTTGTTAACTGTGTTCGTGATTTTTTGTTACCGCGGTTGACCTGGACCGTCCCCGCTTTCTGCGGTGTTTATTCACCACGCTCGTGCTTCAGTGGCATATCGATGTGATAAATTCCCGCAGCGGAAACTGGATCGATTGAAAATAAAAGAAAGCTGGATACCATGTACTCCAAGGTCCCCGCACAACATGTTCCACCCGCAAGCCCAGCGGGTGATTTTTGTGACTGCGAACATCTACCCGATAAGGTATCAATTAACTGCACTGAAACTAGACCAGTTTTAAACAAAAGAAAGTGGTATACCACATACTGTAAGGTCCCCGCACAACATGTTTCATCCGCAAGTCCAGCAGATGATTTTTGTTGACTGCGAACATCCACCCAATAAGGAAATTAATTCACTGCACTGAAACTAGACCGGGTTTAAACAAAAGAAAGTGGGATACCACGTACTGTAAGGTCCCCGCACAACATGTTTCATCTGCAAGTCTGGCGGATGATTTTTGTTGACTGCGAACATCCACCCGATAAGGAAATCAATTAACTGCACTGAAACTAGACCAGTTTTAAACAAAATAAAGTGGTATACCACATACTGTAAGGTCCCCGCACAACATATTTCACCTGCACGCCCAGCGGGTGATTTTTGTTGGCTGCGAACATCCACCCAATAAGGTAATAACCTCGTTCAGCGGAAACTGGACGGCTTTCAAACGTAAGAAAGCAGGATACAATGTACTGTAAGGTCCCCGCACGACATGTTTCACCCGCAGGCCCAATCAGTGATTTTTAGTGGTTGTGAACATGCATGTTCTTGATGATTTACCATTACTGTACTCATTGATAGAACATTGTGCAGTACTAACTCTTCCAAGACATGAGATGCAAATACATAAAATGTGTTTGCAACCACAAAAACCTTGCTCGTTGGGCTGGTGGGTGAGACATGTTAGGTGGGGACCTTACAGTACAATGTATCCTGCTTTCTTATGTTTAAAAGCCGTCCAGTTTCCACTGAACGAGATTATTACCTTATCGGGTGGATGTTCGCAGCCAACAAAAATCACCCGCTGGGCGTGCAGGTGAAATATGTTGTGCGGGGACCTTACAGTATGTGGTATACCACTTTATTTTGTTTAAAACTGGTCTAGTTTCAGTGCAGTTAATTGATTTCCTTATCGGGTGGATGTTCGCAGTCAACAAAAATCATCTGCTGGACTTGCGGATGAAACATGTTGTGCGGGGACCTTACAGTATGTGGTATACCACTTTCTTTTGTTTAAAACTGGTCTAGTTTCAGTGCAGTTAATTGATTTCCTTATCGGGTGGATGTTCGCAGTCAACAAAAATCATCCGCTGGACTTGCGGATGAAACATGTTGTGCGGGGACCTTACAGTATGTGGTATACCACTTTCTTTTGTTTAAAACTGGTCTAGTTTCAGTGCAGTTAATTGATTTCCTTATCGGGTGGATGTTCGCAGTCAACAAAAATCATCCGCTGGACTTGCGGATGAAACATGTTGTGCGGGGACCTTACAGTATGTGGTATACCACTTTCTTTTTTTTTAAACTGGTCTAGTTTCAGCGCAGTGAATTAATTTCCTTATCGGGTGGATGTTCGCAGCCAACAAAAATCACCCGCTGGACTTGCGGGTGAAACATGTTGTGCGGGGACCTTACAGTATGTGGTATCCAGCTTTTTTCTGTTCACATTGGTCCAGTTGCCGCTCCTGGAATGTATTACGTTGATGTGCCACTAGAGTATGAGTGTGGTGAATGAACACCACAGACGGCAGCGGCGGTCAGGGAAAACTGCAGTAGGAAAAAGTGCGAGCGCGGTGAATGGGCACCGCAGACAGCAATAGCAGTCAAGGACAACTGCAGTTGGAAAACCGCGAGCGCAGTGAAAAAGCACCGGAGACAGTGTCAGCAGGCAGGGACAACCGTGGCACAAAAAAGCACAAGCACGGTGTACCAGCACCGCAGACGGCAGCGGCGGTCAAGACCAACTGCACTGGCAACAAGCACGAGTGCGGTTTAGGACCACCGCAGATAGAGAATGCGGTCAATGAGCACTGCAGACAGCAACAGTGGTCAAGGACAACCGCGCTTGGAAAAGCACAAGCACAGTGAATGAGCACCGCAGACAGCGACAGCAGTCAAGGACAACTGCGGTACGAAAAAGTACGAGCACAGTGTATGAGCACCGCAGACGGCAGCGGTAGTCAAGGACAACTGCAGTAGGCAAAAGTGGTAGCGCGGTGAATGGGCACCGCAGACAGCAATAGCAGTCAAGGACAACTGCAGTAGGAAAAACACGAGTGCAGTGAACGAGCACCGCCGGTCCGCACAGCAGGCAAGGACAACCGTGGTACAAAAAAGGATGAGCACGGTGAACAAGCACTGCAGACAGCAACAGCAGCCAGAGACAACCGCACTAGGAAAAGCACAAGCATGGTGAACGAGCACCGCAGACAGCAACAATGGTCAAGGAAAACTGCCACAGTAAACAGCATGAGCGTGGTTAAGGAGCACCGCAGACGGTGAGAGTGGTTGAGTTCAACTGCGGCAAAAATGACCATGAGCGCAGTTGATAAGCACTGCAGTCGGCGAGGGCGGTCAAGGTTAACTGCCCCAACAAGAAGCAGCAGCATGCGGTTGAAGAACACCACCAACAAAGAACACGGTCCAGATCAACTGTCGCAGTAACAAGAACAGTGCGGTGAAGGAGCACCGTAGACGGTGAAAGCGGTTGTGTTCAACCGCGGCAATGATAGGCACGAGAGGGTGCTGAACCAGTATGACCCCTTGGTTTACATCAATAGGTACGAATTGGAATGGACAGTCAGTAGATGTGCGCGGTTCTGAGGCACTGCCAGGGTAGGGTGCAGCAAAGAGGTTCAGCCGGCCAACACCATCACGTTGGCGGGCGGGGAGCAAAACAACCGTAAAGCCAACACTACTTAGGTCGGCCTGACTTAGTCACGCTGCCCCCGCACCGAAATTGGACAGTTCTTCGGGCCTGCAGGGCTCAGGAGCTTATATACTCTCATTCGTGGCTTTAGAACCGCGGCTGCCTAATCGTCCTTCTTGGACGCGAAGGGCCGTTTGTCGTCGGTTTGTCGGGGTGGGTGATGCCATTGTTGTTTACTTTCGCCCTATCGCAGTGCCACCAGTTTTCTAACTTTCCGTTTCCATGTTTGACCCCTACATGCGTGCCCCACGGCAAGTTACACCAGAACTGAAATTTGGGAAAACTGTCATCGGCATACCTGAGGTACCACTGGCGTTCTTCCTCACCGCAATATTACCCCCTGTGGCCGAATTGATTCCGAATGTTGAGGAAGAACTAGTGAAGGACAGTCTTCTGGGTAACGGCCACTGGTCCCTGAATTCATCCGGCAGGGGCGCGTCGACGAGTGGCAAAGTCCACGACCACTTCGCGGACCTTGTCCAAATCTTTGACGCCGTTGTTGAAGCTGCCGAAAAAGTTTTTCAACGCCCTCCGAACGCCCGCCTCCTTCGTTCTGTGCCTGATGCCGTCGCCGGAAGCCAGTCTCCACTACCGGATGCCCAAATTCGACTCATTGCGCCCGACTCTGAGTCCTCGTCTTGTTTCGCCACTGCCGTGCCTTGGAGAATGGAATCCCTGCGAGCGCCCGGAGACTCATCGGTCAGTCAGCGCGTCCTCGATCATTCTTACCACTGACGAGAAAATCAGAACGACTACGAACTGCTTTGGAGCTGCCAGGACGCTCTTCGCGACGACCCGCGTCGTCGATTTGCCTTTGGCGTAACGTTAGATGAGGCCCAGATGAGAATCTGGTTCTTCTCGCGCTCAGAAGGATTGGTCTCGTCCCCGTTTGATTGTTTGACGGTGCGTTCGGAACATGCCATACTTAGGGGAGCGATAGCTCACTGTTAGACCTCAGGAAGTTTCTGCCTTGATCCACATCTTTGTCGGGCTACCTTTTGGCACCCCAGAACAGCTCGGTTACGACACGACGATGTCGCGCTTCGTCGATGATGCCGGGAGCGCGCAGCTGAAAATTACTGTTGCAGAGTCTGTCTATATCACCAAGAACCTCTTGTCTGAGCGCGCCGACGAGGTTTGCGGTCGAACCACCCGCGTCTGGGAAGCGTATCGTGAGGACGACCCCGAACGCACCTCGGTGGCCCTCAAGGATTTATGGACGTTCGTCGACGCAGTTCAGGAGGGGTCTCAGCTATTGGAGCTGCACGACAAACTGCAATCCCTTGCTGATCCTGCAACGCCACGCCCTCCCGCAGAATATTTCCTAACGGTCCTTGATCACGGATTCGTTCAAACCTCGGAAGGCGTGGACGATCATACGCTGGACGTCATGACTCGAGGTCATGGACCACCGACCAGCTGGTCTCATCACCCTTGCAAGCACTACCGCATCGTTTTCAAGGAGGTCGGAACGCCGGTGCATCGGTTGCGAACGCTGTCCGACGTAATGCGTGCCTTAGCTGATGCTACTCGAGGTTCGTGATGATTATCCGCCGTGGACTAGTACTGAGCTGTCTTTACAGCCCTGTGTCTCCTGTATAAGCTCGGTCTCGTCCACCGCGACGTTAGCGCAGGGAACATCCTGTTCATCGACGGGCATGGCAAGCTAACGGACCTTGAGTATCTACAATCCTTCAAAGGGACGCAGCCTCAGTCTGCTGAACGATGTATCGTACGTCGACTGCTCCCGGCGTCTGTTTTCATTACTTACACATTCATAGGGGACAGTAGATTACGCCTCAGGCGAGGCTGCGGCTCAGAGATACTGTTTCGTCCCCGACACAGACGATGTTCGTCCGCCGCGTCCCCCTTTTCGCTTCAACCCACTCCATGATCTTGAATCCACATATTGGATTGGTCTCTGGACCATCCTATACCACCGACGTGAAAACCAATCCATAGACGCACTCTACAATGAATACTTTCCCGAACACTCGCGCGGCACAATCAGTGACCGGATGCTCGCCATTTCGGGTGGTAAAGGTCCAAGAGGAGGACTGGGTCGGTCGGATCCTTTTTTCGCCGCCCACTGCACCCTGGAACTTTTACGGAGACGTCTGTTCTTCTCTTACCAGGCATTTGAAGGCGACCTCGCCAACCAGTGTCTCGTCTTCGACGGCAAAGCTCCTTTGAATGGTTCCGTTTTCGACACCATCCACTCGACCTTCATCACTGCGTATGAAAAAGCTGCCGCGCAATCGGACGGCATCCTTCTGTCCCCGCCCGAGGTACTCAAACAGAAGGCTTCCGGCAACGTGGCTTGTGTTTCCTCCCCCAAGGATCCCAAGATTGTCAGTCCTCCTTCCTCGGAACGGCCTGCGAAGAAAGTCAAAATCGAAAGCATACCGCCTGCTCATAAAGCCCGCCCTACCACTGCTGCTCGCAAACTTCGGAGCTCGACGCAACCGCGCCGTCGGAGTGTACGGCTTGCTGGAAAGCGTAAACTACCGCAATCCTAGATACGATTTATCATTCTCTGTTACAATGTCCATGGAACCCTGCTGTATTCATCTCGACCGATAATCGACGTACATATCATCGCGAAACCTGGAGCTTCCTTCGTCCGAAGTCTGACAAGCTGACAACAATTGCGCAATATTCGATGTGACTCTAAACACAACTCGAGGTTCTTCCGTCATGCAGCGCACAGAGCGCAATTGGATCGTGAGTAAGGTAGCTTCGAGCACGAACATGTAAAAGCGCCTCGCGTCATGTAAGTCGATTCACGAATCGTGAATTGGTGAGTGGGTGTGTGGAAGTGATGGATCGGTAAAAGGGTAGCGCGGCGGGGATTCATAACGGTGGGTAGCGCGCAGTGACGTCAGGGCGTGCGTGAGTGTCCGTGATGGACGTGTAGATACGTATAGATAGGCAATGCAAGATGGAGGCGGGATGGGGGAATTGATCATGGATCATGGATCGTGGATAATGTACAGAGATGGGGAATGAAACGGGACGTATCTACGTAGAGCGTGTTACTCTGTACCATCGACGGACTGGGGTTGTAAGATAAAAGGTGCTGAGAGTGGCTCACGGCCGCACGGTCGCATCTGTCGGCTCTTGTACGTGCACGCGAAGGTGCGCATCCGGCTCGTCACTATGCAGGTCCTCGGAGTCGCCTTCCTCCGCCGTCGCGAACGTCTGCGTCGACATGCCGCTCGCGCGGGAGTCGGCACGCGGTGGAGGGGCCAGCGCAGGTTCCGAGGAGGGCGTTTCGTCTTCTTGAGCACCACCAGACCCAGAACCGGACGCCTGCGGCTCGCTCGAACCAGATGCGGATGCCTCTCCTTCTCCAGAGCTCGACGGCAGACCGGAGACTTCCGCCCAACCAGGCGGCGGTGCATCTCCTTCCTCGCCTAGAGCGACGCGACTGGTGCTTGCGCTTGCATGCGCGTACGCGACGGCCGCGTCGCCCCATGGCACTCCAAAGCGGCCGAGCCCACCCTCTTTGTTGCCGCTGATGAGACTCAGCTGCTCTGCCGTGAGTCCGGTCTTGGGCAAGGCGCTAAACTCGGTCTTTACGAGCGTGTGCGGGAGGGGGTGCGAAATTGATGCAAGGGAGATGAGCGAGGGGGACGTGAGGTTGTTGGCTGAGAGAGACGCAGACGACTTTTTCCGGCCAAGGCTGAATAGGGTGGACGTTGAGGTAGAGGCACGATGTCGAGAGGGGATAGGTGATGCAGCAGTGGTCGATCGTGTGCGCGTGTGCGTAAGGGAGAGGCGGCTGGTGTCCTGCGGAGGAGATGCAGAGCGGAGAGGAATGGGAGGGGCGGGGCGGAACATGGAAAAGAAGCCCGAACGGCGCTGCGGGGTCGGGTCGTCCGATTCTGGAGCCGCAACAGCAATGCCTGGAGGGTACTGATCTTCCCCTTGCTCTAACACCTCAAAGTAGGCGGGGGCATCTCCTCGAGGATCAGACCCGAGCAACGGTGTATCATGTGGCGAGTGAGGCATGGGTGAGTAGCGCGAATTATTTGGTACATTGGGATTGTGGTGCTCATTAGATTCGTGGTCTTCACCGGACTGGTGATCCTCATTCGATTGCTCGTCGTCCTCTAATACGGCCAACGCAGCGGGCATCGCGACGTCTTCTCCATCCGGACCGCGCGAAACAACGAGCTCCTGTTCACCAGGCTCTTTCATATACGCCGGAAGCGAGACGGTGCTGATTTGAGACGGCGTCCTTCGTGGACGACGTGGGCGGCGAGCGGGTGCACCCGGAGCGTGATTGATACTGCCAGCCAGCTGCTCGGCCGTGAGCTCGCGCGTCACCGGCATTCCAGAGGCAACAGCGACACCGCTTCCCATGGATGCGATTCGCGCGCGGAAGGACTTGCGCGTGCATGCCAGTATGGCCAACAAAGTCAAGACGCTTACGACGACGGCAATGGGAATCTGGCAGAAAAGATATCAGACAAAGTGCGGCAAATTGCGAGAGCCATACCCATGTGGAGGCGGGGAAGCTAGTCGGAGGATTCTCGTTGCCCAGAGCGCGGGGCTGCATTAATGGGAGCAGCATTGTGGGGGACGGGAAGCGCAAGGGAGCGCGAGAGGGAGAGGACTAAGCTCCAAAGGCGGTGTCGCCGAGCTTAATGCGGCTGGGAGGCCCGTTCCAGGTCCGTAGTGCCCGCTGACACTTAGACTATTGCGTCCGCCAGGGCGATCCCGTCATCAGGATTGACTGTCAAGCCGCTCCTCCGTTCAATCATCCAACCACAATCCGTGTCCACAGTGTGTCCACCAACCGTTGCGGACCTCTGGGGTCAAGTTACTGTCTAAGCCGAAATTCACCAGGCGTTATCGTTGAACCGTCAACGCCACCAACAGCCGCTGATCAGGGGCAGCCGATGGTACACAATTTATCCCATGGTTTCAGCCCAAGACCCTCATCAAGGAGGAAGAAAAACTCGGACGTGGATTCCGCTGGCGCATCAGACCGAACATTTTCAGCAAATGTTTTGACCCTGAACGCGGTGTTCAGCGAGTGTTGTCGGCAGAATTCCGCAGTTCAGCGGCTCGGCGATCACGCTGAACGGACGGTGTTCGAACGCCGAACCTGAAAATCAACAACTGGTTATTTTCAGGCCGGTTGTTGGGTTACCGGAACTGAATAGCCTGCGCTCAAGACATGCTGGTTTTTCCTTCAAGCTGGTTGTTCTCTCAAGCAGCACTAAAATGTGTTATGCATGCAAAAACTGTCGCTGCGTCTCACCCTGCTAAACCACCATACTTCGCGCTCTACATCCCTTGTTGGTACACACAAGAAACGGAATCGTTCGCTGGCGGATGCACTTCTTCAAACGAGAACGAGAAAGACAAAAGATCAGGACCTTGACCCTTGCCGGCTTGCCCTCTCCGGCCTTGAAGCGGTTACTTTTGCTGTTTAGGTTCAAGTTGTTGGGAAGCAAAGGTGGATCACGGGGCCCGTCGCAACAACCTCCGGGCCAGAGGTTGACCAGCAAGTGTCGACATTGAGATTGAGCAGTCGTCGCTTGAGACGAAGGAAGCGCAGTCACGAGCACTCGGTTCTATTCGGTTCAAGACTGCACGGTCCACATCGGCCAAATGTTTGGGAACACGGTAGTATTTAAGTACAGACACCGGCGCGAAACAATGTAACAGCTCAAATTGTTATCTAAAATTGTGACATTTTTTTACGCTTCCCAGCAAGCCGTACACTCCGACGGCGCGGCTGCGTCAAGCTCCGAGGCTTGCCACGACTGTTTCCAGAGCGAGCTGCAACGGCAGGAGGGCCGTTGGACGTAGGCGGCGCATTTTTGGGTTTCTTGGCGGGCTGCTCTGGAGAAGCGACTCTCACAACGGGATCCTCGGGAGAGACAGAACCCGCTTCGCAGGAAGCCTTGCGCTTGAGTGTTTCAGGTGCAGCGAGAAGGATGCCGTCCGATTGCACGGCGGCTTTTTCGTACGCGGCGATGAAGGTCGAGTGTACGGTGTCGAAAACGGAGCCATTCACGGGAACTTGGCCGTCGAAGAAGAGGTACTGGTTGGCGAGGTCGCCTTCAAATGCCTGGTAGAGTTTGTGCAGATCCCTCCGTAACAGATCCAGGGCGCGCATGGCGGGGTAAAGAGGGTCCGACTGGTTTAGCCACATGAAGCCATACGGGATGGCGAGCATACGGTCATCGATTGCGTTGCGGGAGGATTCGGGAAAGTACTTGTCGTACACTGTCTTCATGGCTCTGTCATCTCGGCGGTGATATAAGATAACCCAGAGCCCGATCCAAAAGGTGGATTCCAGATCATGGAGAGGGTTGAAGCGAAACGGGGGAGGGAGCGGCGGATTAAGATCTGAAAATGGAATGAAACAGTAGACACCTCCCGCGGCTTCGCCTGCGGTGTAGTCCGCTGTTCCCTGCGAACATGTAAGTACGAGGAGAGAAGACATAAGCAGCTGACTTACGATGAAGCGCTCATGAGGCTGGGGTAATTGCGTCCCTTTGAAGGATTTTAAATATTCAAGGTCCGTTAGCTTGCCCTGTCCGTCAGCGAAAAGGATGTTCCCTGCGCTGACGTCGCGGTGAACGAGACCTAGTTTATACAAAATAAACAGCGCTGTAACAATAGGTCAGTCCCAGTCTGCGGCGGCTGCTCATCACAAACCTTGAGTAGCATCGACTAAAGCACGCATTACGTCGGACACAGTTCGCAGTCGATGCACGGGCGTTCCGACCTCCTTGAAAACAATGCGGTAGTGCTTGCGAGGGTGATGGCAGGTGCCAGTCGGTGGTACTTGACCTCGAGTCATAACGTCTAGTGTATGATCGTCCACGCCTTCCGATGTTTGGACAAATCCGTGGTCAAGGACCGTTAGGAAATACTCTGCGGGAGGGCGTGGCGTTGTCGGATCGGCAAGAGATCGCAGCTGGTCATGCAGCTCCAATAGCTGGCAGCCCTCCTGAACCGTGTCGACGGATGACCACAAGTCTTTGAGGGCCACAGAGGTGCGGTCGGGGTCGTCCTCACGATACGCTTCCCAGACGCGGGTGGTTCTGCCACAGACCGCGTCGGCGCGCTGGTCGGACAAAAGTTTCTTTGTGATGTAGACGGTCCCTGCGACTGTGATTTTCATCTGTGTGCTCCCGGCGTCGTCAATGAAGCGCGACATGGTCGTATCATAGCCGAGCTGCTCTTGAGTAGCAAAAGCTAGCCTGACAAAGATTTCGATCAACGCAGAGGCCTCCTGGGGTCTGGAAGTTAGCTACTGCTGTTCCGTTTGATATTCCGAACGCACCGTCATGCAATCAAACGGGGAAGAAACCAGTTCTTCTGAGCGCGAAAAGAACCAGATTCTCATCTCGGCACCATCCAGGGTTACGCCAAAGGAAAATCGGCGGCGCGGATCATCGCGAAGAACGTCCTGGCAGCTCCAAATAAGTTCGTGCTCATTCTGATTGAGTAGTTAGCGACAATAGTGATCGAGGACGCGTTGACTAACCCATTCCCTGCGCGCCCGCATAGATTGTATTCTCCAGGGCACAGCAGTGGCAAAACAGGAGGAGTGAGAGTCTGGCGTAATGAGACGAATCTGAGCATCTGGCAATGGAGACTGGCTTCCGGCGACGGCGTCAGGCACAGAATGAAGGAGACGGGCATTCGGAGGGCGTCGAAGAACTTGTTCAGCAGCTTCAACAATGGCGTCGAAGATTTGGACAAGGTCTGCGAAGTGGTCTTTGCCACTCAAAGATGGATTCAAAGCCCAGAGGCCGTCAGCTATGAGGCCGTCCTTTATAAGTTCTGCCTCAATATCGAGAATGGAGTCGGACAACGGAGGTGATATCGCGGTAAGGAAAAAGTCGAGCGGTACCTCGGGTACGCCGACAAGGGTTTTCCCAATTTTTTCAATTTTTTCGACTGGTTTCGATCTGGGCTTTTGCATGGTCTGCCAGGGTCGTTAGATGTAGGAAAGCCGGGCAACAGACTGAAGGGGCAGAGAGATACACAGAACAATGTTGAAAGTGGTATTGGTGGCATTGTGGCCTGGGCATCGGCGATTCGGACCCGGGACCGTTCTGGCTTGTCATCACTGTCACAAATCACGAGACCGTCACCCTTCGCGCTTTGTCCAAACCTTAAAGTTAAAGTCTTTAGTCAACTGTCGACCGCTCTATCACAGTCGAAAACGTCGACTTTACTACCTTCATCTCCACCATCGACCACTCTATCACAGTCGAGCATATCGACTTTGCATTCATCTCCGTTTCGAATCCCCATTGCCACCCACTCCACATAAATGGCTGGCGCTCCCAGACTGAACAAACGGTCTCGGCATTCCAATCCAGATGTGCTGCTATCCGGTGTACCCGAAGTGCCGCTGGACACTATCTTCACCTCTCTGTTACCGTCCGCTTCGAGCGACGCCTGCGCTGCTGTGAAGGCGCAGCTGGTGGACCGGAATCATCTCCTGAACGACACATGGTCGGCATTAAACGCGGAAAATACGTCCCGGAAGGCGCCAATGAACGGACTGCGATGCATATTCGACGCAGTTGTGGGTGTGGCATCCGACATACTCGATGATGTGCTTGGACCGAGACGAAATGAGCTCTTCGTCCGTTCCGACGACCCCAGGCTATCCGACTACCTTCCACATGCTGAATTCCAGCTAGTGGATCACGACGAAAAGGACGAGCCGGCGTGGTTTTCAACTGTTATCCCTTGGCGCGTGGATGCGGATGCTTATAACCCCACATCTGTAAGGCGCCACTCACCCAAATTTCGTTGTTACTGATTCATTGCTGGCCGGTTAGAATCACGATACTATTATCTGGAACTGCCACGACATTCTACGGGAAGACGCTCGACGCCGCTTCACATTCGGGATTACTATGGACGCGGACGAGATGCGCATTTGGTTCTTTTCTCGAACTCACAATGTCGTCTCCACACCATTCAATGCTACAGGAGTACGTTTTTTTCTCCTCTATTTGCATCTCCCTGACCTCTTGCAGGAGCCCGATACTCTTATTCGCCTATTTATTGCAATCGCTTTCGCGACGCCTGAACAACTTGGTTATGATACAACCATGTCTTACGTCATCGGCGAGTCTGGATCCGTGCAGTTCAAACTCGCTTTGGACGGCACAACGTACATCACCAAGCAGTTACTGTCCGATAATCGTTCGGACTCGATTTGCGGCCGGGGAACGCGTGTCTGGGACGCCTATCGAGAAGACGATCCTGACCGCATTTCTGTGGCGATCAAGGACCTATGGACATCTCTCAATGTCGTGCCCGAGGGCACCCAGTTACTCGACCTACACACACGACTCCGTTCGCTCTCAGACCCCGAAACTTCGAGGCCACCCGGCGACTATTTTTTGACTGTGGTTTCTCATGGATTTGTTCAAACTACGGACGGAGTGGATGACCACACCGTCGATGTTATGTTGCGCGGCCACAGCTTTCAGGTCGCTAGCGCCGACCATAGCCCCCGCAAGCATTATCGCATCGTCTTTAAGGAGGTCGGAGTGCCCCTTGATAGATTGCGCAGCATGTCCGAGATATTCCAGGCGCTCGCTGATGCCACGCGAGGTACGCTCCACCGTTCTGTCAACTTCTCTGCCGCGCTGACGCCTTCTTCCAGCTCTTTCTCTTCTTCATCGTCTCGGATTTGCCCACCGAGATGTCAGTGCAGGAAACATCCTCCTCTACGACGGCATGGGAAAGCTGACGGATCTCGAATACGTCGAATCTTTGGAGAAACTCGCTTCGAACCCGGGTCTTCCTTGTATCGTAAGTATGCCCCGCTGTTGTCCTCTGCTTGCAATTGATACATTTTTCTCGTAGGGCACACCGGAATATGCCTCTTACGAGGTTACCACAGACAGATATGCCTGGGCGCCATCACCAGCTACCATCCCCGTCGTAGAGAAGACCCGCAATCTCGACGAGGTCGTCATGCCTCCGTTTCGATTCAATCCCCTGCACGATCTGGAATCCACCCTGTGGATCGCGGTCTGGGCCGTGCTGTATCATCGGCGGCAAGACGAATTCCACGCTCAAGTTTTGAAGAAATATTTCCCTGAGCGACCTTCCAGCCAGGGAACCGGACCTGTCTCGCGCATGGTTGCGCTCAAGTCTGGTTTCCCACGTCCACCCCCCGATGATGCGTCTGCTTCTGCTATGACCATATTGAATCTGGTTCGCACGCGGCTGATGGAGCAATACCTTGCCTTCGAGCAGAACTTCAGTCCCAATTTCGACGCGCTCCATCCTCTTCCTGCCCCCGATACCCCTCTACAGGTCGCTCGAGACTTCACCACCCATTATGAAGAGGCAGGGTTGTTATTTAAATGTGCCTTGTCGGCGACAGCGATAAAGCGCAAAGCCGATGGCGACCTCCCTCGGGAGAAATCGCATTCGCTGCCTCCTAGCTTCTCTCCCGTACGCTCAGAAAAGCACGGAAGCGCTATCGCGAATTCGACCAGTCCCAACAAAACTTCTGGATCGTCAAGCCGCAAAGTCCGCAGTGCGGGCCTGCATGCAAGCAGACGGAGTTCCCGAATTGCTGCGCGGAAGAAAAAGGCATCTGGGGGTTTACACCACTCTAACTGATTTCCATCGCCCTAGTTCGCTTAACCATTGTATTTTGTATCTCGCCGTATTTATTTAAATCATTCAAGTAGCATACATCTATGTACAGCTCGGCGCTACACAACCCTCTCTTCCGCTTGGCACTGTTCCCCGTCTTCCTCGATCTGCAGCGCTCTCATGCCGATCCATTAGTCATCAGTATTGAGTCCTCATACTTAAAGAGCGCACGAGGCCGAGGCTATTTACCCGGAACTTCACAACAAAGGATCATCTTTGTATAAGAGATCGGTGCCGACCAACCAGTATATTATCCGGTCTGCATATATACTTTGAAAGCACAATTCACTCGTCTATGTTCTGACTTTTTTCATCACCGGTTCCTCTTCGCATTCAGAAACCTCGTCCGCCTCGCTGTAGAAAAGCACACCGCCCAACTCGGAGTCGACCAGATCAGCAGCTTCTCGCTGAATTTCGATCAATTTTCCATGAATGTTGTCAACGTCGCGAGTGCGTGTACTGGAGGCGGGATTTTCGGCGAAGGCGGCTTCGAAACGGATGTACTCCAATATCAGGACGGAGCGGATCTCATCCAAGGCTTCAACGGCAGGGGTGAATGCTCCAGGAAAATCCGAGGTTAGAAAGGGTCGCGTATTGGCATCAAGGCCTACGTCGCGTTTGGATGGTTCTCCATCGAAGAATGTAACCGCGATCTTGTGCTGTTCTGGAATCAGTTGATCTGCCACAGTGCAGTGACTGAGTATCCAAAGCATGATCCACATGATGGATTCCAGGTCATGCAAATGGTTATACGAGAAGGAAGGGGCCAGACGTTCGCCGGTAATAGGTGAATAATGGGCAAACAGGTAGTTCGAGGTCTGAACCTCGAGAGCAGTGAATTTTTGATTTCCCTGGATACAGTTGTTAGGAGGAGCATGCGGCGGGAAGGAGGGAATGACCAACGGTCTTATGCTCCGCCGGTTCATCGGTAATCCCTTCAAGATCCTGGGTTGCTTCGCCATCTCCAACAAATTTCACGTACTCCAAATCCGACAATTTCCCTTTACCGTCAATGAGCAGTATGTTGCCTGGGCTGACATCCCGGTGGACGAAGCCGTTATCATGGAGAATCTTCAATGCTAAGAACGAAGGTTGCGTCAACGATTAAGCTCACGGGGAAAAACAGACCCCGAACCTGCGGTAGCATCCGCCAACGCGCGTAGGAACCCTGAGAGAGACGGCACGTTGTATAACGTCAGACCAACCCCTTGAAAGACAAGTCGGTAATGTTTCCTTGGTCCGTATTTTGTGTGAGAAAACTGTATGCGTGCCGGGACAGACAAAGGGAGACCCGTGGGTTTTGAACGTAAGGTAAATGTGTCGGACCCTCGCATTCGAGTTGCGCGGCTCCGGCAGCTCGGGCGGCTTTGCGCGCGTGGGGGTGCCGTCGGTACGATCAGTTGAAGGTGTCCAGTGTCGGCAGGGAGTTCCTGATTCCGCATCATGATAACGCTCGTGTCGTCATCCCTTCCGTCCTCAACCTTTACAAATTCATCGTCAAGAAGGGAAAGGAAGTAATCCGTAGGTTTCCGTCCATCTGATGAGGCCGGGATGTTCTCAAGGAGTGCGTAAAGGCTGCGGAGCTGAGTGCCTTCAGGCAACGAATTGCGGAGTATCCAGACATCTTTCACAACACAATGGACATCGGGGTTATCCTCTTCCTTCGCCTCCCACACTCGTATTGCACGCCCACGAATAGAATGGGCGGAATAGTCGGTAAGCGGTCCACATGTCACATATGTCTTGTTGTTAACCTGCATCTTGAACTGGATTACTTGGAATTCTGGGTTTTCTGGGTCAGGTTCCGCGCATAGAGACATCGTCGTATCGAAACCAAGCTCTTCGGGAGTCGCAAAAGCCAGAGCCATCATGAGGTGGATGAAAGTCCTGGGTTTCTGTTACGAATAAGATGCTGAATACAGGAGAATGGGGTGCCACAGACGCACCTCAAAAAAATCAAAACACTCAGTGGCCATGATGTCCGTGCGTGAGAAATACCAGGCCCTCATGCTCGTATCCTCAATGGTAATTCCGGTCACGAATCGTCGTCGCGGATCCGTTAAAAGCGTCTGGTGGCAGCTCCAGACGACCTTTCGTATATTCTGTTCCGAGCACTCAGCGGACGACAGAACAGGAAGGTAGAGAGACTTACGTCAAAGAAGTCGCGTGGGGTGGAATTCTTTTTGAACTCCCACAAGACCACATTGGAGTAATGTGAATACGCTATCCCCAGGTCTTCGAGCATTTGTATTGTCTCCTCGTCGGCCAGTGCACACCAACCGTCCGGACGAGCCAGATCGTCACCATCGGAGACGGGAGTGTCGTTGGGATATTGGCCAAAATCCAAAGTGGGGGATCGGTCAAGGACGTTCTCTCTACTGGCAAACTTGACCACATTCTTCCAGATTGAATCCAACGGAGCGAACACTGCATCTTCACGTTCGGTCATCTCACTGGGAGCCTTTGGAAACGCCTTCCAGCCACCCGACTTCGGCAGATGCCCCCCCCTCCTCAGGCTTGTTTCAACTTTGTCTATGTCTCCGGGGGAGATAGGGGGGAGAACAGAATCGAGAAAGAACGCAATAGAAACTTCGGGGATGGAATCACCGATCTCCTTCAACACTGCGTCGCGGCGTTTGTCGAGATTGTCCGACTGGTAATCGGCATTCGTGGCCAAAGGCGGCCTGCGAGGGGTGTCGGCAGGTAATTTTCGTTCGTTCGACGGCTTCGGAGGGGGAGTTTTCTGCAAAGGTGGGGACGACATGGTGGCGGCATGAAACAAAGGTGTTAGAAACCCAATGCCACCGTGACAGAGTTTAGCGCTGGAATCACCTGACCGTGTCCAAAACCAAAGCGGGGCAAAGCGTCAGACTCTGACTCAAGAGCTTAATAATGTGGGCGTTCCTGGGTCGTATACTTGCGCGGATCACCTGCTGTGAGTCCGAATTGTCTTGCCAGTTCAAGCGGACGTCTGGACGTCCTCTGACCAACTCTGTTCCCAATCTCCCAAGCGCCGCGAAGAGAGCTACCACGAGCGATACGGTGTAGCGGAGAGACCGGAGGAGTGCAGTAAAGCTCAGCAAGTGGTCCGCCCAGCGATAACCACATCATTTGGCGGAGTACAGCGATAGCGTGCTTGGAAAATCGGATAATAGGGAGCACTGCCATGCAGATAACTGGAGCATGGCTCGCAATCGCAATGGGAATTGAGCACCGAGGAGGGACTGGTCAATTCTTCCTGAGCGTACGGCGGAGATTGGTGCTATGTTCCGCATCGACCGACTCTCGAGTCTTTACTCGCTGTGTCAACGCTGCGTTGTGTAGCTGCGGTGCCTGATCTGTCCATTGCGAGTTGATTCAGCCCAGCAGTTGTATCGTTCCGTAAGGAAGAGTCGTCGGAGAGGATGGCGACATGGTAATGGCAGAATCCTCCTTGCATCAGGTCAGAACGGTGGTCCGGACAACACGAGCAAGCAAACAACCACTCTCGTCCAAGAAAGGAAGGCAATCAGTGCTGCGTCACAACCACAACCCCTTTCAAGAAGTCGGGATTCAGTGCAGTGGATCTCTATAACTTTGATTGATTTCTACTTTGACTGCTAATTACAGGGAGGGGCTACATTCTCGGACGCTCCGTGAAGACCGCTAACAGCGTCCTCTTGCAAAAAGAGCGTAACAACGGCCGCGCTCCCGCTCACCACCCCTTCAATCAGCGCCTCCGCCTCCCACCACTTCCCCTCGCCCCCGCTCCCGCTCCCCGCCTTCGCCATCGACACAGGCTTCTCAAACCCCACGTACATTTCCACACCCTCCTTGCAAACCGTGCACGTCCCGCTCCCGGCGGACTCGCCGAAGCACTCCGGACACGGCGCGTGCCCGCACGGCCGCGCGACGCAGATCGCCTTGCGCGCGACGTGGCGGGGACAGCTTGGGGGCGCGCGGGGGTCGATCACGCCGTACGCGAGCGTGGAGATGGAACGCACGGCGTTGAAGGCGCCGCTGGGTTGAATTGTCGGGAGATGCTCGTCGTAAAGGTCGAACCAGGGGTAGTTATACGCTTTGTAGACTGCAAAGTGTTGAGCGCTGGTAAAAGGTATGCGTGGAATCAACCCACGTTCTGGCGAAATGGGAGTCACTGGGCAGACAACGCCAGTGATCAGCTGGAACGAAGGCATTGTTAATTGAGGGCCAATATGTCAAGTTACTCGCCGCGCACCTCCCAGGCCGCGGTCGAAACGGTGTGGATGAAGACGCGGTACGGATTCTCGTCGTCGTAGACGAGCGGCGAATTTGTGTCCTGATAGATCTTCTGCTCGATCTTCCCACCAGCGGCGATACCCATCCGACCCTCGTCCGGAACCGCATCACTAGACGGCGGTCCACCACGCAGCCTGAGAACAAGGTGCACGGTGCTGTCGTGCTCGATGCCATAATCTAGATTCGGCGCGTTCACGTCGACGACTCCAGAAGATTGACTGAATGGCACATACAAGAGAGTGTTCTACGATCCTCGAGCTGCTTCCCCGCGAATATCAACCGCTGTTGATCAGGCGGGATACCTTCCTGCCACTGAATCCGGCACTTCAACTCGTCGATCGTGTCGGAGCCATCGATTGTGATAGGGATGGTCTTGCCCGTCAACGTCTTCACAATGACCTGCATGGGCTCTGGTCCAACCCAATAAAACACATCAAGAACGGGCGCTGCCGTGGCGTATTTGACCACGTCCCCCAGCGTCTTCAAGGGAAATTCCCTGCGGGTGGATATTGAGTTGCAAAGTTGAAAACTTGAATCAGAAAGACTCACTCGCTCGCCATCCTGAGCTGTTGCCCAGGCTGGATATCCAACTCCCGCGGACTTTTCCCCAGAGCCAGGCCTTGGCCTTGCCAATTCCCGAGGTGGAACGTGCCGACCAAAGATGGGAAGACGTCAATCTGGATCCCGCCGTTCGCGGTGTCTGAGAGCTGCTCCTCGATTGTGTATCCGTGGCCCAGTTTCATCGCCACAAACTACACTCAATGAGAGGTGCAAGGAATGAAGCTGGGACGAAAACATACCTGTCGCACGACTCCCGATTCGGTGGCGATGCCATCGAGCCATACTTGTTTTCCTCCAACAACATAGTCCTGCTCGTCGTTTGGCGGCTTCTCGTCGCGTTTTCCGCCAGTAATTGCATTGATGCCTGGGAAGCATGAGCTTGATATCGAAAAGGAGCGAGCAGTGCGGGTACCACCAACGGAGATCTTGATCGCACAGTTTCCTGCGGACGACCCGATGCTCATCCAGAGAGCTTCGCGCTGGAACAGCGGCTGAGAAGGCGGTTAGCTTTTGAATACCAAGTCGACGGGGGAATACCATCACGTATCCTCCGCGCTGCTTGATGTGGGGCGGGAGAGTGGCAGCGTAGTCTTGCGCATTCACGAGTGGGAATGTGCCCAGACCCTACACAATGACTTCAGAGCCGGCGAAGCACAACGACCTGGGCTCGTACCGGTGGAAGCGCGTAGTTCTCCGCGTCGTCTGGCACGCGCAGCGTACGGTTGAAGGTGAACTGCGCGGGGCCCACAGTGATCGTATCGGCGCCCTTGAAGCGCGACTCGCTGGAAGACCTGGCGGCGGGGGCGAGTCCGTGGTGACGGCGGTAGTCTTTGTAGTATTTGGCGAGCGGTTCCTCGCTGGACAGAGCAAGTTGACGGTGGGGTTCTGTGCACGGCGCGGAATGCTCACATATTGATCTGCAGCACTCCATCGTACGTCGAGGCCTCTGTCGTGACGTTCAGAAAGATAGCGCTGCGGACAGTGACGTGATATTTCTCTACATGGAGGAACGGTGAGTTTCGAGTCGGATAAAGGACGCATCGAGCATACCAGCAAGGACATTTGGGTCCACGAGGGGCTGGATGAGCGGTGCAAGCGCGTCGAAGGGCGTATCGCGCGGGAGGTCGACTTGAAGCGTGCTCCTGCTCGAGCCTTCGAGCGTAGCGCGTATAAGGTTGAGCGTGGTCGATACAGTAGGAGGTTCCATGGTGGTAGAGAGTGAGTTGTGTGTTACGGATCGATCGAGCTTGAATCGCGTCCGAGACTTGACTCGTCGTGGTTGCTGCGGTTGTATTCGTTCTTCGACCTTCTTTTCATAGGGTCTGATCTTGTCCCGCAGTCGTGGTGTTCTGGCATAGTTACCAGGGAGCGTTCTCCGCTTTGCTTGAACCCAGGACGGTAGGTAGGTAGGTAGGTAGGATTACGGAGTTTTCACGAGCAAAGACGGAAGCATCCCAAAATGGAATCCCCTCCCGTCTGCCCGCTACCACGCTCAAGACGCGCTGCACCAATTTTTGCTCTGTCCGCCCTGCTCTTGCAACACCATCGGCCCCCTCCACATTCAAGGTGCGCACATCGACCCTCTTCGTTCGCAGCTAGCTAACTCCATCGTTGTGCAGTCCTGAGTATATGCGCATGCCCGTATCGTGCAAGACTGCACCAAGCCGTCAAAGGCCAGCCCGTAGGGAGCACCGAGAGGTACGCAGTCTCCGTCTGCAAGCTCTTGTGCAGACGCCACCCATTCGGATCGGAATGGCGCGAATCAAGCGAGACGTGCGGCGGCAGGCGCCATTTTTTACAGCGCGGTGCCCTCGCCGTCGAGCAGTCTGCTCTCGCCACGCATGGAACGCCTGCCGCGCACTCTCACACTCCTCTGTTCTTTCTACGTCGCCCTTGTGGTAGTCGGACTCAGTCGCTCATTTTAGCTGTGCTCGCAGCCCTCCTTCCACCTCAACGCGCGACCGCGGTCGCTCAAAGTGCACACACTCACTTCACAACCAGGTGCGTGCGCATCCCTTCCCTTCAATTTCATCTCCTCACTTTGCTTCGCAGCCTGCACTGTTCACCACCACGTTCAAGCAGCCGGCGCGCCTGCGGACATGCTGCAGACTCAACGCACGCGTGCCCACCCCAACGACAAGAGTCCGCGCTCAACGGATGGAAACACGGCGCATGCAACGCGCTTCCCCGCACGGCATTCGCTGCCTCGACTCCAGGGGAACACACGTCGCACGCGCAGGGTCCGACTTGCGGCCGCCGAGTTCCGTGCGCCCTTGCGCTGCACGCACGGCACCGTCCGTCTTGCACGCACACGCAACAAGCGGGCGCCGCCCGCGAGGCTGTACCCCTCCCCTCGCATCCAAGTCATTGGAGCGGGCAAACGCTCTGCGGATCGGGAGTGCGGCGCCGCGCTACCGGCGTCCGCGTCACCGCCGTCCCCAGCCCTCTCCGACTCCAGCTCCGAACCAAAGCACGTACCCGCCTCCTCTCTCTCTCTCTTGTACCCCCCTTTACCCATCCTCTGCAGCCGCCCTCCGGCACCCGCGCCGCCGTCGCCGCCAGTCTACCCAGCAAGAAGAACGAGTCAGGAGGGGCATTGGGGAAGATAATGAGGTACGTACCGTACCGTATCTCTGTTTTCAGCTCGACGTCTCTAGTTGGGCGGCATCGGTGTGACGACGCGCGGGCTCAGGGGAATGCGGTGCTGGTGTGGAACCCGCCGCGCCGACATCCTGCTTCCGCGTTCGGTGCAACTGCAGCGTGCGCCGACGATACGTGGCTGGATTCGCGGTGCGCGCGCGGACTGAAGATGGCGCGCGCGACTCGTGTCCACCGACAGTGCGGCGTTACGCTGGTACATTCCTTTTATCCGCATCTTGGCATGCCCAACTATTCCCCAGGTACAAGTTTACAACGGTTGTAATTCGACTGCAGGATGCCTCGGGAGCGATCGCGACCTCACAGACGTTGACCATACAATCTGGGTGTGAGTCCTGGGTTCAATAATAACAGAGGGCAATGGCCTGATTCTTGCCCAGCAACCGACTGTGCGTTGAGCACCGTTGCGACTCAGCAGACAACGTCAACTCGGGCCGCATCAACTACATCGGCTTCCACGCCTTCCAGCCCAGTCGCGGTGGCAACATCCTCTTCCAGTCCGCTCTCAGCGACACCGTTCTCCTCTTCCTCGTACGTTCCTCACAAAACCCAAAATCATTTTCCCCAACAGTCTTAGTAGCTCAACGATCATTGTTTCGACTTCGCCGACGACATCCAACGCCACGGTTGTAAATACGCCGGGCTCGGGGTATCTGTCAACGTCAAGTTTCGCCGTCTTTCTGTTGACTCAAATCTAGTTCATCATCCGCGCGGAGATCCCTGCATCTACAAGCCTTTTGCCCTCGTTGCCTGCCGGTACTACGTCGCTACCACAAACTGTTCTTTCCGGTGACTTTCGGTCTACTTCTGCCCTGGTCAACTACTCACTGTCATAGTCGCAGAATCAGGCACGGCCTCGCAGCAATTAATCCCCAAGAACTCTCATCTTCGCGTTCCAAGATCAATGTCCGGAATCGGTGTAGCTTCCACGGTCCCCCCAGGGGCCTCGAGCGCGCTGAACCCCCATCGGCGCGATTCTGGGTGTTCTAATACCTGCTACTGCTGTTCTTCTGCATCTTCCTCTTCCGGCGACACAGAAAATCCATTGCAGGAACTGAAGAGCTTGCCTACCCATGTGCGTCTCCCGCTGCTTCTCCATGACTTGGATTGCGAAGATGCTGAAAACACCCCCGCCCCGCGTGGTTCATGCGGCCAGCATATCACTCAGAGTCGGCTCGGACCTCGTATGGCATTCAGAGTTCCGGGTTCTATGGATCTGCGACCCCGGTGTCTGGCATGGCGAACCCGTCTGTTGCGTCGAGTTACTCGGTGTCCCGGGCTTCGCCGTTCCCTCAATCTTGGTCCGACCATTCAGACTCGTCGACTGCCAGGGTTCGGAGACGACGGTTAATGGTCGGCGAATGCGAGCCTTCACATTCCTAGCTGTTCCTGTTGAGCCTCCCTCGCATTTGACGTCGTACTACTCGTAGGTATTAGTTGCTGTTGCCATTATTTCCTTCACTACCTCAAAGCCTGTCACTCGCAGTTTTTGTGCGTTGTAAATAGATAGCTTAACGTTTCTCTTACCAAGTGAAAGCAACACTTCTCTCGCACAATTTACAGAACCACCGGGAGTCCATTTTGAATTTCTATAGTAAACTGAGAGATCATGCGCATAGCCACAGCCTGCCGAAATGCGGCCGTGATGGAGTGGGCTCCCCTATAATTTATAAAGCGACTTCAATAGTAAGCTCTCTTTCTTCCACTCCACCATGCTGAAAAAATACCACACGACAGACGCTGTCCCAACCACTCCACCGCGGCCCACTAGCGGCGCGACTCCAAGACCCAGCACCAGCACTAGCAGTGCAACCCCCTTCCGCCCAAAACTTGCCAGTGAACGTCACCCCGATCTGCGAAAGGCTCACGCCGACCCGATGCTCAAAAAAGAGATAGGCACTTCCTACCTCAAAGACGTCCCGGACCTTCTCCCCGCTCTCTTCCCGGATACCTGCTTGCCATTGCCTCCCGCTCAGATCCTCGAAGCGCTGTCGAATGGTCCGTCGCCTCTCTATAAAAACGAAAGATGGGTTGGCTGTCCTAGACTTACCGAAGCCTCGCTCGATGGTGACATCGAAAGAGCCTTGGTCGTCTTCCTCCAAACCCTGGGTGATCGCGTAGCCAAGGTCTGCGAGGAGGCTGGAAAGCCTCTGCCTCCGAAGAAATGCGCTTGGACCGCAAAGCATGCCGACAGGGGCGTCAAGGGAGCTCCGAATGTTAGGAAACCCGATCTCCTCTTCGGCAACGGAGACTTTCATTGGCAGGATATCGACGTGCACGCTGAACTCAAGTCGAACGATTTTACCAAAACCCAGAATGAGGCCTTTCTCCAGCTCCTTAATGGGGCCTACCTCATGTTCTCTAGCCAGGACAACCGGCGTTTCATCGTCTCCCTCGCTTTTATGGCAACGACTATCCGAGTCCACATCTTCGATCGCGCGGGATTGGTTGTCGCAGCGCCGTTCCATCTGCACAAAGACCCCGAGATCTTTCTCCGTGTCATGGTGGCGCTCATGTTCACTAATGATCCCGCTGTGCTGGGCTACGACACGTCCATCACCGAAACCGATGACGGCCGCTTTATCGAGGTGGCAGGAGTCGAATACGAGATCATCAAAACGCTCTTCATCAGCGACGTCGTTCGTGGGAGGGGAACGGTCTGCTGGCATGCCCGACATGGGGACCGAGACTTCGTCATCAAAGACACATGGGCGGACGATTCCCGACCACACACGGAGGCGGAGATTCTCAGAATGGCCCATGGCGTCGAGGGTGTCCCGAAGGTTATTGCGGATGTGATTGTCAAAACCAACGGCGTCGAAGGGAGCACTCGCACCCTGCGATCGACCATTGATAAACTCGACAATACCGTCGAAACGAGGGTGCATCGTAGGATCGTTCTAACGCCTTTGGGCGAAAAGATTTCCACTTTTGCGACTCGCAAAGAGCTTCTTGCAGTTCTTCTCGACGCGGTTATGGGTGTGTTGTATTGTTCTCCCTCCTCCGTGCACCTCTAATCCTCTACAGCTCACCGGGATCTTTTCAACGATGTCAAGATTCTGCACAGGGACATCAGCATCGACAACATCGTGCTTGTGCCAATGCCGCCATCCACCGCAGGAGCTCCGGATGACTCGCCTTCTGTCGACATCGCCGGCTCCGCGAAATCTCTTCGCCGGGGTCTCCTCATAGACGTCGATTATGCGCTTGTCCTCGATGAGAATGGGGAACGTGGTGCAGTTGCAACCGGCCACCGAACCGTACGTGTCGTGATATCCGCTTTAACTTACGCCTAATACTCTCGGATCCCAGGGCACGCTGCCTTTCATGGCGGTGGAGGTTTTATACGCGAAGGGTGGCAAAGCTATTGCGCACCAACCACGGCATGATCTTGAATCCTTGTTATATGTTCTTGTCTGGGTGTGCGTCCTGTATGCCGGTCCTGGGGACGTCGAACGCCAAAACTGGGACCTTCAGGCGTCATCCTTGAGCCAATGGGTTAGTGGGTCAGACTACAGGACAATAGGAATGCTGAAGGATTCCGCGATGCGAAATGTCGTCTTTTGGGAAGACGAAGTTCTGGGAGCTTTTGCCCCATACTTCGCACCCCTCAAGCCCTGCGTCTCTGCTTGGAAGGATCTGTATGTGGCAGAGAATCTCACCTACGAAGCGGTCCTCGGCGTACTGAGAAACGGGCTTGACTCTCTGGACGATATGGAAGTGTGGTCGAAGGCGGATGACCCGGCGGGATACGGGGATGAAAAAAAACGCAAGCTTGCGCCTGTCGCCGAAGAGGAAAAGGAAGATGTGGAGGTGGATGAGGGCGACGCCCGAGCCGGAAAAACGATCCGCAACACTGTTCGGCACATATACGCCCCAAGCGACCCAACAGGGTTCCAGCCCGGCCTTGCAAAGCGGATGAAGACGCGACAGATAGGGAGACCCCCGTCAAACCCGTATCCGTCCTGAACGCATTTTACAAGGAATTTTCGGTGATGTGCAGTAGAGCACTATGTACTTCAGTACCGATTAGACGGATTCTTAACGAGATTGGGTACAGCGAATGAATCATGGTCGTGAGACGAAATAATCATGCTGATAAAGTACTGCGCGTTGCGATCAAATTTGCAATTGAAGCGAGCCAGTGACCAGGTCAACTGAGTAGTTGCAAGGGTACACACCGTGAAGGCTGCTGACAGCGTCCTCTCTCAAAAAGAGCGTAACAACGGCAGGGCTCCCGCTCACGACACCCTCAATCAGCGCCTCCGCCTCCCACCAAGCGCTCACTCCCTCTCCCCGCCTTTGCCATCGACGCAGGCTTCCCAAACCCCACATACTTATCCACACCCTCCTTGCAAACCGTGCACTTCCCGCTCCCGGCGGACTCGCCGAAGCACTCCGGACACGGGGCATGCCCGCACGGCCGCGCGACGCAGATCGCCTTGCGCGCGGCGTGCCGGAGACAGCTCGGGGGCGCGCGAGGGTCGATCGCGGCGTACGGCGGGAGCGGCGCGTTGTTATCGAGCTTGGAGATGGAGCGTACCGCGTTGAGGAGGCCGGTGGGGCGGACCGTTGAGAGGTGTTCGTCGTAGAGGTCAAACCAAGGGTAGTTATACGCCTTGTAGACTACAGCGTGTTAAGCGCTGACGAAAAGTATGCGTGGAATCAACCTACGTTCTGGCGAAATGGGAGTCACTGGGCAGACAACGCCAGTGATCAGCTGGAACGAAGGCATTGTTAATTGAGGGCCAATATGTCAAGTTACTCGCCGCGCACCTCCCAGGCCGCGGTCGAAACGGTGTGGATGAAGACGCGGTACGGATTCTCGTCGTCGTAGACGAGCGGCGAATTTGTGTCCTGATAGATCTTCTGCTCGATCTTCCCACCAGCGGCGATACCCATCCGACCCTCGTCCGGAACCGCATCACTAGACGGCGGTCCACCACGCAGCCTGAGAACAAGGTGCACGGTGCTGTCGTGCTCGATGCCATAATCTAGATTCGGCGCCGTCACGTCGACGACTCTAGGGATTGACTGAATGGCACATACGAGAGAGTGTTCTACCATCCTCGAGCTGCTTCCCCGCGAATATCAATCGCTGTTGATCAGGCGGGATACTTTCCTGCCACTGAACCCTGCACTTCAACTCGTCGATCGTGTCGGAGCCATCGATTGTGATAGGGATGGTCTTGCCCGTCAACGTCTTCACAATGACCTGCATGGGCTCTGGTCCAACCCAATAAAACACATCGAGAACTGGCGCTGCCGTGGCGTATTTGACCACGTCCCCCAGCGTCTTCAAGGGAAATTCCCTACGGACGAATATTCAGTTTTAACTTTGAGTAACGACTCAGAAAGGCTCACTCGCTCGCCATCCTGAGCTGTTGCCCAGGCTTGATATCCAACTGACGCGGACTTTTCCCCAGAGCCAGGCCTTGGCCTTGCCAATTCCCGAGGTGGAACGTGCCGACCAAAGAGGGGAAGACGTCGATCTGGATCCCGCCGTTCGCGGTGTCTGAGAGCTGCTCCTCGATTGTGTATCCGTGGCCCAGTTTCATCGCCACAAACTACACTCAATGAGAGGTGCAAGGAGCGAAGCTGGGACGAAAACATACCTGTCGCACGACTCCCGATTCGGTGGCGATGCCATCGAGCCATACTTGTTTTCCTCCAACAACATAGTCCTGCTCGCCGTTCGGCGGCTTCTCATCGCGTCTCCCGCCAGTGATTGCATTTATCCCTGGGATGCCAGAACATGAGCTTGTTATTGAAAAATAGCGAGGATTGCGCGTACCACCAACTGAGATCTTGATCGCGCAGCCTCCTGCGGACGACCCAATGCTCATCCAGAGAGCTTCGCGCTGGAACAACGGCTGAGAACCGGCGGTCGGCTTTTGGATGCAAAGGTTTGAGAGCGGACTACCATCACGTATCCCCCGCGCTGCTTAATGTGGGCTGGAAGAGTGGCAGCGTAGTCTTGCGCATTCACGAGTGGGAATGTGCCCAGGCCCTACACATTCAATTAGAGCCGGCGACGCACAACGGACTGGGCTCATACCGGCGGAAGCGCGTAGTTCTCCGCGTCGTCTGGCACGCGCAGCGTACGGTTGAAGGTAAACTGCGCGGGGCCCACAGTGATCGTATCGGCGCTCTTGATGCGCGACTCGCTGAACGCCTTGGCGGTGGGGGCGAGTCCGTGGTGACGGCGGTAGTCTTTGTAGTATTTGGCGAGCGGTTCCTCGCTGGACAGAGCAAGTTGACGGTGGGGTTCTGTGCACGGCACGGAATGCTCACATATTGATCTGCAGCACTCCATCGTACGTCGAGGCCTCTGTCGTGACGTTCAGAAAGATAGCGCTGCGGACAGTGACGTGATATTTCTCTGCGACGTAGAAGGATGAGTTTCATGTCGGATGGGGGGACGCGTCGACAGTACCAGCAAGGACATTAGGGTCCACGAGGGGCTGGATGAGCGGTGCAAGAGCGTCGAAGGCCGTATCGCGTGGAAGGTCGACTTGAAGCGTGCGCTTGCTAATGGCACGGTGAATCTACGACAATCAAACAACAGTATGGGAGGAGCTTGCGCTCCTTGAGTGTGAGGTGACGCGGTCGACGAGACCACCGTCACCAAGGACACTGGTAGAAATTGCACCAAAAGCAAAAGGTGTGGGTGGGCGGGGCGAAAAATTGCGAGAGTAAGGTAGAAGAAAGCGAAGCTAGGCTATAGTGCGAGGAATATGGTATGAGGCAAAGACTCTGATCACTACGAGTACCCCTATGCTTAGCAAGCCTGTGTTCTTGCAAGTCTCGTGCCTCAACTAACAAGAACTTGACGCTTGCTAATGGCACGGTGAATCTACGACAATCAAACAACAGTATGGGAGAAAGAGCTTGCGCTCCTTGAGTGTGAGGTGACGCGGTCGACGAGACCACCCAACATCAGCCGCGAACGGCGCCTGCGACGCGACGACCGTGTCATCCCACTACGACGCTCGCGGATGAGACCTCACTGAGTTAGTCCAGCTTTCGACCCGACTCCGAATGCCATCGCGTGATAGAGAGTTGGGTGAGCTCGAAGTCCATAACGGCAATATCAATTCGATGCGACGCCAATAAATCAGAAAGGCGTCTGAGCGCCAACGGCCTTGTTTCGCCACGATCTCGGGAGGTATTCCACGCGCGAGCATTTCCGTTGCGCCGCCGATACGGAAGGAATGGCCCGTCATACAAGGCAGACCGGAATCTGTCCAAATCTCGTTGCAACGGGTCAAGAAGAGATCCTTCGTAAGAACCGACCATCCTTTCGCCGTTTGGAAGGAGAACAAAGGGGAGGAGTCGGGGACGGCGCGATTGATGACCAAATGATGATGCATCGTGGAAATGGGGTCAAGCTCAGCTTGCTCGCTAACCAATAGGGAAGCACCTTCAAACCCTGTGGTTTTTGTCCAAGGAGCTTTGATGTCGTAGAAATGAATTCCGTGGTTATCAGTCCCGAAGGACACATTCTCGCGGGTCGCGAAACGAGTTGGGTCGAAAGATGTCGACGAAATGGGCAACAGTTCCCCCAATCGGTTGCAACCGAAGTAACCGCTGTCTGCGCACGCGAGGACCGCGGAATCGAAGGTATTGGAATCGGAGATGCGTGCCCATCTGCCACTCTGCACCGTGGACAATATGCCAGGCACGTACGGCGCTAACCCACGTATCAACGATACTCCGAGATGCTCTTCCTGCCCACGACGATATGAACAAAGAAACCAATTCTTCGGATGCTGGCATGCGCGCAAACTCGGGGATGTCTTCGTTGTCGCAAAACTCTTGAAAGCGCGCCAATCCGCCGCCATAGTTCGTCCAAGACCCATGACCAATTGCAGCTCGTAAAGTTTTCTCGTGCGCGCTCAAAGCGGTGGCGGAATACATGATTTTGCGATTGCGCCGCACTCTGATGGCGTGTGGTGATACCCACGAAAACAAACGTTTGGACGCGAGCACATGAGGCCGAAGGACGGATGGCATAATCTTCGGTGCATTTGCACGGCGTTTCCGTGGTTTGGAAGGGTTGGGATTAAAGCGCGACACCATAATGTAAAAGTGAGGAAGCAAAGACGGCAATAGCTTTCGAACCAAATAGAACACAACTATCAAACTACTTCTAAAGTCGACGATAGCTCATCTGGAATCTGGATAACGCAGGCGCTACGGGGCAACGAAGTTGACAACGACCCTCTGGAAAACAGGTCCGCCATGTTATCGTCAGTCGAGACCCAAACGGGCGTGACCACAATCGACGATCTATCTGCGATTTCGTGAATCCGAATCAAGGACCTATTCGTTGCCTGGTTGCGACCACGAAATTTGTTGAATGCTCCAATTGTGCCTTTGTTGTCACTGTGCACGCGTATGTGGCAATCCTTCAAACCCAGGGCAACGGCTGTTAATAGTGCAAATTCCAGAGCGAGAGTTTCGGCCCCGCCAATCTCTCGGCCTTTACCCGTCCATCTCCAGGCCTGCCAAGAGCCGTCGAAGACCACAGCGATGCCCCATCCAGTGCTCGCGTCGACGTGTACCACGAGCGGCAATGCTGGAGGCACGGGTCTCAATGACCGTGAAATGGGTGATGCCAATTGCACGGACCACCAACGCAAATCGGAGATGAGGAGGGAAGAAGGGTATCGCAGTGCGTGTTTGCTGTCCGTAGCCTTGAACAAACTAATGAAGCGCGATAGTTCCGTCGTGTATGGACGACCACGCGTGTGTGCTTGGCAAACGTGCTGGAGCGATCCATGCACCGTTTCTGCGACCTTGAGAGGAAATCGCCCACCAGGTGAGTGAAGCAAATCCTCTACCCGGGTTCGGTACTTATCCCTTTTGGCTTTAGGGACGTACACACGCTTCACGCGTATGTCCCAGTGGAAGCCGATGTAGAGGAACTCCGGGGCGAACTCAGACCGTTTGGTCTTGTGCCACGGGACACCCAGCGGTCGCGTAATGGCCTCGATCTCGGCCAGGGAGGAGGGAGGAGAGGGGGAATTATGTGATGTGGAAGGTGCGTCAACGGTGGTCGAAGTGGAGAAGGGAGGAATTGGTGGGGGAGGGATGTAGAAGAACAAGAAGTCGTCTACCCACTTGTAGGTTGCGGATACCCCGTTTCGGCGGAGGATCTCAATGATTGCATCCGCAATGATTCCCCAGATCCCTGAGGCTGTCGCTAAGCCCCACGGCAAACAATGGTCGAGGAACACCCAGCCGCGGTGCTGAAAGCAAAGGTATGCTTTGTGCTCAGCGCAAATTGGAACGGTTCGGTACGCTTTCGACACATCTGCCGTCGCCGCGAGAGAACCGGGTGGCAGGTTCGCAACCTATATGGCGAATGTATAAGGGACGTTCTATCAGGCCAATATGCCAATGCAATCAAGAAAGGCCGATATGCCAGTGCCGGTGCGATCAAAAAGGCCGATATGCCAGCGCAAATGTGTTCAATGGGCCGATATGCCAGCACCAATGTGCTCAAGAAAGGCCAATTTGCCCGCGCCGATGCGCTCAATGGCCAATATGCCAGCATCAACGTGCGCAAAAAGGCCAATATGCCGGCACCGATGTGCATTAGGCCAATATGCCAGCGCCAATGCGCAACCGCCAATAGTCCCAATGGACGCGCGGTTTAAAATCAGAAAATAATATTCACGAATTCAGCGACTTCCTTGAAAGTGCCCCACGAGGTGGGAAAGTCGTCGGAGTCGATTTCGTCGTTGACCGATGTGAGAGTATCGCCGCTGAAAGAAAGGTCGCGTATGATCCGGTATTCCTCTGTTTCAGAACCCGCCTTATCGACGAGACCTAGAGGAGATACTCTGAATGGACCTTGGATTGTTGCCTCCAGCTCAGCCGGGGTAAATGGTCCAGAACATCGTCCAGCGATGATCTCCTCGAATATATACTGGTCGAGGACCTGCGGTTTCAGATTGACGGAAGCGTGGTTATTGGCAATGATTGTGCGTGTGAGAGGTGAAGGGTCGCCGAAGCGAAATCCGGCCTGTAAGCCGTGGGCAAGGGTGGGGAACATCTGGCCAAGATCTAAGTCGTGTATCGTCTGCAGCCAAGCGTCGACAATTAAAGGAGTGTGAATCCGAGACCGTAAAGGGAGCATAGGAGAGAAATTGAACGAAGTCGGGGGTTTATTAGTGAGGTCGGCAAAGAGGGGTATCAGAGTGTTAGCGTCAAAAAGAGCGAGCCGAAGCGCCCAGTGGTCAAAAGACCGCACATGACTAGCAACATTTATCCGCCCGAGTGTGGTCTTTAGCTCCGCATCCTGCACAAGCGTGTACACGCTGGCAGTTAGCGCCATATGTGCAGGTGCCTCCGTTGTAGTGGAAGCATATTGTGTCACCGTTGGGGTCCCGTAGCTCGCCGTTGTTTGAGCGCGTGATGTGGAGGGGTCTGCCATTGAGCTGGGCATTAGCGTTGCAATTGTTGGCCCAATGGCCGGTGTCTCCACAGAGCATGCAGACTTGCGAGGGCTGTTCGGAATTCCGAAAGGAATGACTCGGATTTCCTCCTCGACCGCGGCCAGACCAACCACTGTCAGAGTTACCTCGGATTCCGCCTCGGTAACCACGACCACGCATGTAGCCGCCGCGAGGAGGGGAGCCCCTTGCATACGGGTGGAAGCCGTGATTGTGTCCACCATAGTCCTGATGGACGGACGACGTATTCGAAGCGGCTTGAGCCTGGAACAATACTTTCAGCTCGTGTTCATTACACAGTTCCTGCAGCAGCGATGTGCGGACCACAGATGGATCCTCGCCGACGGCCAGGTTCTGCTGTCTCTTGGAAATGCAATATTTCAGCAGCGCTGGGTGATAGTGAATGCGACGACTGTAAGTTTGAATGAATGTGAAGTGGGTTTGCCACAACACGGTACGCTCCGGAGTAACACGGTTGACAATTCGCAAGAAATTGCGAGCGGCCTCGTCGTATTCAGGGATGGAGAGCGAAGATTCATCTCCGGTGGTGAAGTCGAATGTTTCGTTGCTCGTGGTTCCTGCTTCGAACGAGATTTTTCGGGTGGTCTTGGGCGGGTTTACTGCGAAATGGCGCAGTTTGTCCTCCGTGAGATAACTGAACGGGATATACTGTCGCTCGCTGTAAGCAGTCAAAAAGGCAGGTGGAATGGAAGTCGTTAAGTTAGACATATCAATGGTTGGGTCGATGGGAGGGAGTTTTCGCATGGCCTTGTTGGAAAACGGGTCGGGTTGATTCGTGGTATTATTCGCCGAGGATTGGTTGGCCTGAATAGCAGCTGTGGTCGCCGTCGTGACGGCTGCAAGGAACAGTGGGTGGCGCAACATCTGGTTAATGTCAATGGTAGCTGCACCGGGTGGAATAACAATGGTAGGATTATTGTTGGGCGGGATGGTGCCAGAGTTGGGGTTGGAATTCTGGTTGGGATTCGGATTCGAAGAACCGCCGCCATTGGAGTTAGGGGTTAAAGGGCCGGTTCCTTGGACTCCTTGACTGTTGCCGCCAGTCATTGTGGATGCGAAAAATTGCGAGAGTAAGGTAGAAGAAAGCGAAGCTAGGCTATAGTGCGAGGAATATGGTATGAGGCAAAGACTCTGATCACTACGAGTACCCCTATGCTTAGCAAGCCTGTGTTCTTGCAAGTCTCGTGCCTCAACTGACAAGAACTTGACTCCTGCTCGAGCCTTCGAGCGTAGCGCGTATAAGATTGAGCGTGGTCGATACAGTAGGACGGTCCATGGTGGTGGAGAGTCAGTTGTGAGTGTTACCGATCGATCGAGCTTAAATCGCGTCCGAGACTTGACTCGTCGTGGTGGCTGCGGTTGTATTCGTTCTTCAACCTTCTTTTCATAGGGTCCGATCTCGTCCCGCAGTAATGGTGTTCTGGCATAGTTACCAGGGAGCGCCCTCCGCTTTGCTTCAACCCAGGACGTTCAACCACAAGAGTTTTTGAGAAGAGACCCGTGCACAACACAGGTAAGCAAACAACCGCTCTCGTCCCAGAAAGGAAGGTGAGCCAGATCGCATCACAATCGACCCCCTTTCCTTTCTTGTTAAGACTCCTCGCAACCAATCTCTTCATCCTCAGAAACCAGTCCCATGTCCCTGACTCCGTACCTCGTGCTAGCATTCGCAGTAACCACCTTCCTCTATATCCTGCTCATCGAGCTGTTGCTAGACCGGCTTTGGCACAGCACGTCGCGGTCCACAACCTCTCCAGTTCCAGTTCCAGCTTCCATCTCCCCGCCGGCGCCGCTGGCCACCGCACCCGCACCCATCCCCCGTGGACGAAAGCGCAAACGAAACTGGCGCCACCGACGCGCACGCACGGCCGCAGAAAGGGCGGAGAAGGCAGCGCAGCACCGCGCGAGGGCCGCAGAACGAGAGCGAGAAGCGGAACCTGAACACGAACCCGAACCCGCTCTAAGCTTCATGGCGCGGCTGGACAAGCTCGAGCGCGATATGGCGGAGGCGCGGCACAAGACGGACGAGGATTTTTAGTTTAGAAGAATACCTACCATACTGTACGCAGTCCGGGGTACAATAAAGCTGATTACAAAAAAAAAAAAAAAAAGACGGACGAGGCGCGGCGCAAGACGGACGAGGCGCAGCGCAAGACGGACGATCTGCGGCGCCAGGTGGACGAGCTGCGGCGCGAGACGGACGAGCTCCTACGCTGTTGCGGGTCGAGTTTTCAGTCAGAGGAGGAGACGACTCGGGTTGATGAAGACGTGTATTAAGCTGCGGGTTAGTGTGTCAAGCCTGGAAATACATGTAATGAGCAAGCTTTCGGCGCGGACTTCCCTAAGTTTCGCGTCCAATAACGACTGAGTCGCATCGAATCACAAATATTATCAAAACCCCTTTTCAGGTTACTGTGACTCCTCTCGGAATCACAATATTTATCCTCAGAAACCAGTCTCATGTCCGGGGCCATGATGTCCACGACTCTGATCGTCGCGAACGCGTTCGGAGTAATCGCCCTGCTCTCGGTCGCTGTCCAGTCGCTTTGGCAGCGCCATCGGGATTCCCGGGCCACAATCTCTCCAGTCTCAATCCCAGATTCCCTCTCTACCACGAGCACACAGGCCCCCGCCCGTGGACGAAAGCGCAAACGAAACCGACGGGCACGCACGCGAGCCGCAGACCGAGACTCGGAAGCGGACTCAACGTCTGAAACAAACCCGGCAGCTCTAAGTCTCGAGGCGCGGGTGGACAAGCTCGAGCGCCAGATGGCTGAGATTCAGGGCCTTTCGGCTGAGGTGGAGGGCCAGGTGGACGGGATCCTTCGCTGTCTCGGGGTTGAGCCCGTCTACAGTCGGAAGTTGGAGGGGCGATGACTGAGGATTCAAGCTGTGGATTGGTGACTGGAAATGGGCAGGTGAACCCGGTCTTTCGGCGTTCATGGTTCCTCGTTCATAGTTTGGGATTTCCGTTCCAATAACAAGTCTTATCACTATCGCTTTCTGCCTGTCCGTCCACCTTTGCTGTCAATTATCCCTCCAGCGCACTCTCGATACGGATTCTGACCATGGCCAAGGAAAGAGAATCGCACTCTTTCCGCCGACTTCTTGTATTGTACATGTCGAGCATGCGCGGCCTAAGTTACACTACGTCGTCATCCGAGTCGCGTGGTGTAGGGTGGTGTGCCATGCTCGCCAGGCGCATCTTGTCCTATCGCATCGTGTGGGTTGAGTTTTCGAAGGTTTTCGAAGACCTTGCTCATACATATGTGGAAGGAAGGAAGATGGCAGTCAAGAACAAGGAAGCAAGGTCGGAGCGGAAGTCGTCCCGAATTCTCCCAGCCGCATTATAACCCAACCTTCCTCCGTCTTGCGAAAACACGAGCCTCACGATACAGCCAATGATGGATCATATAGGAATAAGTACAGCCGAGGGATACAGCAGTGTAGGATGCAATACAGCAGTATTTATGGAAAACCGAGGGTAGTAGTACGTATCCTCCGAATTCGAAAGATCCTCAGGTGACGCACTGCCAATCGTCACGGCCGCTGCCAGTGGCCAGTGGATGTGGAAGTGGATGTCGGCTGTGGACTCGGAGACGCATACCACCACACTGGAGTGGTTCACGGCGTCTCGACACCGCAAACAACCACAGTGGCACATTCTTTCCCTTCCAACGGCCGTTCGCGTTCCCAGATATCCGTTTCATGAGATGATGCGATTGAGACCAGAACTTGGATGTGTGCACGGAAGGACCAGCGGTAAGAACGAAGCGAGAGGATTCCGATCTTGATGAGCTCGCCATTTAAAATGCGACGTGGCACGGATCTCGAGACCGGCCTGGGGAGGAGAGAGAGATGCAAAGAGGCTAAAATTTCCGTTACCAAGGCAGAATGAGAGCACAGTAATCATTCGGGACGGACTGAGGTCGTAACTGAGGGTGCTGGTGGACACGGATTTGGTAAGAGGACGGCGGTGGACGTTGTGGATCAAGGAGGGTGGTGTTTGGACCACGCGCCTTGACCACAACAACACCGACAGCGAGCACACACTCTTGCCCTCTGCGCGGCATCAGAGCCGCACAGGGCACTACATGTCGGGCAAACCGCCCCCACGCGGGCCCCGCGCCCTGCTGGGCGGCAACACAGCGAGCACCCACCCTCCCCCACCGCCGCCAGACACCCCGGCGCCGCTGCCATCGTCGGCGGCCAAGCGCATCGGGGCCGTGCCCCCCACCGGACCCCGCAGCCTCACCAACGGGTTCACGAGCGGGAAAGGCAAGGCAGGGCTGGTGAACGGCCACAATAATAGAAAGAACACGGTGAGTATTGAAATTCCGCCGTTTAAACTTCAATACCAATAACCAACATATTTTAGCTCAATGGACACGCTGTCGCCTACCCCCCAGAGCAGCCGCCAGCACCAGACCCATCTCCGCCGCCCCCGCCCGCGCCGCCGCCAGACGAGCCCCCGCCGCCGCCGCCACCGAGCAGCCACTCGTTCCCCGGCATCGCGGGCCCGTCGTCCCGCCCCGCCATCGCATTCTCCCTTGCAAAGACAAAAACAACAGGCTCATTCACCCCGCGCGCCGTCGCGTCAAAGGCGGCGGCCCGGCCACACGACCCGCCGCCTCCGCCGTACGACCCCCCGCCGCCGCCGCCTCCGGAGTGCCCGCCGCCGCCGGCCGACGACGCACCACCCCCGCCGCCCCCGGACGACGCGCCGCCACCACCTCCCCCGCCGAGCGAACCTCCGCCACCGACGCCGCCTCCGCCAATACACATACCCTACACCATTCACATGAAAAAACCTGCTACGACTCTCACGAATAACATCTTGTTGCCGCCCTCGCCGCCGCCGGAACCGTCGATACCACCCCCTTCCCTGCCCCCGCCGCAGGCACTTACTTTTAGTGCTCCCGTCGCGTCTGGCTCGCGTTCGCCTTTTCCGCCACCGCCACAACCACCTGCGCCCGCGAAGATCATGTTCGCATTACCGCCTCCGCCGTTCGCAATGCCCCCTGCAAGCGCGTTACTCTCCGCCACATCAAAGACCGCGCCGAAAGTCGCGCCGGAACCGGTCCAGCGCGCGCCTTCGCCACCTCCACCTCCACCGCCCTCACCGCCGAGGAAACTAGGAACGCCTTCGCCCCCACCCCCACCTCCTCCACGATCGCCCTCCCTGCCACCACCGAAACTCAAGTCACCCTCACCCCCACCGAAACCAAAGTCGCCCGAGCCCGAGCCCGAGCCGGCGCCCCGCCTCCCCGCGTGGCCGCCTCCGCGCTCCGAGCTCCCGCCTACACGCGCGTTCCGCGTGTTGTACGATCCGGCGTTTGATCCTTCGTCTTCCACCGTTCCCGCTTCCTCGTCTTCTTTGGGGAAGCATCCGCATCACGGGGAACACGCGCACCCTCACGCGAAGGAGCAGGCGAAGGAAAAAGAGAAAGAGAAGGAGATGCAGAACGGACACACGCCGGCGTACTGGCGCACACTTATCGCGGCTGTGCGCGCGCGGGCGAGTCCGCTGGTTGTGGCGGAGCGTGTGCGGGGGAAGACGGGGAAGGAGATGTTGGTTAGGGTTGAGGGGGAGGTGTTGGGGAGGGATTCGGGTTCGACTTTAGGTGAAAGTGCGATTGGAGGGGAGGAGGGGAAGGAGAAGGAGTGTTTGGGTGGTGAGAAGAATGGGAAGGGCAAGGAGGAAGAGGAGAAGGGGTGCGTGCTGGTTAATGGCGTGGACGCGCACTTAGCCGTGGAGAAAGTCGCAGAGGGAGGGAAAGAGGGAGAGGAGGAGATCTACGAAGACGAGCCGGTCGTGTGCGACCCGCGCAAGGCGCCGGGCTTTCGTCGACCCACTAGTTTGCGTCCGCAGAGGACCGAGTTTGCGGTGGTTTCGTATGAGGTGCGTCTTTTTTTCTTGTTACTGTTTTTTTTTGGTTTGGGTTTTTTTTGGGGGGGTGGGGAGGTTTTCATTTTTTTTGGGTTTCCGGGGGGCGGGAGAAGGTTCTCTTTCTTAGTGTATATTTTTAGCCTCCGTCTACTTGTATTCCTTCCACTACCGAACTTATGAGCTAACTCGAACCCCAGCACGACACCAACACCCCAACCCCACCCCCCACCACCGTCCTCCTCACCGGCTTCGCGCCTCTAACGCCCAACGTAACCCTCGCCGCGCACCTCGCCTCCTCCTACGGCCCCGTCGCGCATTTACACCGCCAGGCCGACGGCACCACCGGCGCCGCGCTCGGCGTCGCGCTCGTGCGGTTCGAGCGCGCGGAGGATGCGCGAAGGTGCGTGGCGGGGGAGGAGGGCGCGCGGGGCGGGTTCGGCGCGAGCTCGATGGGCGGGATGGGGATGGGAGGGGTAGGACACGGAGGAGGAATGGGAGCGCAGGAGGAGCGCCGCGCGGTGATGGACGGCGAGGGGCTCGTGCTGAAGGCGTTCCTGCGCGAGATGGACGAGCGGAGGAAGCGCGAGCGGGAGGAGAAGCGCAGGCGGGAACGCGAGCGGGAGAGGGGGGAGAGGGAGCATGCGCAGACGCCCAAGGCGGGGCCGTCGAATGCGAATGGGACGCCGCGCGCGCACCCGTCGTTGCCTGCGAACCCCGCGTTGGCGAGTGGAAGCGGGAGCAACGCGAGCCCGAAGCCGCCGCCGGTGGTGCACGAGGCGCGGATCCGGCACGCGCCCACGGGGACCGCGCTCGGCAAGGCGCACCACGCCGCGGGGCTCGTCAACACGCGCGTGCGTACCGGGCGCGGGCCTGGCGGCCGCGGCGGCGGGAATTTGCCCGTGCTTTCTGGAGCGAATGCGATCGCGCCGGGGTCGAAGGACACTGGCAACAACGCTAACGGCGCCAACGCGAACGGAAACGGGGCGAACGCAAACGGAGGGAGGAGGAGGTGGAATTTACCCCCGCGCCCAATGAATAGTTACAGACCGCGCAGGGGTGTCGCGCTCGCCGTCGCCGGATACGGGGCTGCTCGAGGCAGCGACGGCGCAGCACCGCGATCGGGAGCGCGGGGGGCGCGGGGGGATGAGTAAGTGGGGCGGGGGCGACGGCGGGTGGGGCGCGAAGGGCAAGGGGAAGGAGCGCGCGATGCAGGACGAGGGGCGCCGGGCGGAGATGGAGGGCAAGCGCGCGGAGGTGCGCGCGGGACTCGTTGCGAATGGGCGGGATCATCTGCGTATTCGGGCGGAGCATCTGGGCGCGGTAAGGGATGAGGATGTGTCGGCCTTTGTTCAGAGTTTCGTCGTCGATAAGGTGCGTCCGCTGTCCTTTATTAGTTTTGGTATAAGGCTAACGCAGGTGGTGGGTGGTAGGTGTTGAGAGACGACGAGGCCATCTACGTGACGTTCCTGGACGGCGGGACGGCAAGGCGCGCGGAGCGCGTGCTCGGCGGGGGGATGCTCGGGTTCCACGCCGTCACGCTCTCCGTGCACCCACCGCCCGCCGGCGACGCCGCCGCGGGGCCTGCCGATGTCTGGGACGACGACGCGATGATACGGCGGGCAGGGGAGATGGTCGCGCGCGAGCTGAGAGAGCTACTCGAAAAGGACATCACGGACCGGATTGTGGGGCCGCATCTCCGAAAGCTGGCCGCGGAGCGCCGGGCGCCGGGGCGGGGGCGGGAGCGGGAGGGCGAGGGCGAGCGGGGGCACGTGGCGGCGAAGCGCGACTTGAAGACGATGTCGTTCAAGAAGGCGAAGAAGGAGGCGGAGGTGGAGGTGCCGGCGGAGGAGCACGAGGAGGAGCGCGAGGAGGAGACGGTCGTTGTTGAGCGGCCCAAGAAGAAGCGGAAGAAGGAGGCGGTGCGGAGGACGAAGAAGGTGCTGGAGGAGGACGTCGAGTCGGAGGATGAGGAGCCGGGCGAGGTGTGGGCGGGGCAGAAGCGCCTTGCGTCGGAGGAGGAGCGGGAGGAGGGCGAGGAGGAGGAGGAGCAGCCGTCGCGCAAGAAGCTCAAGCTCGAGCACGATGCTGCCGTGGTGAAGAAGGCGTCCAAGAAAAAGAAGGTGCCAGAGAAGAAACGAAAGCCGTCCGTCGAGGAGGTCGTTCTGCCCGACGAGTACGACGCGCCAACAGTTGCCGACCTGCGGCTCTCCTCCGGGTTCGAGTCGTCCCTTTCGCCTTCACGCTCCCCTTCACCCTCACTCTCCGAGCCCCCGCCACGGCTACCTACGCCGCCTCCAAATGTCCTCGACGAAGGCATCTGCGAAGACGACGAGGACGTGTATTACGCCAAGCTCGTACTCTCCGGCCTCGAAATTGAGCCGACCCTCGACCTGCTCCCGCCCCCGTCGTCCGAGACCGCGCCCTTCTTCCGCAAGCACATCACTGGCTCCGCGCGCACGGAGGGCTTCTACAAGATCACGCACGCGGAGAAGATCGCGTACGTGACGCAGTACCAGGCGCGTGCCCACAACGTCGCGGCCACCGTGCCCGTCGACGAGCCGCCACTTCAGCACGTCGAGTCATCGCGCTCCAACCGCGCCAACGCGCGCCGCCGCGCGCAGGGGCTCGAGGAGATCAACCAGGTGCAGCGCGCGGTCGCGCTGTCCAAGGGCGAGGCCGCGGCGAACGAGCTCAGCTTCAAGTTCAACCAGCTGCAGACGCGCAAGAAGCACCTGCGCTTTGCGCGCTCGCCGATCCACGACTGGGGGTTGTATGCGATGGAGAGGATCTCGCGCGGGGAGATGGTCATCGAGTATGTCGGCGAGGTCATCCGCGCGCAGGTGGCCGAGAAGCGCGAGAAGGCGTACGAGCGGCAGGGGATTGGGAGCAGCTATCTGTTTCGCATTGACGAGGACTTGGTGGTGGATGCCACGAAGAAGGGCAATCTTGGGTGCGTTCAATTGTTGCTTTATTTCTGCGATCAATGCTGACCCGACTTTAGGCGTTTGATTAATCACTCCTGCGATCCTAACTGTACAGCCAAAATAATTACGATTAATGGGGAGAAGAAGATCGTAATCTATGCAAAACAGGAAATCGAGCTCGGCGACGAGATTACCTATGGTGCGAGGCGATTTTCGTCTTCTTTGTTCTCCCTGCTGACTCTGCCCTTTCAGATTATCACTTTCCATTCGAGCAAGACAAGATCCCTTGTTTATGCGGATCTGCAAAGTGCCGGGGCTTTCTCAACTAGAGCTTCTATAATTGTCGTAAATTTTATTACTTTTCTTTTCTCTTATTATTTTCCCTCGTCATCAACTGCATATCTTTTGTCTGTACCTGTCGAATATCATGTTTTGCTTTCGGAGTGCGTTCTTATCGGTGCGATATAGCTGGCCTCGGTTCTCTTGTGAGTTCTCTCAGGCAACATACCCACTTAGTGTGCTGCTGGATCATTTGTTTCCTCCACGGAAATCGATTCCCGGAATAAATCGTGATATTGCTTAATTTGGACACAGGCGGTTATTTGCTTGGCCTTGTGTGCTGCGATCCGATCGTTATCTCTCTTCGGAAGACTTGACTCCTACTTGAAGCTGTCATGGCGGGATCCAAGTACGCATACGTCCGCAATTTCGAGCTTCCGGACCCACTGTTACCCGGAACGTTTATGGTCTTTCGACTGGACGGTCACTCATTCCATCGGTGCGCTCCCCGCACTGCAACTCGACTGGAAATCAACATTCGATCTCTTGTGCCCGCGTCTCTAGATTCTCCGATGAGCATGAATTCACGAAGCCCAACGACACGCGAGCTCTCGAGCTTATGGATCATGCTGCTAAAGACGTCATGGAACAGTACCCTGATATCGTCCTTGCCTTTGGAGAATCTGACGAATTTAGGTCTCTTGTGAATCATATCGTCAGATATCTGCTTTACTAAAATGTTCACCAATCTTGGCTCTGTCTCTGCGTAGCTTTCTTCTCCGCAAGTCGGCATCCTTGTACAATCGGCGCCAGTCAAAGATCGTGTCTACGCTCACTTCCTTATTTACCTCCTCATATGTCTTCCGATGGGCCACCTACTTTCCAAATCGACCACTCAAATATCCGCCATCATTCGACGGGAGGCTCATCCTCTATCCAGGTTCGCGCGAAATCCGCGATTATTTCTCGTGGAGACAGACAGATAGTATGCTCTCTTCACCTGGTGCATCACGTAGCCGCTGACAAGCGTATCAGCGCATATAAATAACTTATACAACACGACATTTTGGGCCCTGGTCCAGCAGGGTGGAGAGAGCACAGCTCAAGCTCACGCTACTTTGAAGGTGAGTCATGAACACGAAGCTGCCAGATAAAGACATGAGCTCTTTCTTAGGGAACAGTTTCAAAGGAGAAAAACGAAATTCTCTTTTCTCGTTTTCAAGTGAACTACAACACGCTCGATGCCAGGTTCAGAAAAGGCAGCACATTGATCCGCGAAGAGGTCCGTCACTGCCGAGTGGATCGATACACATTGAGATTTACCCGACGGGTTATAGCTCTCAGAGGAGCCCATTGCACACAATGCAGAGCTCGCGACAGAAGAATCCGCCCCTCTGCAGACTGCTGGCTCGACAGTCCGAATGCGCGGCAGGACGAAACCGCGCACTAGAATTGTTGTGCTGCATTGCGATATTATCAAAGACGACTTCTGGGAAGGCAGACCCGAGATTTTATTGGATTGAGCCTGTACTGTCTCGGAGGAAAACTTGATTTTGCCTCGCTTCATCCCAGCGCTGTCCAATAGTAACGTGGAATTTGGGAGGAAAACCACGACAGAAACAGTGAGGATCGCCTCAAATTTCTTCGCGCAAGGTTTCCAAAGCATGAACTATGATCTCTTTGTTGCTTGAAGTATACTGGAGTCGCTCGACGCACTGTAAATCCAAACATGTTTGACACGTTGAGAATCATGGCTTGATGTAATGAACAAACCGCAATCTGCTGGTCTCCGCCACCCACCGCCAAGGTATCAATTTGCTGATACTTGCAGCTTCCTATGTCTTTTTTTAGTGACCGTATGCTGTATGCGGATGGACACACCATTCACGTATCGAGGTTATGCTTGTCAATATCGTATTGCAGATCCCTCATTCTGCAGTCAATTTGGCGTCTTTCGGCCGCTATATCTTTCGCAAGCGCGTCGATTTGCGTGGAGAGGAGCTTCAACAGTCGTGTTCGTACTATGGCTCTGGCGCGCGCGTGACGCCAGTTCGCTTCAGCTCTAGCGTGCCGCCAGCTTCGTCTCCGCTTTCTGCGAGGGCGCGGGACTGGGGGCAGGATGGGTGAAGTTCTGGGCAAAATCCCTGCCCTACAAGTGGACCATTTGATAATGGGATTCCAGAGCGAGAGCAAATCAATCGAAGCGAGGAGCAGGGCAATGAACAGGCTCAGCCACCATGTAAACGATTCGGTGATTTGGGCGTCAAGAGCGCGCATGAGTGGAGAAAGGGACTCTATTGACATAGGGGAGGAGAAAGGGTTGCTGTAACGCTCGATCGTAACGTATGTGACTCGCCTTCCTTTCCGGGACGAAAGCGGTTGTTTGCTTGTTTGTTCCAGAACACAGCCTCCATGCCGCTCAGCCTCCTTGGCTGAATCCTCTCAAGGACCCAGCAATGCCAACTTGGGTATCTCTGTGCCCCTGCACAACTACGCAGCATTTAGCCATCTGTGTTGATCGCTCGAGCTCGGTCTGAGCCTCGGGTTGAAGCTCTGCAGGCATGAGGTCGCGCCCAGCTCTGTCTTTATCTCTATCTCAAAAGTTCTTTCCGGTTCTGCTCCTGTTCCTGTTCATGCCCGTCGATGGCGCTTCCTACGGGGGGCCAGCCCGAGTGCGCGGTTGGGATTGGAAAGGAAGTTGCGGGAGGTGCTAGAGTCACAGCGGCACGAGGACAATTTGAACCATGTCATTCGATCGCGGCGGTGCTGGGGCGGACGGATAGTAGCTTGAGGGGAGGCGGCTGGGAAGGTCAAATGGAAGCCTTCGGGACGAGCTCCGCCCCGAAGCTTCCTTGTTCTTGACGGTCATCTGAACTCTGCATACGACCCCGCTCTTCGAAACCCAAACCCACACGACGCGATAGCGCAAGATACGGTCGTGTGGGCGAGCATGGCACACGATGACCAACCCCCGCACCCAAGCCTTCCTATCCGCGCAACTTGAACGTCTTCGATCGTAGGACCCCCGCGCCCGCGCCTGCTCGAGAACTCATTCAAACGGACGATACAAGTTATTAGAGACGCGAGTCAGGGTCGTTGGCACCAATGTGCGATTCTCTTCAAGAGTCGACAGACAGTTCACTCCAACCCGACGCGGTCGTCCAGGCTCGGCTGAAATTGAAGCTCTGCAGGGGTCTGTCTCCCTCTCGCTCGCGTTCTGGCTCCGACGACTTTGCAGCGCGGATTCGTGTTTCGTGTTCGTGTGCGTGTTCGTGTTCGTGCGGGCCGGTGCGCGAGAATGCTCGTCTGTTTCCAAGCTTGATAACGACGCGCCGCTTCCGCCGTACGAGGTGATCGACCCCCGCGCGGCGCCCCCAAGCTGCCTTCGCCACGTCGTGCGCAAGGCGATCTGCGTTGCGCGGCCGTGCGGGCATGCCCCGTGTCCGAAGTGCTTCGGCGAGTCCGCCGCTACGGGTAAGTGCACGGTTTGCACGGAGAGTGTGGACAAGTACGTTGGGTTTGAGAAGCCCATGTCAATGGCGAAGGCGGGGGGCGGGAGCGGGAGTGAGGGGAAGTGGTGGGAGGCGGAGGCTCTGATTGAAGGGGTGGTGAGCGGGAGTCCGACCGTTGTTACGCTCTTTTTGCAAGAGGACGCGGTCAGCAGCCTTCACGGCGCGTCGGAGAGTGTACGCTTGCAACTAATCAGTTGACCTGGTCACCGGATAAAGAACGCGATCGTGAGGAGTATGTAGTGACTTCAATAAAGGAGGTCGTCGAGACTCGATCGACATCATAATTTAAACTCCAGACAGACATTCGGATGAGTACTAGTGCTCTGGAAGTTAGTTCTTAAACACGATCGGCTCTGTTGTCGACTTCAGAACGGCTCGACCCGGTTCAGTAGTGAGATAAAAGAGAATAAAACGCGCTGCAAATCTGCTGACGTGACCGTGCCAATCAATGCGTAAGGTTCTCACGATCGGACCACTCGTCCGACGTTGTCCGACAACATCGTCAGACTTCTCCAACTCACAGCACTTGAAGTCGTCAGCCTCAATGGCCGAAGCATCGAATCGCAGCAGCTTGGATACTGTAGCGGCTCCGACGTCTACGTTCCCAAGACTTCGAACTGGAACAATATAAAAGAACGCAGTCCAAAATCTTGCGTACTCTCAAGTTTCCGAGCCTGTTGGTTTTAGCAATATCGGGCTTCTGTCGTGGAATGTTGGCTTGCGATTCAAAATTGGGAGCCACGGTTTGGGTCTCAAAAGCTGCTGTTCTCGGATTTGTTCAAATACTCGACTGTCCAAACAGACCTCCCTTCATATAAAACCGTACATACCTTTCGTCTCTCTGGTGAATTCACGGTCAAATCTTACCCCGTGAAACGAAGCCCTGGGAAACATATGTTGCAATTCTGTGATGCGCTTTGGAGGCAAGTCACAATGCTTTGGGCGCCAAGTCACAACACTTGGGTGGCATACTCGGCTATTCTTTCTCTTTCTTCCACAATGTCGGAAAACAATCTCGCCCTAGATGGGCCCCAAAAAACACCCCCGCGCCTCCAGAATCCCAATCTCAACGATAAACCATCATACAGCGAGACGCCGAGAAAGGACCGCCTCGCAAGCGCAGCGCACCAACCTGGCGCCTCCCTCGAGAAACGACGTGACGCGGTTCTGGAAGATTTAGACCCCATTCCGATGGTTTCAATGGATTTCTTTTACAGTTCTGTTCTGTCGTGGTCGAATGCCGATCAATGGCTGTTGGATGTGGAGAAGCAGTTGGAAAACCAGGGTTGCTTTACCGATGATGGCCGCTGGAAGGAGTATACTACTGACCCGAGCGGAATGATAGGAAACGAGGACGTCGTCTTCATTCCTCTCGATGATATCTTCAAGAAGATCATCGAAGCCACCTTTACGGTCGTCAATAAGGAACGCAAGAAGACCGAAAAGGTGCAATCCGGACTCAGATTCGAGCAAAAACCACACATTGCTCCGCTGGGAGAAAGAGACAATGCCACCCGTCCCGATGCGGGTGCGGTCCTCATCGACCCCCTTGCCCTGGCAGCCATGCTGCCTGAATTTCGGGAAAATTCCTGGTTTGCGCTTGCATTGCCGGGAGAATTCAAAAAACGTTTTTTGCCCCGTGAGATACTTGATGTACGTTGCCTTTTTTTTTGCCGCAAGCATGCGAGAGCTGAAAATTGACTATGTGGACCAGAATGTCCGGAAGACACTGTGGAGCGCGAAGCACATACTATCGAACGATCCTGCCCGCCGTCACGTCTTTGCCTTCTCCATCGAAGACACGGGCACGAAGCTTTGGTTCATGTCACGGTCGCACATAATTGCCACTGAGCCATTCTGCTTCAACTCCGTCAGTGTTTTGTGCTTTCGTACCCTTCAACACTAAAGTCAAATAACAAAGACTCCGAGAGATCTAATACGGGCAGTTTCCACTTTTTCGCTTGCTAAGCCGGAGCAACTGGGATTCGATTCGTCTATCTCGCAGTTCAAAAACGAGAAGACCATCCAGTACAAGATTTCCCTGAACGGGAAAGTTTACGTCACTATCCGCCCTTTGGCAGACTATCGCGCAGATGCGATACGGGGGAGGTCGACCCGAGTTTGGTTGGTTCATCTGGAGGGTCAACCCGATGTTCATTATGTCCTGAAGGATGTTTGGATCCCAAGTGGTTCTCTGCCCGAAGGCGATCAACTGGAGCGTCTTCACAAGGAGTTAGAATCCCTGGACGTCCCGCCAGGTGCACACCGTCCTAGTGAATACTTTCTCACTGTGCTGGACCACGGTTTCGTTCCCCTATTAAATGACTCGGACGACGATACACTGCGCACTATGGGTGGCAAGACAGTGCCATCTGACGTAGAGTATGTGCAAATGTCTGCAGAGCCACACAACGCGAAACCAAGTGCAGCCTCCGGCAGTCACACGTTGCGTCGGTCTACACACACACCAGCTGATACACCAGTTTCTGAGACGTTGCGCCACACGCCTCGCGGCCTCCCTCCTGTTCCGACCCTCGCCGCCGCAGCCCCGACCGAGACGGTTTATCATGCGCCGAGGAAACACTACCGAATCGTTTTTAGGGAAGTTGGGGAAACATTGTATGAGCTACGATCTGTTTCACAAGTCATGTCTGCTCTCGCCAATGTCATTGAAGGTGCGTGTGTTCATCTCCTCGCCTCTGTCACTTGACCTGACCGCAGTCGTTGCCAGCCATCAAAATTCTGAGCAGGCTCGGACTTGTTCATCGCGATATAAGCCCGGCCAACATCTGTGTGGTGAACGGCGTAGCGAAACTGTTCGATCTGGAATACTTGAAAGTATTTAGAGAGGACGTGAAGGTGGCTGGACTTGGACACGACCCTGCAACGTCGGCTGCAGGACCAAGAGAAGACAAAACTGTGTGTACTAATTCTCTCTCGACGTATCCTAATACCGACTTTTCATAGGGAACAGCAATTTTTACGGCCTTTGAAGTCCAGAGCGGCACGTATGCTTTCGCGCCACCAGAGCGTTGGAACAAAGTGACAGGCAAGATGGAAGCCTTAATAAAGGACGCTCGGTACTCCCTTTTTTGCCACAACCCTCTACATGACCTGGAATCAACTGCCTGGATTGCTATCTGGATCATCACGATGAGGACTTGCAACAGCGATGGAACACTTATGCCGACCCAGAAGAACACATGGAAGAAATACTTTGGACCGCAAGCAGCAGACCGTCTATTGCACCGCAGGTTCGCCATTCAGAATACAGACACCCTCCCCCCCCAGAATTTCCCTTCTGAGCTAGTGCATGTTGTCAACAGCCTAGTTGGGCTTCGAGACGCACTCCATCTTCAATACACCCGATTCGAAACCACCCTCGACTTGCCTGACATGGATCTCGAGCACATGTTCGAAACCTTCATACAGCAATTTCAGCGAGCTGCCACCCTGTCCGCAAACTTTCCTCCGTTTGTGGGACTCCCGAAAGACAGTGATGTCCAGTCGGATGATGTCGAGGACGAAGACACGGCTCCAAAGAAGAAGGAGGGCAAGAGGCGACGAGGGGATCATGGCAGTGACGAAGAAGTAGACGAGAAAGCACGTACTGAAGGGCCGACGGATCCTAGTCAGCGACCGGGTCCATCGAAGAGAGTCAAACAAGGCACTGCTTCGGCGCAACCACCGCGCCAAAGCGGCTCAAGGAAGAGCGAGCGCCTGGCTGCCAGTGCCAAGAACTCCAAGGGGCACAAGTAGAATACGTTGACAATAATACCCCGAGCTTTGTTTTGGGCGCTTCCGGTCGAATGCGTAGTGAATAGATTCTTCGTCTGGCCTGTAATAAATATGCTGGACTCAAGGTGGAATCGAGGTGGAATCAAGGTGGAATCGGCAAGGAATCGGAATTCGGAATGTCCATTATGTAATGTGTTTTGGAATGTTTTGAGTGACTCTCCTCAACGGTCAACCACCATCCTCGACGTGTTATTACGCGTCTATTCCACCGAACTCGTTGTTTCACGCGTGTCATTTTCTCTTTAACTCAATCGCTACTTTGCTGCTGTAAGTCCCTTCCGACTGAATGCCACTCCATACTGATATGTTAGGCAGGTCATGCCATCTGTTACTGGTGTACCTGAGGTACCACTCGAATTCTTTTTCGCCGCAATACTTCCTTCCTTGGCCGTGGCCGAATCGATTCCCAATATCGAGGAAGAGCTAGCGAAGGACGGCCTCTGGACTTCAAATTCATCCTGCGCGTCTACGAGTGGCAAAGAACCAGACCACTTCACGGACCTTGTCCAAATCTTTGACGCTGTCGTCGACGTTGCTGAGCGACTGTTCCGGCGCCCTCCAAATGCCCGCCTCATTCATTCTGTGCCCGACGCCGTCGCCGCATCACCAGATGCCCAGATGCGGCTTGTTACGCCAGACTTTGATTCCACGTCCTGTTTTGGGACCGCCGTACCATGGAGAATAAAATCCATGCGAACACCCATGGAATCGGTTAGTCAGCGCGTCTTCATCCACCATCATTGCTAACTAGTAAATCAGAATGAGCACGAACTTATTTGGAGCTGCCAGGACGTTCTTCGCGATGATCCGTGCCGCCGATTTTCCTTTGGTGTAACCCTGGATGGTGCCGAGCTGAGGATGTGGTTCTTCTCGCGGGCCGAAGAGCTGGTTTCTTCTCCATTGAATTGGGTGAAGGTGCGTTCGGATTATCCCAAGAGGAGCGATTGCTGACTTGAGGACTTCAGGAGGTGTCTGCGTTGATCCAAATCTTTGTCAGACTCGCTTTTGCTACCCCAGAGCAGCTCGGTTACGATACAACCATGTCGCGCTTTGTCGATGATGCCGGGAGCGCGCAGATGAAGATTACCGTTGCAGGGACCGTCTATATCACCAAGGGATTACTGTCTGACCGGTGCGCCGACGCGGTCTGCGGTCGAACCACCCGCGTCTGGGAAGCGTATCGTGAGGACGACCCCGAACGCACCTCCGTGGCCATCAAGGATCTATGGACGTCAGTCGACGCAGTTGAGGAGGGCTCCCAACTATTGGAGCTGCACGACAAACTGCGATCCCTCGCCGATCCTGCAACGCCACGCCCTGCCGCAGAGTATTTTTTAACGGTCCTCCATCATGTATTTGTTCGCACGTCGGAAGGCGTGGACGATCATACGCTGGACGTTATGACCCGAGGTCAGGTACCACCGACCGGCTTGTCTCATCACCCGCGCAAACACTACCGCATCGTTTTCAAAGAGGTCGGAACGCCGGTAAATCGACTGCGAACTTTATCCGAAATGATGCACGCATTAGCTGATGCCGCTCGAGGTTTGTGATGCTCAGTCGCCGGTCACTGGTACTGACCTCTCCTTACAGCTCTGAGTCTTCTCTATAAGCTCGGTCTCGTCCACCGCGACGTCAGTCCTGGGAACATCCTGTTCATCGACGGGCATGGCAAGCTAACGGACCTTGAATATCTAAAATCCTTCAGAGGGACGCAATCGCCTCAGCCTACTGGACGATTTATTGTAAGTAAACTGCTCACACCATCGTCACTTCTCATAGCTGACATGTTTACAGGGAACAGCCGATTACGCCTCAGGCGAAGCTGCGGCAGGGATGTATTGTTTCGTCCCACGCCCAGAAGACATCTATCGGCCGCCGCCCCGGCCACCCTTTCGCTTTAACCCCCTTCATGATCTTGAATCTACATTCTGGATCGGATTATGGGTCCTCTTATATCACCGCCGATGCGACAGAGACATGAAAGGACTCTACGACGAGTACTTTCCAGACTACTCCCCAGGTGCGATCGATAACCGGTTGCTCGCCATCTCGAGCGGGAAAGGTCCCAGACCGACCTTGGATGAGTCGGATCCTCTCTCGCCCGCGATGTGCACACTGGATAACCTGCGACGGGCTCTGCACAAATTCTACCAGGCTTTTGAAGGCGACTTCGCCAACCAATGCCTCCTGTTTGATGGCGGAGCTCCGGTGAATGGGTCGGTCTTCGACAGAATACACTCGACCTTCATCGACGAGTACGAAAAGACCGCCACGGAATCAGAAGGCATCCTTCTCGCTGCATCCGAACCATCTAAACGCCAGGTCTCGGGTGACCCGGGTTCTGACTCTCCCAAGGAACCCGTCGCGAGCGCGGCTTCTCCGGAACGGCCGGCCAAGAAGCATAAAAGTACAAGCACGTCACCCAAGGGCCCTCCGCCTACTACTACTCGCTCCTCAGGGAGTCGTAAACGACGGAGCCCGACGCAGCCGAGCAGGCGGAGTGTTCGCATTGCGGGGAAGAGCAAGTCTTCTGGGAAACGGACAAACCCAACTTAGCTACGATATATTCACTGAACTATTTCACCATTACCATCCATACTACTGTAACACTACTGTAACACAACATGTATTCGTACTGAAGAATATCGTGCCCGACGATGCAGCCCCCCGCCCCTGCAGGGATATGGACCGCTACCGAGTGGACTCGACTGGGGGAAGGAAGTGTTTGTGATGCGGCTAACGCCGAATTACCTTCCTTTCTGGGACGGGAGCGGTTGTTTGCTTGTCTGCTGTCCTAGCCTATCCAAACGTTTTCCGTCCCCAGAGAGAGCTCTCCTGGCGCGTCCCAGCTCTCTCCCCATTCCAGCGATGCTGCGGAACGGGAACACCATGAAGAGGAGTCCAAAGAATGACAATAACCGCAGCTAACACGACTCGGAGTCAAGTCTCGGACGCGCCTTTTGCTCGCGTTTGAGCTCGATCGGCGATCCCCTAACACAAAGACTCACAACTTGCTCTTCCACCGTCATGAACTCTTCTACTAGTACTATATTGACTACGCTCAATGTTACGCGCACTACATTCGATGGCCCGAGCAACAGCACACTTCAAGTCGAGCTCCCGCGCGATACGCCCATCGAGGCGCTGGCTCCGCTCATCGGGCCCCTCGTGAACCCGAATTTCGCCGCCGGTACTTTCCGCGCGTCCTTTTGTAATTCGAAACCCACTCTTCCGCCTTGTAGAGAGATTTCACGTCACTCTGAGCAGTGTTATCCTTCTGAATGTCACGACGAAAGCCTCAACGTACGGCGGAGTGTTACAGATTAACATGTGAGCATTTCGCGGGACGGCGCAGAAAGACCCCAATCAATTTTTCCTCTCTTCAGCGAGGAACCGCTCGCAAAATACTACAAAGACTACCGCCGTCACCACGGACTCGCCCCAACCGCCAAGTCATCCATCGAGTCGCGCTTCGAGAGCGCCCATACGATTACTGTGGGCCCCGCACAGTTCACCTTCAACCGTACTCTGCGCGTACCAGACGATGCGAAGAAGTACGAGCTTCCACCGGTACGAACCCAGTCGTTGCAACACTCGCCGGCTCTAATTCAGTGTATCTAGAGTGCGGGCGCCTTTCCACTCGTGAATGCACAAGACTACGCTGCCACTCTTCCAGCCCACATTCAGCAGCGCGGGGGCTACATAATGGTACTATCCCGCCCTTCTACTTTGTATCTTGGAGTCTGACTACCTCTTCGCAGCCCTTGTTCCTGCGCGAAGCTCTCTGGATGCGCATCCGATCGCCCTCAGAAAACTGTGCGATCAAGGTCTCAGTTGGTGGTGAGTGTATTGCTTTCTCCTTTGTAATAACAAGCTCATGCTTCCCAGGCATCAATGCTATCACTGGCGGAAAATGCGACGAGAAGCCGCCGAACGGCGAGCAGGATTACGTCGTTGGAGGACGCCAAGGATGGCTCGACGGCTTTGCTACCGCACCGGGAGTTGTGCGACAGGTACGTTTCGTTCCAGCCAGCCGTTCACGGCTCTCATTATTGCGCCTAGTACGTAGCGATTAAACCGGGCCACCGAGACACGATCGAGGAACAACTCTCAGACACCGCAAACGGCCGCATCCAGATCGATGTCTATCCCTCTTTGGTTGGCACGTTTCACCACGGGCAGCCGCAAGATCTAGCTCTAGCTCTCTATAAAAGCCCGCGGCAATTGGATATCAAGCCCGGTGAACAGCTCAGAATGACAAGCGCGTAAGCGTCTGACACAAGTATCCAAAATCGCAACTCAATATCCATCCAGGGAATTCATAAAGACGCTCGGGGACGTGGTCAAGCACGTCACAGCGGCACCGGTTCTCGATGTGCTCTATCGGGATTCCTTCCAAGTCACCGTTAAAACATTGCCGGGCAAGCTCATTCCTATCACGATAGAGGTCGGGTTTGATACCGTCGACGATTTGAGGCTCAGGGTACAGGACAACGAGGATGTCCCGCCCGATCAACAGCGGCTGATATTCGGGGGGGAAGAGCTCGTGGATGGCAGAACACTCTCTAGTATGTGCCATCCAATCAATCCTGTTGAGCCGTCGACGTGAAAGTGTCGTATTCAGGTTATGGCATCGAGCACGACAGCCTCGTCTACTTTGTTCTCAGACTACCTGGGAGGGGGCCCATTCGCTTTGAAGACCCGGACGGCGGTCGGATGGGTATTGCTGCTGCAGGCAAGATACAGCAGAAGATAGAGGAGGACACCGATCTGCCTCTAGTCTACGACGATGAGAATCCACACCGTGTTTACATCCACACTGTTTCGACCGCTGCTTGGGAGGTGCGCGGCGGGTACCTCAACATCTTGCCTCCTAATTTACAATGATTTTGCTTTAGCTAATTACTGGCGTCGTCTGCCCAGTGACGCCTATCGCGTGGTGTAAGTTGATCTCATACGTGCCTTTTGCCAGCGCTCAAGGATCCGCAGATTACAAGTTTTACGAATACCCCTGATTTGACTGGTACGGGGAGCCTCTCCGGACGGTTCGTCCCAGCGGCGTCTTTGGCGCCGTGCGTTCCTTGTTAAAGCTCGATGGACCCGCGCCGCTTCGGCCGTACGACAATGGTGACGACATTATCAGTCCCCGTACTTCCCCGAGCTGCTCCCATCACGCAGTGTGCCAGGCGATCTGCATCGCGCGGCCGTGCGGGCACGCCTCGTGTCCGCAGTGCTTCGGCGAGTCCGCTGCGAGGGCGAAATGTGTTGTTTGCAAGAAGCGCGTAGACAGGTATGTAGGGTTTGAGAAGCCCGTGTCGACGGCCAAGGCGGGGAGCGGGAGCGAGGGGAATTGGTGGGAGGCGGAGACCCAGATCGGAGGGGCGGTGAGCGTGAATTCGACCGTTGTTACGCTCATGCTGGACGAGGACGCAGTCAGCGACCTTCATGGCGCGTCGGAGAGTGTACGCCCTCCTCATGAATAAGATAGAGCGTCAAGCATAAATTTATTTCAGACCTTACTTATTTCACGTTGTACATGCTTGGCTCGCATCAATTACTCATCAATTTTCTGTAGTGACTTTTATTCCTCCCCTCCATACATAGCTCTGTGTTCTGGGGCTTAGCAGCTCCACCTCCATTGCAATCATGCTGTATGAGAACTCGGTGGGCGGCCGGGCCGCATGTAACATTCCACGTCGAAAGACGGTCTCAAGATTTGTGACTGGAGACAATGTTGAGACCGCGTCTTGTTATCTTGGGCGACGCGACACAGCCTCCTTGTATCTCAATTCTCTTGACTCAGTTGACTGGGTTTCCTCCTGATCCGTGCTAGATCGTTGCTGCTGTTTTCATCAAAGCTCTTAGGTCGCAAAATGATGCTCCTTATTTCCCCTATCCCGACTCGGGGTTGACCTTCTACCCACCACCCCAATGCTCTTACAGCTCTCTAAGCAATGCCTTGGCTTCAAGTCGTTGGGGCCTCGAGTCGGTTCCCATAAATCGTTGTGGACGGGCTGGTCGAGTCGTACCCAGCGTTCACCTGCAATGCATGGCAGGGTTTCAAAATGGAGCCTCGAAGCAGGCAGCGAACCGGCTCGCTTGAGCAACTCGCCCGATTTCTTCGACATGCGGGCGCCCGACAGCATCTACATCGACAAAACGAGTCACCTCGAGCAGTTTCTCAAGACCAAGCATGCCGTGCACATTATCAAGAAGCCTCGCCGCAGCGGCAAGACAGCGTTGTTGTCGATGGCTCGCAGCTTCTTCAGTATGGACCCCGCCACCAAAAAAGCCAGGGCTGCCCTGTTTGATGGGCTGGCCATAAAGGAGGAGCTGCCTCATTTGTGGAACAACCACTTTGCCAAATATCCTGTGGTACATATCACTTTCAAGGTGCCGAACATCATATCTCTCTCTGGTCTGGTTCGCTCCGCTCACCTCAGGATCGCAGGACATCCATGCGAGCACTATATACGATTTCCGATCGTCCCTGACCGACTGCATCGACGACGCGGAGACGCGACTCACGAACCTGGGCTACTTCCATAGTTTTTTCCATGGGGAATCTAAAAAAGAAGATTCAGCTCGCCATCACTACGGAATGCACAACACGGATTATCTCGGCAGACTGTTGCGTCTTTGTCGCCGGTTGGAGCAATCCACGGGTGTCAAACCTATCGTCCTCATCGACGAGTACGACGCCCCCATCGCCTACGCTACCGACCAGAAGGGCAAGGAGCTGGTAGCGGAGGTCAGAGGGTTTGCCCTCGGGTTTAAGTGCTCTATGCTGAATTCATTGCCAGATCACCCAGTCCATGAATATCATGATGTCGATGCTATTCAAGGTGAGTCGCAAACCCATCAACTCTAGAAACTTCCCTGTAGCTTCTTCACTGCAGGCGGAACCAACTGCCATCTCTCGAGCTCTTCTGGTCGGCGTCAACGAGATGCCCCAGTCGGATCATCTGAACAATGTCTCGGTGGGCACATTTGGGTTTGTTCCCTGGGTCCCTGCTAAATATCTTCCAGGTTTATGGTGCTAATCACCAGGAGTATTCGACAGCCTGCCATTTCACTCGGGCCGAGGTCGATGACTTGTACTTCCACTACGAGGTCGGTTCACTTTAGTCGGGTTGGTGTTTGTTTTGCTGACACCGTTGTAGAAAGGCTTCGGGCCAGCTCGTTTCAGTTTGCAACAACTGAATGATCGCTACCGGTCCTCTTGCACTCCGTCTCCGACAGGACACCCTCTCTTCAGCCCCTTCGCGATCATGGACGCTCTGAATCATGGAGAGCTCAAGCCTTTGTGTACACCATCAGGTACGCTCTTCGAATCGTAGGCAGGAAATGGCGAGTCAATATTCACAGGGAATCACCCCTTGTTGCACGAAATACGCCAAAGACTCAAGAAGGCAACCATCTGCACACGCAGCGACTATATCGATCTAATTTGCGGCGAAAGCATCCACTTTGACTACAAATCCCCAGCGCGCTATGGGTGGGTCAAGCGAAATCCGAAAATTACTTCCTAGTAAAATTTGAACAGGCGTCCTGAAACAAGCGATGAATACTGGTCCCTCATGCTCGATGCAGGTTTCATCGCCCCAGATGATGTGGTACGTTCGTTTTGTTTCGCAGCTCTTCCACCGGCTGAAATATTTATTTTACAGCAAGGTTTTTTCAAGGCGTCCAATCCATCCGTCATTGAGGCATTCAAACTTGTTGATTGGGACCAGCAAAAACGCTCGCCGCACCACTTGCCCCTCAGGCGCTCCGCCTAGGAGGCGTGTCAATCTACCCACGATGCCCCGCATGCCGCAAAGTTGCCTGATTTGGAAGACGGCGGTTATCTGTTTGCCTGTATTTCTAGAATCAATCCCTTCTCAATCACGAACGGCCGCATGAAAGCTTGAAAAATCAGGGAGAGGGCTTGTCGAGACCAAAATGACGTCAAGTCCTTTCCATTGTCGGAACGAGCAATATTGATAAGTGGGATACATAAAAATCGATCTACATTCAGATTCATACACAGTGGGTATCTTATGCTTGCTTTTTCTGCAGACCCTTGGGCAACTCCTTGACCCAGGGTAGGAAGTCTCGTCCCCGCATGTAAGGTCGGAGCACCTCCGGGACGATAAGACCCTGTGGAAAGTGTTAGCGCGCGGTAACAGATACGTACACTTGGAATGAACACACATCGGGCGTCTGGTAGTTCTCCACGAGGCAGCAGAGCGCACGCTCAGTTGCGCAGAGCGTCCCGTTCAGCATGTGGACGTAGACCTTGCGCGTCTGGTCTTTGACCTTGATGCCGCATCGCACCTCAAGCCGCCGGCTCTCTGCAAATTGTCCTCAGCGCCGAAACAGACGAAAAGTGCCGGGTCAGCTCACGATAGTCCGTGCAATTCGAGCACGAGACGAGCTCCTTGTAGTTCCTTTGGAAGGGGAACCACGCCTCGAGATCGTACTTTTGCGCTGCGGCAAGATTCAGCGCGCCCGAGACGATGCCGACGACGCGGTAGCGCAGGCCGAGGCTCTGGTAGAACGCCTCGCTGTTCCCGATCATAGTGTCGAACATCTCCCAGCTCTTGGTCGGGTCCGTGATCAAGAACTGCTCGATCTTCTCGAACTGGTGCACGCGGAAGATCCCCCACCTGCGAGCGAGGTCAAATGTGTGCGATTCACAAGAGCAATTTCACTCACATATCACGACCGGCACTCCCCGCCTCTTTTCTGAAACAGGTCGAGTACCCAGCGTACTTGATGGGAAGCTGCACGTCTGGCTGCTCGAACCACTCTTCCGAGTGGAAGGCCGAGATGGGCTGTTCCGAAGTCGCGATGAGATATTTCTCGTCGTCCGAGCCAATGACCTGTTGTCCGAATTAGAAAGAGCACCTTCGCGGAGAGACAGCGCGTGCCTTGTACAGCTCCTCGTCGAACTGGTCCAGTTGCGCCGTCTTGGCCATCTGGTCCTTGTTCATCATAAACGGCGGCTGGATCTTCTTGTATCCGCGCGCCCGCAGGAATTCGAGCCCATACGCGATTAACGCGTGGTTTAGATCTATACCGTCGTTTGTGAGGAAGTAGCCACGGTGGCCAGCAATCTTGGCGCCTGTGGAATTTATTAGAGGGAGTTGGAGTATGCGTTCAAGGACGCACCCCGATCGAGGTCCATCGCGTCTAATCTGAGGAGCACTTCGTGATGCGGCATTATGCCAGTTCTCACCGGGGGCTCGTCCTCTTCTTGAGCAGGATGCCACGTCCGTACGGTCGTGTTGTCGTCCTGCCGCCGCCCATCAGTATCTTGTCCAAAAAACCGTCTCAACGGAACGCACCTCAGTCACGCTGACGGGTACGTCTTTACCGACGATGTTCCCCACCAAGCTCGCCTTCTGGCGCATCTTGGTTTCAAACTCCTTCGCCTCCTTCCGCATGGCCTCAACTTTGGCGTCGAGTTCCTTCTTGGTGGCCACCAAATCATCCGCCGGCTCTTTCGCCTTGGAACGAATATATGGATTTGAATACGGGTTTGAAGCGTGTCAACCTACCTTTTTCTTGGCCGAGATTTGTTTCTGCACGTCGTTCACTTCTTTCTTTGCGTGCGCCGCATCAAAATCCACTATCGGGTAGTCGCATCAGCAGCCGTTGTAATCAGCCATATAGACGACCCACTCTTGACCCAATCCGCGTACATCTGGACGACCTCGTCGACGAGCTCCACCGAGTGGCCGCGTTTCCGCTGCGAGTCGCGGATTTCCGCCGAGTTTCCGCCTGCGAGGACAAGTCAGAACCGCGATAAATCGTGTCGAGCAGAGAGAGGCGCCTTTGCTGTCGATGAAGTGCAGGATATCCAGCGTCATGGTGGGCTTGTTAGTAGTGCAGGCTGCAAGGAGAGAAGGGCGCTGTCGAGACTGGTGAAGTGGTGGTGGTCGAGTTACATTTTATAGACGCGTGTTACATAAGCGCTACAGACGCCGTTTGCTTTCTCGAGTCAGAATGAATCCTAGTCTCAGCTAATTCGAGTCAGAATCATATGCAGAAGTTCTGAATTCGAACGGGCTTCCCCAAGAGCTAGGACAAAATAATGATATTATGGAATTACTGAGAATCGTTTGTTGTGAGCACTGCATGAACCTCTCGCGGCCTCATCCTCTTTACAATACTAGGCCGTAAACCCGTCGGATCACTCTTGGCATGACTGTGGTCCATCCCACTGCGAATAGTCTTCAGAGCTCGGATGTCGCCTTCAGCATCCTCAGCCTCCTCGGGAACTCGCCCAAGACGCTTACGCTTCTGCCCAACGCCATACCCTTCGGGGTCGTCCTTTTCCGACCACGACTCGACGTCGTCCAGCGAATCGAGGGCGGTCCGCAATACGTCGAGGACTGCGTCATAGGTGAGGTTCTTCTCGACATACAGCTGCTTCCAAGCGGATGCACAGGGCTTGAGGGGCTCGAAATACGGAGCAAAGGTCTCCAAAACTTCGCCTTCCCATAGATCGTTGTCCGTCATTGTTGACTTCTTCATCTTTCCAATGGCCTTATAAGTAGACCCGCTGACCCAGTCGCTTAAAGGTGACTCGTAGATGCCGAAGTTCTGGCGCTCAACATCGCAAGGCCCTGCATAGTGGACACAGACCCAGATTAGGACGTAGAGCAACGACTCGAGATCGTGACGGGGCTCATGTTCAGGTAGCTCTTCGCCTTTGAGGAGGATGTCGATCGCCATGAATGGAAGCGTACCCTGGGGAGCATTAGCGCAGTCAAAACAGAGCAACTGAGAAGCATACAGTTCGATGACCAGTGGCGGGGGGACCGCGCTTGCCCTCGTTGAGGACAAGGGCGTAGTCCACGTCGATTAACAGGCCACGGCGAGGGCCAGGGGCAGGCAGGCCAGCAGGGAAGGTACTGGGGCTGGAGCCAGCGCGAGTTGAAGATGAAGTGGTCGGCAATTGCGGGGAAGGAACGAGTAAAATGTTGTTGATGCTGACATCCCTGTGTAAGATGTTGGCCTCCTCGTAGAGGCATCGATGCGCTGCAAGGGAACATTAGCGAGGGAATTCTAGAGGGACGGAAGGCGAACCTGTAACGACGTCGATGAAGATTGAGATGAGTTCTTTCCGAGTGGCAAAAGTCGGCAGCGCGTTGCCGAAAGGCGTGAGCACAAGACGGCGATGAATTCTCCTCTCGATGGCGGAATACTGTTTGTCGATATCAGTTCCCGGTGTTATGTTGGAACGCAGGTGATGGGTTGTGCCTTCCACGCCGTTAATTATGACGATGACATCCGCAATAACTTTCGGGACACCCTCGACGCCATGGGCCATCTTAAGAATCTCCGCCTCTGTATGTGGTCGGGAATCGTCCGCCCACGTATCCTTGATGACAAAGTCCTGGTCCCCATGTCGGGCATGCCAGCAGACCGTTCCCCTCCCGCGAACGACGTCGCTAATGAACAGTGTCTTGACAATCTTGTACTTGACTCCTGCCACCTCGATGAAGCGGCCGTCATCGGTTTTGGTGATGGAAGTGTCGTAGCCCAGCACGGCGGGATCATTGGTGAACATAAATGCCACCATGACGCGCACGAATGTCTCGGGGTCTTTGTGCAGATCGAAGCAGTCCGATGTGACCACCCCCGCGCGGTCGAAGATGTACAGTCGAATAGTTGTCGCCATGAAAGCTATAGAAATGATAAAACGGCGATTATCCTGCTTGGAAAACATGAGATAGGCGCCATTGAGCAACTGCTTGTAAGCCGCGCTCCGGTTGTTAGACTCGTCGTTTGACTTGAGTTCGCCGTGGACATCGATGTCACGCCACCGATACTCGATGTTGCCGAAGAGGAGATCGGGCTTCCTGACATTCCGGGTGTCCTTGACCCCATTGTCGGCGAACTTGGCAGTCCAAGCCCCACGTTTATGGGGAAGTGGCTCCCCAGCCTCCTGGCAGATCTCGGCTACACGATCGCCCAAAACTTTGAGGAAGGCAACTAACTCTCGCTCGACGTCGCCATTGAACGAGGCTCGTGTGAGGTCAGGACACCCAACCCATTTATTTCCGCGTCGGAGAGATGATGGGCCGGTGGACAGTCTATTCAGGATGTCGGACGCGGGAAGTGGCAAGCACTCGTCGGGGAAGAGGGCGAGAGGAAGCCCGGGCAGGTCCTTGAGATGAGAGGTCCCGATCTCGTTCATGAGCCTAGGGTCTGCAGCACACTTGCGCAGGTCACGATCGAATTCGCTAGCAAATTTATGCCGGAGGGGAGTTGTGGTGGTTGGCAAGCCTGGATTTGTGCTGGGCCGCTGCCGCTGCTTGGGAGTGGTCGGGAAAGGTGCGGCACCTGTAGTACGAAATTTCGACATGGTGGAAGAGAGAGAGAGAAAGAAATAACATACCAGCAACGCCACTATAAATGGTAACTGCGGATGGCCGCGGGGTGGCACAGGCAAAGCGCAATGGCAGACAGAGGGAGTCAGAGAGTGGTCGGAATGAGCGCGAGTTGTCACGCCACGTGACAGGATGTCACACAAACAATGGAGAATCTCAACCAAATCTCAACCAACTCCCAAAGCACTCGGCGTCCGAGGGAGACTCTTGCCAAATACAGCGATAGTCGCGATTCAACAAAGGACTTGCAAGTGACGGCCACGGGCCCCTTGGGTAATTTCGACGGAGATTCTCAACCAAATTCCAAAGCATTGTGCCACGAGGCGCGTTCTTGCGGGATGGAGGATACACAGCGAGCCAACAATTTGAACAAAGGAGCTACATGCGATGGCCAGCGGCGTCTCCAGTTGATTCCGCGGGAGAATCTCAACCAACACACTCGCCACGAGCCACGGTGAGTCAACAAAGGAATTGCCTGCGACTCGGTCCGTCCGATGCCTAGTGATTTCCAAGCGATTAAGAGGGTTGGATGACGCGGGCCCGCTGCGCGGTGGCAGGTTGGTCTACGTTGGTGGCGACTCGGCGCGCTTTGGGTAGGCGGTCAGAGGCAAGCTGTCACAGCACACAGACCAACCACTTCGAAGTCGCTCTAGTGCCGATCGCTCATAGCTTACTTTTTCCCCAGCTCGCACTCGATGCGAAGTTGCAAGCCGACTTCACACCCTGCTTATTGTGTACTTGATGGCCGGTGGAGGTCAATAATATCATTGGAACGAGAGATAATCCATTCAATTCGCGCTACGTTACACGAGAAAGCAATGGCAGTAGATAATGTCCAGTTGGGTATTAACGAGTGGTTGTGAGTACATAGTCGGGTATCATCTTAATGCTCAATCCCCTCAATTCTTCCGGCTGCTTCCCTCGACGTTCTCGACAAATCTTCCCGTGTCTGCGGTCTGGGCTTTCGCCTTTCCCTTGCCCTTCCCGTTTCCACCACCACCCGACATCCATTTGCTGAGACTCCGCTTCGCCGGCTTCTCGCCGGGTACGACTTCGCCAGGCTCTTTGCCAGCACCGGGGTGGAGTTGTTTCATATCCGACGGGGGAGCTAGAGGGCCATCTGCTTTATTCAGGTTTCCCTCCTTCTCCGCTTGCACCTTCAAGAACTCCTCGCCTCGGATGCGCAAGTATTCTTCCAGAAGCGCTGCGTTGCGCGAGTTGGCCTTGAACGCTGCGAGAGCGACGTCTCCGGCGAACGGGATGAGACCCATTAACGCGCTCGCGGCGTTGTTTGCGAGCATCTTGCGAACGAGCCAGGCGGGGAGGTCCGCTTTCCGGGCCTTGCGCACAACCAGCAGGTAATTGAGGGAGACGTCGGCGACGTCACCAGCCCCCGGGATTATGCCGATGATAAAGGTCCACCCGAAGCGCATGCCGCACATCGAGAAGCCCTTATCCAGGTAGTGTGCACGGCGCTGGATGGACTTCAGGATCTTGGCGTCGCGTGCCGACAGACCTGGCGGGATGTCGCGCTGAAAACATAAACATGGTCAACACGAAGCCATGTCGAAGTCCACGGTGAAGCTTACTCGTCTTCTGCGCTTCTTGCCACGGGCGTCGGTAAATTCCTCATACATGGGGTCGACGGGACTTCAATGAGAGTCAGTGCGCGATACATATTCCGCTACGAATACACTGACCTGTATTGTTCCAAATGTTTCTCGAAGAGGGCCTTCCCGGCCTTGTTCAGTAGAGCGTTACTCATGGTGGTTGTGGAAGAAAGAAGAATCTGGAGTCCGGCCTATTTGAGGGCAGCATTGTGGCGGAGCACAGCAGTGACGTCGTTTTTGCGATGACAAGGGCCAGGGCACCGCCACCGCAGTAGTTCAACTCCGACCAACTCCGCCCGGCATTCTGTCTTCAGTTCACCACACAGCAACCCTTTTCTCAATGCATCCCCCGGTCCCCCAGCCTTTTTTTCGCCGTCCAAGTTGCTGCTGGGCTGCTTTGACAACGAAAGATGAGACAAAGTTATTCGTCTCGTACCTCGGGAACGCCTGGGCTTCGCAACACAGCGCAACACGGTCCAGCGCAAGAAGACATTACCTCTCGCAGTGTACCTGTGGTCTATTCGCTAATCCCAAGCAATTTGAACTTCAACTATTACAAGGCGCCGGGTGTTTTTTTTCTGTTAAATTTAGGGCTGGAACGTGTCGCCACGTACTTTCGATGCATATCTCGTTGAACAAGTCAGCTTAACATCATAAACATCTCGAGTTTCCTTGAACCTGCCGTCTCGAATGGGTTGTCTCAACGTTTTTTTCTTGTCCTTTGGCTTCGGTGTACTGGCGCTATTCCTCGCATGCGGTCCACAAGCAATGACACCTACGGGTAGCATACAGTCTCGTTCTGGGCAGGCTAAGCGAGCGGATTCACATCCGGATCCGCTACAGGAATCACAGTTACTAGATATTGTCCTCGTCGCATCGGTCGACGGCACAATCCATGCTCTCAATCGGTCCACGGGACACGCCTTATGGCCAATTTCGGACAAAAGTGCTTCGCAGCCTACCCTCGCACCCCTTGTCCGTGCGAGCCGCATACACCACGACTCAGATGGTCGCGCGTTTCAAGAAACGTACATCGTAGAGCCTCAGTCGGGCGACATATATGTTATGGCCACGCCTTCGAGCCCGCTCAAGCGCTTCCCCTTCTCCATCCCCGAGCTGGTCGACATGTCTCCCTTCAGTTTTGCTGATGCCGGGGACCACCGGGTCTTCGTTGGGAGCAAGGAGACGTCGATGTTGGTCGTGGAACTGGAGACGGGGAAGATCAAAGCCACCGCCGGTTCTACATGCACTTCGGGTTCATTCAAAGACTTGTGCCAAGCAGATAGTAGCTTGAAAGACGACAAATCCCTGGCGCCGACGCTTGACTTGGACGAGTTGGATGGTACCAAACCACAGATGTCAAAGCCCACAGAGGTGCTCATTGGCAGGACCGGTAAGCCATGCTTCGTATCTTCTTATTGAAATTTTATAATAATGGATACAGACTATCACATTTCCATCCACACACGACCATTGAATGCACACCATCCCGTGCAAAACCTTTCCTTCTCGACATATGGGCCAAACATTCGAGACAACGTCCTCCAGTCTTTATATAAGAACACCGCGGATGATGTGTACATGCAGAGTCTTCCCAACGGAGAAACCATATCTTTCAAAGCCTCCCGAGGAGAGGCTAATAAACAAGACTCCGCTTCAGGCTCTGTTCTTTGGGCATACAAATTCAGTAACCCCATGTGCGTGTAGTTTTCCCTTGCTCTACCGCGATTTCTGACGTCTCCTCTTCTTCCAGTGTGGCGATATTCGACGTGCTCCGTACTCAAGATCTACCGAGCACATTTGTTCTCCTTCAGTCACGCCCTCAGCTATCCGCCATTCTCCCTCAACTCAACCACGCTACCTCGATGGATCAACCACCAAATATTGACTCGGTATACATCGGCATGGTCGAAGAGACGGGGAGTCTCTTCGCAATGAGCCCAGATCGATTTCCCTTGGTCCTATTCAGTGGCGGCGTTGGAAGAAAGAACGGGCCCAAGCTGCCTGCAGGGAAGGAGCCACATTTGGAGCTACCGGGCGAGATCGACGCCGTTACTGCTGCACGTAAGCAGCGTGAACAGGCCATGAAGGAGCGTAATTATGGCGATGAGCACGACCGGTGTCGAGATCGTACCTCAATGTACACCGATCGGCGGTGTCTCGTCGGATTCCGCCCGCTTGAGGGCGGCGATGGAGACAGTCCCGGGATGCGTTTAAAGCGGCTTCTTGATGGCGTGCCGGGGGTTTTGAACTCGTGAACGACGCCTGCCTCCAGCCATGAAGGACCGCGGTAGGACAGCCCTAGTCTCAAGACAGCGCACGCTAGTTGCATATGAAGCGGGTCTGTGTCGCACTGACACTAATAAACTTGTGTTTACAGATTTCATCCGCTCTAGTGTTAAAGTTAGAGCTTTCAGTAATGTTGGAGGCGCTGGAAGGTATCTTCCGACTGAATTTCGGTGCCAATTTGGTGCCAATGTCAACGTTCGGCCGACGTAGCATTCCCGGCTTTTCTCCATTATCCAAAAGCAATCACTGAGAGAGAAGCTAGCCCAACCTTCAGCCTGGTGCAGTCCAGAAGCCGTCAGAACAAGCAGCGAAACTGCGATGTCGACGCTCAGCCCCGTAAGAGTAGCGTGAGAACTGTGTGAAAGCGGAGGCCGAAGAGAGGGAAAGCCAACAGGGCAAAACACCGATTTTACACCGGCTGTGCTGGGCTGGATTTCTGTCACTTTCGGCGCAGTCGGAGCCTCGACATTCCCTTCCATATTGTACTGGACTCGCAAACCACCTCGGTGGCCTGTCTTGGTCGTCGATTCTACCTGGTCGTGTCCTTTTGTGGGAATGACTGAATGGCACACTTGTTTTATATCACCGCCTTCCTCTCCCTACTCCTCGCATGCTGGGCAGAAATCGTGAATCTGCGCACTCCGCAGACGAGCGTCCAGTCTCTTTCTGGGCCGGCTAAACGAGAAAGTCCAAATCCGGATCCACTCGGGGATTCAGATTTGTTGGACATTGTGCTCGTTGCCTCAGTCGATGGCAAATTCCACGCCCTCAATCGGACGACGGGGCATTCGCTGTGGTCCATGTCGTCGTTTGCATCTTCGACTCCAAGCCGCACTGTTTCGGAACCCTCGACGCTCGCGCCACTTGTTCGCACGAGCCACATCGACCACGACCCGGATCTCACGGACGATGGCGCATACCAGGAGACGTACATCATAGAACCGCAGTCGGGGGACATCTATGTCATGGCCACACCCTCGAGCCCTCTCCAGCGCTTCCCCTTCACCATGTCCGAGCTAGTCGACATGTCCCCCTTCAGCTTTTCTGCTGCTGATGACCACCGCGTTTTTGTTGGGAGGAAGGAGACCTCCCTGCTAGTTGTAGAACTGGAGACGGGGAATATAAAGGCCACCATCGACTCTGCTTGCCCTTGGGATCCATTCGAAGATTTGCGGGAAGGAGACGATGAACTTGACTTGGACGAGTTAGATGGCAGCAAGCCACAGATGTCGAAGCCCACGGAGGTGTTCATTGGCAGGACCGGTAAGCCATGATTTTTCTTATCGAAAAATTGTAACAACGGATATAGACTATCACATTACCATCCACACCCGACCGGCGAATAAACAGCGGATCCCTGTACAAAATCTGTCATTTTCGACATATGGGCCGAACAAGCAGGACAACGTTCTCCAGGACTCGTATAGGAACACGAAGGACGATGCGTACATACAGAGTCTCCCCAACGGAGAAATTATATCATTCAAAGCCAGAGGAGAGGCTAATAAACAGGACTCCGCTTCAACTTCAGGTCCTGTTCTTTGGGCATACAAATTCAGTAACCCCATGTGCGTGTATTTTTCCTCTCGCTCTACCACGATTACTGATGTCTCCGCTGCTTCCAGTGTGGCGATATTCGACGTGCTGAGAACCCGCACTCAACACCCTCCGAGCACCTTTGTTCTCCTTCAGCCACGCCCCCAGCTATCCGCCATTCTCCCTCAACTAACTCACGCCACCTCGATGGCTCAACTACCTCACATAGACTCGGCATACATCGGTATGGTCGAAGAGACTGGGAGTCTTTTCGCAATGAGCCCGGATCGATTTCCCTTGGTCGTATTCAGCGGCGGCGGAAGAAAGAACGGGCCCAAGCTGCTCGACGGACCTGTAGAGAAGGAGCCGCACCTGGAGCTGCCGGGCGAGATCGACGCCGTTACTGCCGCCCGCAAACAGCGCGAACAGGCCATGAAGGAGCGTAATTATGGCTATGAGGACGACCGGTGTCTGGATCGTACCTCGCTGTACACTGACCGGCGGTGCCTTGTGGGAATCCGTCCGCTCGAGGGCGGCGATGGGGACGGGCCGGAGATGCGCATGAAGCGGCTGATTGATGGTGTGCCGGGGGTTTCCTCGCAATGGGAGCTCGAGGACAACGCCAATAAGATCCTGGATGGGACGGTGGACGGCGCCGGTAACGGATCCGCTGATCGCACGGTTCCCAGCAACTCGACGGATGGGCCGAGGGACGAGGATCTTGATGAGTTTCTACTTTCCTGGAAAGGTGTCGTCTTCGCTTGCATCGTGGGCGCGCTGGGGCTGTGGTTCGGCTTGGGGAAAGTCCGTCGGCAATCGCATTCGGGATCACCGACCATCCTCAATATACAGACCCTGGATGTCAATTCCATCGTAACAGAGCCTGCTACCCCTTCCCTCCTCCGGCCAGAGGAATCGCCTCTTCCCTCGTCGCCCCAAATTTCCACCGTCAAAAAACTACCGCCTTTGCCTCCAGACGCCGTCGACGACGGGGACGATAGCGATCGTGACGGGGATGGAGACGGAGACGCTTCCGCCGTACCAGGCTCGAAGCGTAAGGGTCGGAGAGGGAAGCGAGGGAAGAAAAAGAAGCCGGGTGTCGTTGGGATTGCGGATGCCATTGAGGTCAATGGCGCAGATGCCAGCGAAAAAGAAAATCTTGCCAGCGACAAGGAAAATCAAAACGAAAATGGCGTTCTGCCAAATGGCATCCCTTCGACACCGTCCGGATTATCTTTCTCTCCGTCTCTCCCCGTAGTGTCGCCCCCAATCGAACCCTCATTAGTTGTTTCCGACCATGTTCTTGGTAAGTTTCAGGCCCTGGTCTCGCGCGAGTTCCAGGTCGCTCATCATGGGTTACATGTCAGGTTATGGCTCGCACGGAACCGTCGTTTACCGTGGGTCCCTGCAAGGTCGCGCAGTCGCTGTCAAGCGGCTTCTGCAAGATTTTGTTACCCTCGCCTCGAGGGAAGTCAGCATCTTGCAGGAGAGTGACGACCACCCGAACGTCATCCGATACTACTACCAAGAGGCACACTCAAACTTCCTTTACATCGCACTAGAACTGTGTCCCGCAACACTCGCCGACCTCATCGAGACCCCCGACCGCGATGCATGGAGGGACATCGCCATTGCTTTCGATCCCAAGCGCGCCCTTCGACAGATCGCCAGCGGGCTGCGGCATCTCCATGGGCTGAAACTCGTACATCGCGATATCAAGCCCCAAAACATCCTCGTCTCGGCCGGGACCGGCCGCGGTGGAGTCAAGTCGTACCGGATGTTGATCTCCGACTTTGGCTTGTGTAAAAAATTGGACATCGACCAGACGAGTTTCTTGCCAACGTCACATGGCGCGCAGGCCGCCGGGACCGTTGGATGGCGTGCGCCTGAGATTCTGCGTGGAGATGTGAAGCTGGACGAGGTGGGCTCGAGCGGGGACGACACGTCTGTGTCGTCTCAGGGAAGTGTAGCTTCTGGAGCCTCCAGCGGAACGGCCGGAAAGCCCACACGGCTGACGAAGTCTGTGGATATATTCGCCTTAGGGTGTCTCTTCTTTTACACGCTCACCAACGGGAGCCATCCCTTCGGAGATCGGTACGAGAGGGAAGCAAATATCATGAAGGATGCGAAAAATCTCAAGGGGCTAGAGAGATTTGGGGAAGAGGGAGAAGAAGCTGTGGATCTGATTGACTCCATGCTTCATGCAGAAGCGCACGAGCGGTGTGTACAACTTTTCAGGATTTTGACCGTTTCTCATGCGATTTATATTAGTCCGGACACGACGACGTGTCTCCTCCATCCTTTCTTCTGGGACCCCGGCCGACGTCTCACTTTCCTGCAAGATGCGTCCGACCGATTCGAGATAATGTGCCGGGATCCCAAAGACCCGTACCTTGTCGTTTTGGAAAAGGGCGCTTTTGGTATCGTTGGGAATGACTGGCTTGCGCGCCTCGACCGGTTGTTCATCGAGAATCTGGGGAAGTTTAGAAAATACGACGGCAAATCGGTCCAAGATTTGCTGCGTGCTCTCAGAAACAAGGTACGGCCGAAAATACTAAATTATGTCCGTCTGACCTGAGGCTGTCTTGCAGAAACATCATTACCAGGACTTGCCCGACAACGTCAAGCGGCATCTTGGCCCTATGCCCGAGGGCTTCTTGGCTTATTTCACCCGACGATTCCCCCGGCTGTTCCTGCATGTGCATTCCGTCATCGGGGACACCTCGTTGCGCTCCGAGTCGATGTTCAGATCGTATTTTGACCTCCATGACTGATTCCGGCTCCCTCTGCTTTCTTGTTGTCCGTCTGCATGCATATCGCACTGACTCGTCGCATTATTTATCTCCCCCTCTCTGTACTCATCAACCTGTATTTCTCTACCCGCGGATTTATACTTACATTATCACTGTAGTCAATGTACGATTTTTTGGAGAACAAATGCCAAGCCTCGACGCATCGACGACGCAAGGACGCTCTATCCGCCAACCGTCCCGATTCGCCCTTGGCGTTTGCGCGAACTGGGGAGTGAAGAGACTGATGGATAGAGTGTGATCAGAGGCGACAGACCGATTTGTTCTGTATTTGTTTCGGGAGGAGGAAGCTGTATGACTGCCGGGGTCCTGCACGTCGGACAAAATCGGCTGCCCAATGAGTGACGAAGCTTATGGTGGATGCGATGCGATCCTCGTCCAGTTCGTTTTCTTTGGGGTTTCCTCTGAAATACTTCCTCGTCGCTTCATTTTCGTAGTAAAATGCGGAGAAAGAGCCAGAGAGGAGTGATGTCGAAGTAGATGGATTGAAGAAGCCGAAAAATGTCCGTAGCCCTTGAATTCTACATGGAAGGCCCTCTCCGTCTTCCTTGAAATTTACATTCCTCGTACATACATCGTTACAGGATGGTTGAGATTACACCTTTGACTTGCCCTCGCTGTTCGGCGCGGCACTGTTCTCTACTGCGTCAGACGGCGGTGGACGAAGCGGCTGCACTGGAATATCGCTAAGCTGGAAAGGTGGAGTTTTCCCGAGCTTCGTGAAAAATCCTTGTATCTGGTCGTAGATTTCATTTTGGAAATTGTTTTCGTGCCAGTGCTGTGGTTCGTTGTTCACCATCACAGGTGCTGTGGCCTCTAGGGCCCTGTAGGCGTTTATGAGGAAGCCGAGGGTCCCGGAGATGCCGAAAAGGAGTGAAGAGAATGCGCCGTACACGGGCTTCAGAGCGTCCTCCAGTTCTTTTGCCCTGCGAACACTAATGATGAGGAGAGATCGAAAGCTGTTCCCGCCAACATTGCAGCCAAGGTATTTGTTGGCGGACACGGTCAATATTTGTTTGGTCTCGTCATTGAGGGTCAATGCTCCGGGAGGGTAGTAGTGCAGAAACCATGTATAAAGCCAGAAAACAGACTCAATGTCGTGGTAATAGTTGAAGGTGAAGAATTTCGGGGGGAGCTCTTCTGGTTGGAATGGGTCTGCAGTGATTTCCGGAAGAAACACGTGCTCTCGCAGCTGGTATTCCACCGCCATGAATGACGGAGTTCCCTAATAGTGCTCATTAGATAGGAGGAGACTGAAAATTGCGCAAACGAACTGTCCGCGGTTGATGACCAGATAACTCAGAAAAGGGTCGGGCATACTCCAGGTCAGATATCTTGGCCTTACCCGAAGGGCCATGCCACAAGCAGTTTCCCGGACTGACGTCTCTATGAACGAAGCCCGCGAGGCGCATGTACCTGAGGACTTGAAGGAATCAGTTTGGGTTACAAACGAAGCGAAGGTCCAACCTTGTACAATATCAATGATGTACTTCGTAACTGTCTTGTAGTCAGAAATCTCGTAGAGAGTCTGGCAAATTTCATCGAAGACGGTGCGAACGTGAATACGCGGCTGGTGTTTGAGAGTAGGTTCGGCAAGAGGTTCTGATATCGTGAGCCGGCTCAACTCGTCGTGCGACGGGGTGCGTAGCGCTGCTGGGTCCGGGGTTGCCAGCGCCTGACCTGGGTTTGAAAATCGCGCAGGCTTCCAGCCGTCCGGTGCCGCGGCACTGCGATCTTCTCTTGAATCAGAGGTGACTTTCCAGTCTTCAATGATCGTCATGAAGTACTGCTTTGCGTCTGTGGCATGCGTTGTAGTTCCATTCTTGTCCTTCGCCTCCAGAGCAGCGAATATGGCCTCTTGTATGTCACGCTCGAGACGGGCGTCGTCGTAAAGCCAAACGTCTTTGAGGACATACTTTTTGTCCTCCAGCCTCTCCGTCCATTCCCCCCCCGCCATGATCATCTTTTTTACTTTCCATACCCGGGTGGCCCGCGATACCATACGATACGCGGCATCCTCGGAGAGAGGATGTCCTTCAGTTAGGTAGTAGTCGTCTTTGACGCGGTATTGATAAGCAATGAAAGTTTTCTTCCCGCGCTTGACGGCGCAACGGGTGACGGTAGGATCAAAGCCCAGTTCAGCAGGAGTCGAAAAGATGATTGTAAGAAGGAAACGTATGAAGGGTCTCGGCTGCTGTAAGATTTGTGAGATGGTTTTCAGCGTACACGCAGCTACTTGGCTTACAGTTACAAAATCGAACGGAAGCGAGACACAGACGTGGCTTCTGCAAAAATACCACAGGCGCATTTGCTGTTTCTCGATGGTGAACCCCATGATATACCGCCGGCGCGGATCGTTGTACATCAGCGTGGTGGCGGCGCCAATCATTTTCAGCTCGTTCTGCTCGAACAGGTCTGAGTGTGATTTGACGAGAAGAGAGGAATATTCTTACGTCCTTTCTATCAGCAGGCCCGTTCTGAAGTTTGAACTCCGCGATCACTGCGGTGTCCGCGTTCTCGCGTGAGAGTGGCGTCGCGTCGTCAGAGGCGTCATCTGAGGGCGAAGATGTGGCATCATCCGAGGGCAACGATGTGTCGGCCGTGGGGCCTGTTGGACGACGCTGCGACCGTCGCGTTGGAAGGGGTGGTTGGACCTTCGGGAGGCTGGGTTGGACGAGAATGCCGCGCGCATCTGGGAAAAATCGATACGAGGCAACCTCGGTGGTCGCAAGCGTCTGCGGAGACGAGTCGAGAACAAGGGTGCGCTCGAGCCTGGTGTCCACTTTTTGGGCGGCTTTGTCAATGGCCTTCGCCAGCTCAGCAATGGTGGAGTATGTGATATTTTCTGACTGGTTATGGGCCATGGCATGGGTGAATGGCTTCCAACCGTTCCCGTTGAGAACGGGGTCCGGTTGCTTGCCGCCTTCAGAGTGCTTCCCACGGAGGTGCTGCTCTACCCTCTCAATGAAATTGTTTTCGCCTGTAGGACCGACGTTCCATGCTTGCTGCGACGGAGCATAACGTTCAAACCACGCCTCAACTGGGCATTCGATGAGACTCAGTTCCATGTCCTTTCGGATCTCGGAGCGGGCGTCTTGCTGCGTGGCAGGGGTGTGCGTGTGTGGAGAGAGAGTCTGCCTGCGCGGTGATTCGTACAAGTGGGACGCTGATGGCGCCGGTGGCGTCGGCGAATGCGGCGCGGTCATTGGCAGGCGGCGATAGAGAGTAAGAGAAGCTCGTGGTAGTGGGCAGGCTGTGCGTCGATCCGGAAGCAAAAGCCGCCATCAAAATCGTTCGTGACTGCAATCATCAATGCCATCAGCCATCATCTGCGAATGGCTCAGCTCGACGCAAAGAACCGCGAGTGTCTTCAAGTTTATGGGTCTTCGTTGTGATGGTTCAATACTGTTCAAATCTAGTGCGAGTTCTTCATGCACCACCACGTACAAGGCCGCATCGCGCTGGCGCACTGGAGTCTTTCGTTGCCGTGGCCTCGCGGATCCATCATAACAGCTTGTGTTCGCTAAAACGTTTGAGATGACCTGGCTCCCCTTGTTCTAGTCCACCTTCAGTTCGCGACCATGTACCACTGGATGGTATTCTTGGCACTTTCGTTCCTATCGAGCACCCTAGCGGCGTTCATTATAGACAACTTGTATGCCTCTACAACACCGGAATGGTCTTACTGCTAATCCGTGCAACATTCAGCACCAAACCAGCTTTGACATGTACTCCTTTTCTTATCCAATGGCAAGGTGGAAAGGGTAAGTGAAAGCCGACCTTCTGCTTCGGGCAAGGTTAGTTGACTGAGGGAAAACAATTCAGCACCATGGACATTGGTGTGTGCACCTCGCGTATTCCTCGATTATCTGCCAATTATCGTCCCTTAGAGGTTGGTTTCTTGTACCGTCTTCCTCCGATCAAATTGAGAACTCCCTTCCAGCGTTCTTCAGGCCAGCAATTCCGCGGTGTTGGAGAATTTAGGGACGTTCAAAGTCACTTCGTTCAATTGGAATGTTGATCTTGCGGCTGGTACATCTCTTTTATCCGCATCTTCTGGCCGGAGCTAACTATTCCCCAGGTACAACGGTTGTAATTCAGCTACAGGATTCGTCTGGAGCGATCGCGACCTCACAGACGCTGACCATACAATCTGGATGCGAGTCTGGCTCCCTGTATCAGGAGAGGGCAATAGTCTGATTTTCGCCCAGCTACCGACTGCGCGTTGAGCACCGCTGCGACTCAGCAGACAACGTCAACTCGGGCCACGTCGACTACATCGACTTCCACAACTTCCACACTAGTCGCAGTGGCAACGTCCTCTTCCACTTCAACCTCAGTGACAACGTCCTTCGGGTCTGCTCCGTGCGTTCAGAAAAAACAACCCAAATATTTACTCAATAGTTTCAGTAGATCCTCAACGACCATTATTTCGGAATCGCCGACGACATCCAACACCGCCGTTGTAAATACGCAGGGCTCGAGGTAACTGTCGAGTCAAGTTTCACCGTCTTTCTGCTGACGTCAATCCAGTTCATCACCTGCGGAGATCCTTGCATCCACAAGCTTTCAGCCTACTTTGCCTGCCGGTACTACATCGATATCCCCAACTGTTGTTTCCGGTGAATATCTGTCTCCTTCTGCCTTGGTCAGCTACTCACTGTCATGGTCGCAGAATCAGGCATGGCCTCGCAGTAATAAATCCCAAGAATTCTCGTCTTCGCGGTCTAACATCAATGTAGGTCCGGAATTGGTGCAGCCTCCACGGTCTCGCCAGGAGCCTCGAGCGCGCTGAAGACGTCTGAGTCAACCCCCATCGGCGTGATTCTGGGCGTTCTGATACCTAGCCTACTATTACTGCTGGTTTTCTGCATCTTCCTCTTCCGGCGACGCAGAAAGTCCATTGCTGCTATCGGAGAGCTTTCCTACTCTGGTGCGTGCCCCACCGCTTCTCATTAACATCAGACTACAATATTCACTTTTTGACGGCAGATGCTGAAAACACCCCTGCGTGGTTCATGCGGCCAGCATATCACTCCGAGTCAGCCCCGTCCTCTTATGGCATTCAGAGCTCGGGGTTCTATGGAACTGCGACCCAAGACAGTCGAATATCCGGCATGGCGAACCCCTCCGTTGCGTCGAGTTACTCGGTGTCCCGGGCTTCACCGTTTCCCCAATCCTGGTCTGACTTTTCAGACTCATCGACTGTCAGGGGCTCGGGGCCGACTGTTAATGAGCAGCGGATGCGAGCCTTTACATTCCCACCAGTTCCTGTTGAGCCTCCTCCGCACCCGCCGTCGTAGGTACTTGTCACTTTGTTGCCATTATCATCCCTTGTACTCCGCTGTCACGATTGTTGTCTTAAAATGTTGTAAGGCTTGCCCGAGATCATGCATTATATGGAAGTGAGTAGTCAAGAAGACTTTTTCAGCCAGATAGAAGGACATTTCTATCACACATTAGTATATACAATTCAAGAACCCACAGACCCATCTTTCTGTCCAGACAGACGCAACCTATATAATTCCAGGAAGTGCGTCCTTGAGATGCTCCTTTTTCAAATGGCGCGCAGTCGCTTTACAGGTCCGGCATTCGCGTTCGTCCGACTCAAACGAAGCAGCGGAGTAGCCACTTCCCGCCATGGGCGAGTGTCTGTCGCCGTGGTAGGGCTTACGACCGTCGCCGTCGAGGTAACTCGGTGTCGAAAGACAATAGCTGACCCCGAAGTTCGCGGTCGGGCATCGACAAGTACCGGGCGGACGATCAAAATAGGGTACACCTGCGATTCATCCACCCTCAGTATCACAACGCAAACAAACCTCACATCATAGACACGCGCACCTTGAGCTTCACGACGCGTGCAGTCCTCACACACCGTCCAGTCGCACTGCCTGCAATGCTTGAACTCGTCCCCCGCATCGGGAGTATTCTCGTCCTCCTCCTCCTCCTCTCTCGGCGGAAACCCACGGAAGCGACGGAAACACCCGTCACAGGCTCCAATAACTGAAGGATTTCGCGCGCGCTCCGCCCAGGCGGCGTCTTCGAATGACTGCAGGCTCGCCATGACCGAGTTGTTTTTCAGCATCTTGTCCATCCGATGGAAGACGGCCGGCTTGGTGCAGACACTTCTCTTGTGCTCCTTCCAGTCTTTTTTCTGGCATTCAAATCTTCGAGTTGAAGACGATCAGAGGAGAAAAAGAAGGCAAGAGCCGTTACTTACGAGCAATAGCTGCGTCGGATGGGTTAGATGAGGCTGCGGGACGTTCTCTTGGACTTACATGGTCTTTTGGCATTTTGAGCAGCGCAGCGTCTTTTCGGGCTCCTTCTTACAAACGCGGCAGCGCGCCATCTGTGAAGTCGAGCTGAGAGCAGTGGAAGTTCAGGACAGAAAGAAGCGACACGGTCACATGACTGCGTGTCTGCAATTGATGATTCAAATTCAAATTGATCTTAAACAAGGTCAAGTGAGCAAGGCGGAAGAAAACGGGAGCCAAGACCGATATCCATTTCGCAATGATTCATGGCGGACGGTCATTCAAGAATACAACAAGACGAATGTACAAGGCATGAAAATAAATAAGAGATTCCACTTTCCACTGCTGGGCGCATCTTCAGCCTCGTCCCTGCTCCAGCGAGTAACCGCGTTGCGATCAAAGTTGCAATTGAAGCTCCTCGATGTCGCGTCCGCGCAAACCATACACCTTGTCATCGTTCTCTGAGATGCGAGAAACGAGTTTGGAAGCGTCGCCACTGTTTTCCTCCACATCGACCCGATCCTTCTGGTGCTCGAACGACGGTGAGGCACGCTTTTCTTTGGCGGCCGGTTCTGATTGCGCAGCAGCAGGTGGGCTGGCAGGGGAAGGGGAAGGAGCCGGAGCGGGGTTGGGACTCGGTGGTGGGGAGTTGGCTTGATAGTCGGCGTTGTGGATCTGGCGCTTCTGATCATCCGCCCGCCAAAGAGTAATAGCGTCCCTATCTTCAATTGCGCGAGACTCCAACGGTGTAGACCTCTTCTGCATCGTAGCACTGTTTTCCTCGACGTCGGTTTGACGCTTGGTAGTGTTCTCCCGGGAGGTGGATTCAACTACAGGACCGGGACCTTGCTTCAACGACGTCTCTGCGCGCTTGTCTTTGGCGACAGTCTCCGAGGGAGCGGCGGCGGGTTTGCTCGTAGGCGAAGGGGATGAATCTTGGGTGGGAGTGGGACTAGGCGACGGGTTGGCCTGGTAGTCGGCGTTGTGGATCTGGCGAGGTCGCAATGCGAGGGCACGGTGCAGGTCTTGTCCACGCTGGGCGGCGTCGAGCGCGAGCGCATTCTTGGACGCAGTGGGATGGGCGTAGGCGACGGTTGCGCCGAGGACGAGGAGGGCGAGACTGTATGTGTGCATAGTGTCGATGAAGGACAGTATAGGTTGGAGATGATGGAGGTAGAAGACAAGAGGCGAATGTGGCTGGCAAAGTTGATCGTTGTTTGGAAAGAAAGACGATGTACATCAAATTTCCTCCCAACCTCACACCGCAGGAGCGCGAATAAAAGGCGGCCTGAAGTTTCATTTTTATTTGACAAAAATCAGACCAGATTTGGGAACTTTTTATCAAGACTAAAAGGCCGTCCAAAAGCGGACTAATTATCTGACTAAAGTAGGAAGCCTGTTTTGTACCAGGATATCTTGGATAAAAATGAAACTTCAGGGAGCCTTTTAGCTGCGGTTCCCCGTGGTAGTGTCATCTCTGGTGCAAAATAAGCAGGCAACTGGTGCCCCCCAGCGCTGGACCACAGCTAAAAGGCTCCCTGAAGTTTCATTTTTATCCAAGATATCATGGTACAAAACGGGCTTTCTACTTTAGTCACATAACTAGTCCGCTTTTGGACGGCCTTTTAGTCTTGATAAAAAAGTTCCCAAATCTGGTCTGATTTTTGTCAAATAAAAATGAAACTTCAGGCCGCCTTTTATTCGCGCTCCTGCGGTGTGCCTTGCACTATCTTGGGTTTTTGAGCTCCTCAAATGTCCTGTGTTCACCCAGAGCTTCATCCTCTCAACGCGACACTGCGTTCTATTCACGAGTCGCTGTCCAATTTCCGCCCATTAGCAGTCCGGCCACCGATTCTTGACTCTTCAACCGAAGCAATCACTGGTCAAGATTCCACTGACGACGGGCAATGGTTGCAGCAAGAGAACATCCCAGGCCTTAAGCAGCTGAGGGACTCTGTCAAGATTGATCTCGATGTCTTGGAAAGGGTTGGTCTGCAGATTTCAAGAGGACTGCCTCCATTCTCATCTGTTGATCCATCCAGTAGTTTCTCGATGACCCCAAGTCAGCGAATCTTCCACCGCTATGTAATGGAATCCTGGACGTTGAAAATGTCGGAATCTGATGCCACTCTCCAGCCACGAATGCCCCATACCTAATATCGGTGTATAACGAGGTTTTGCTTGCGCCTCCTTCGATAGTTTCTATCTTGAAGTCGTTCCCGGCTCCGGCCGATGCACTGGATGACACCCAAAAAGCCACTTCGGTCAAGGTGGATGTCGTAGCAGACAGTGGGAGACAATGGATCAGGGTCAATACGTGAGCGTCTTTCCATCGCTTTCGCCCAATTGCCGCGTTTGTATTCTCACACACCGTGCAGGATCAAAAACACTCGCATTTTGGCAGAATTCCGAGAAATCGACTCCTATCTCACTGATTCAGAGGATGAAGACGATCCAGAGCAAGGCCCCACTCTTGCGCAGGTAGAGTTTGACAATTCTGTCCTGCGAATGGGTCGCGGTCTCGTAGCGGCAGCGAAGGCAAACCCTATTGATACCGGAACTGGCCCGGAGCCCCCAAAAGTAACACTGCGTTTGACGCGTCTGAACCCCTCTGACCCCGAGGACGATGATCCCCGGATAGCACAATCAATCGACGGGCTCCGTGCCATGGGAATCAATGTCGAGCTTGGAGAACACGCACAAAGTGAAATCCCCACTCCCCAACGCGCTCCGCAGCCTATCTCCCTGGCTCAGCTCGTCCCCACCGCCAATATCAACCTCGACTTATCTGTACTGATCGCACTTGTGTCGGATCTGACGCACGCGCCTCTACCAGCATCTGTGGAGGAAGCTCAAGTACGGTTCTCCGCCCCGCAGCGTGCGCGCGAATCCAAGCATGCGAACAAGGATGGAGACCCAAAAACGCAGGCGCGCGCCTTGACGAGCCAAGTCCTGCAGGAGATGCTGCAAGAAATGGGAAGAGGGGGCATGTTCCAGGAGTTGCACGCGCGTTTGCTCCCGCTTCTCCCTCCCACCGGCACACAACCACTCCAATTTTGGACCACGACCGAGGCCCACGATCGTTTTGTGCGGATCGTCACCAAGATCGGCGGACCAGGGGAGAAAAGGCGCGCGGAGGCACTTTTTGAGACTTCTACTATGACGCCCGCCGCTGCAGAGACGCAATTTTGGACTGGCTCGCGCTATCCACCGGGCTATATTCCGCTTCTTCCGGTCTGCGTGTATCCCCAGAACCATCCTCCGTCTGAAGGCGCCTCCGTGCGCGCCCCGTTCTTTCACTCGGTGGAGAAGACGTGCCGGGACATTCTGGCGCAGGAAACTGTCGCCGCGGTGCCGCAGAAAGCCGTCGAGCGAGTGCTGTACAGCAACAATGGGTACCGCCGTAACCTAGACAGCGAGCGTGCGACGGTGACGCGGGCGAATGCACGACTGACGGCGCACACGGTGCAGAGCATGCTGTGGGGCGCGCAGCACGGCTGGACGACGCTGACCGCGAACAAGACGAGTGCGAAGGCGCTGCTGAGGGAGATTCGAGCTGCGCGTCTTGCGGGCCGGCTCGCAGAGGACGTTCCTGGAGAGGGCGAGGTGGATTTACATGAGGTTGCTGCACTCTGGATCGTCGACCCCAGGAGCTTGGCGGAGGGCGTGAGGGAGCGCGCTTTGGCTCATGCAAATAATGTACATTGATAATACAGTGATTTTACAGCAAATCCCGATCTTCAAGGTAGTGAAAAGGCGGCCTGGAAAGCTGGTAATGTATCCCGTCTCCCCCCTTTGATAGCAAACGTCACCTCGTCGAAGCAGCCCACAAACTCCCCTCCTCTGGTCCCGACGCCGGTCCCATCTCGACCTAATAGTACGCGTTGGAACAACTGGGCAACTTCCGCAGGCGGGTTCCCGAACGCGCCGCATCCTAATGCTCCGAGCACGAGTCGTCTGCACCCCTGCCCCACTGCAGCGCGAAATACCACTTTGATTTTCTCGCGCATCAGGTCCCGTTGCGTAGCGTCGGAATATTTCCCTTGCTCATCGACGTCGGGCCCCCGCACAGCCGCGCACGATATCACATCGACGAACCACCACTCTGCCGCTGGGTTGACGTTGGAGGTCGGTTTGGGCGGGGCGTCGCCATAGGACCCGCGGAAAACGCAGACGTCCTGTGTGTAGACGCAACCGAGCTCAGGTAGGCGGTAGAAGCCCTCCTGGAGGCTCGCGTATAGCGTTGAGCGCATGCATAAGCTCTCCTCCTGCGAGTTTGCGCCGTTCAGATAGCCGCCGCCCGGGCGTAGCTCGGACGCCATTGACAGAATCGCGACTGAGCCCCCACCGTCAATGCACATCGGGTAGGCGACCTCCAGCGTGTCTCCTTCCACCACGGTGATTTTCGGGAGGGTCGGTGTGCGTATCAACGACTTGGAATCGATTGGTTTCGGGCCACGTAAGACTTTGGAGGAGCGCACTCCGCTTCTAGCGCGCGCGGAGGCTTGGAGGACCTCCGGGATGTGCTGGTTGACAGTTTTCCGGGCGAGCTGGGTGCGTTCGCTTTTGGTTTGGGTATGCATGAAAGCGGAGCGTTTTTTGGTTGGTGTGGTTTAGTTGCGGTTCGTATTCATAGACTGTCGGGGCCGTTTGAAGTTGTGGCGGGCGAGTCACGATCCGGTGCAAAGGGCTGTGAGCCTGTCTGTGTCGGCGGTTTCGGCGGTTTGAGGACAGCGTATAGCAGTCGACGTGTTATAGTCTTCCAGGCTCGAGCGGAACTTGATGACCTTCGAGTGGTCGAAGGTGAACACAGGTTCAGAATGAGTTTGGTGAAGACAGATACGAATGATAGGTTCAGGCCGCACAACGAGCTCGGAGCCTGAAGAGTTCAAGTCCGGCCCGTCAAATACAAAGCGTGAGTGAGAAAGATTCGATGTGAACTAGAGAGGTCAACGGAGTTTGACGGAGACTGTATCATATAAGCGGTAGTCGTGTTATGTAACCGCTTCAGAACGGATCACAAATATGATGCCTAAATGGGAAAGCCCCTATCGTCTGTTTTCTTTTGCCCGCGAACCCAATCTAAAGAGGGCGGGAGTAGCTGAGATGTACTCCGACTCTTACTTATTGTGAGTAGGGCTGATCCAGGGCAGCAGGTTTGTGTCCATAGCAAATTGTTTATGTGGTGACATTCGGTCACGTGTGGTGATCACTTTTCTTAACGCGACTTGCCACCTACACTCACCTGCTGTTAGTGCAAAACTCGAAGCCGAAGAATCATTCTTCCCCCCCAACGATGGATTCACTCTTAGAGGAAATAACTGCTTCTCAGCTCAGCGACGTGCCGGGTCTTCTCCCCACTCTTCCCCGACAACTGTCTGCCACTTCCCCCGTCCAAGATCTTGGAGAAGTTGGCCACTCTTCGGACACCTCTGTGGAGGGGAAACAGATGGGTTGGATGTCCTCATCTGAATCAACCTTCGGTGGGTGGCAACCAGGAGAACAGATTGGTGGCCTTCCTCCGCTATTTCGGCATCCGTGTAGCTTTGATCTGTGCGGCAGCTGGAAAGCCACTGCCTCAGAAGAAGAAGAGGGCTTGGACGCAACGATTCGTCGACACAGAGGTTGATCTTGAAGAGGTTGCCAGTCGGAATGTCGATCTCCTCTGTGCAGCGGACCCAGAGCATCGTTGGCCGAGCATCCAGATTCACGGCCAGCTTCGACCAAGCGACTCGAAACATCATCAGGAGACGGCATTGATCCAACTGTTCGAAGGCGCCGACCTCATATTTTCCAACCAGGATAATCGCCGTTTCGTCATTTCGATAGCCTTCATGGGGGAAACAATCCGACTGTTCATCTTCGACCGCGCGGGATTGGTTACCACCGCGCCTTTTGATATGCACGGCGAACCCGAGACCTTCGTGCGCGTCATGGTGGCACTTATGTTTACCAATGATCCCGCCGTGCTGGGCTATGACACCTCGATAATCGAAACCAATAACGGCCGCTTCATCGAGGTGGAAGGCATACGATACCGCATTGTTGAAACGCTCCACATCGACAGTTTAGTTTTCGGGCGGGGAACGGTCTACTGGCGCGCCCGCCACAACGGTCAAGATTTTGTCATCAAGGACGCTTGGGTTGACACTTCCCGCCCCCATAGGGAGGCTGAAATGCTCCAGATGGCACACGGCGTTGAGGGAGTTTCAAAACTTGTTGCGGATATCATCGTCCAAGTCAACGGCATTGAAGGAAGGACTCACAATCTGCGTTCCAAAATCACACCAACGACCGAACCAGGCGGCAACACCCTCTATGAGGCATGTTCTGCCATGGCCAAGAAAATCCATCGCCGCCTTGTTACCACCCATTTTGCCAAAAGATTGCCCACGTTTGCGACCCGGAAAGAACTTGTTTCGATTTTCATTGACGTGGTCAAAGGTCCAGCGTTCCCTCTCTGTTAGATTTGCCTGGCTCATTTCCCTTACAGCGCATCGAGATCTTTACCTGAAAGCGGATATCCTGCACAGGGATATGAGCGTGAACAACATTATGCTCCTCCCTTTCCACAGAACATGCGACTCAGCTGGGTTACCCCCACCATCTGTTCCAACCTGCCATATTCTTGAGGTTGCCAGCGTTGCTAAACCTGCTGCGTTCGTTGCCGCAGCACCCGCAGCCCATGGTCTTCGCCGCGGCGTGTTGATCGACCTAGACAATGCATTGGTTCTTGACAATGAACACAACCCCGCCCCTGGCCGTCGGACGGTGTGTCTTTATTACTCTCGTTGACTTCACTGACTCCAAAATCCCAGGGGATGCTCGCGTTCATGGCGATCGAAGTCCTTGAAACTGGCGATGGATTACTCGAACATGAACCCCGCCATGATCTCGAATCAATGCTCTATGTTTTGATTTGGGTTTGTGTCCATTAGGCTGGCCCTGGCGATATCGAGCGGCAAAACTTTGACATCCACCACTCGCCTCTAAGGCCCTGGATCATTGGAGATACTTATCATATGATTGGGCGGGCAAAGCACTCGTCGATGGCGAGGTTTTTCGAAAGCGACGTTTTGAACACGTTTGCTCCCTACTTCGGGCCGCTCAAGTCGTGCGCATCCGCGTGGAGACAATTGTGGCTCGACAACAACCTCACCTACGATGCTGTCCTCAGCGTCCTGCAAAATACTCTTCCGTCACTGGCCGATGTGGAGTCTTGGTCGGAAGAAGACGATCCGGAAGGATATGGCGTCGTGAAGAAGCGCAAGCGTGTTACGGATGAACACGAGGTCGAGGCCGATGGGGGAGACGATCGACCTTGGAAGTTTTGTAGGCGCGAGGACGGAGATCGACGAGCTGTCCAGAGCGAGCCGATGAGCTTGAAGCTAAGAGTTTGGGTAGGATGCAATGATCGAAATGCACTAGTAGTCTAGTAGTACTGTTGGTCAAGAGTTGCATGTCGGTGTGTGTCATGGCAAAAGAGACGGCGTTCAAGTTGAGTGTCCCAAAATGGACGATCGGCATTTCGGCCGCAACTCGCCGATTAACCAAATTTTTGCAATGCCCGACATTCATGTCGGTGCGCAGGTCTTTGACGCAGTATTCCACCCAACCAACTCTACCGTTTATACCGCTCTACTCACTGGACACGTCAAGGCCTTTGCGTACGATGCAGACACCCACAAAAACACCTTTTCTGTCCGACCCTCTAAACGTTCTTGCCGCGCGCTCACCATCAACGACGATGGTACCCGTCTGTACGCCGCTGGGAAAGGAAAGGCTATTCAGTGCGTCACCTACCGTGTCCTCGTTCTGGTTGAGCTTTCTCGAACCGTAGTTGTGCAGCACGATTGACACTTTGACGGGGGAAGTTGTGGAGACGCGTGCTGGAGCTCATGAGTGAGCAGCCTATATCCTCTGGTCCACGGGAGCCAACGATGTTTCAGCGACCCAATAAACCGCATAAAGCACGTTATGCCGTGGCTGTTTGCCACGGGAGACGATAACGGTGTCATTAAGGTATACCTTGAGTTCAATGCATTGTATTGACAATCGAGGATTAACGGACCCAAACCAGCTCTGGGACCCACGGCAGCAGGAGTCCATCCGCGCGCATCGACAGCATTTCGACTATATCACTGACTTCTTATGGTTGCCCGACAAGCACCACTTGCTTGCGACGAGGTGTGTCTCGGGCACAGAAATTATTTCAAATATTACATAGTGCTCAATAACGTGCAGCGGTGACGGGACACTGTCGGTAATGGACGTGCGCTCCAAAAAGACCACACCATTCGCGCAGTCGGAGGACCAGGAGGACGAGCTGCTCTCTGCGACCACAATAAAAGGGTAATTTATTGCTTTCCCGCTGAACTTTGCGCATGACAGTGTTCTGGAATTTGTAGTGGCGCAAAAGTGGTCGTTGGTACGCAGATCGGCATTCTTTCAATATTCAATCGCTCTAGCGGCTACGGCGACTGCGTAGACCGCGTCCCTGGGTAGGTCTTGCCTTCCCTTTATTTTCCACTTCCACCCCGGTCGGAAGCCCTCCCCGATAGAATATCCAACTCGTAGATTTTTCTCGTGCTTCTGCGCATCTCTTTTTCTTCTTCTATATCGATATTTATCTATTTTTGCCCAGGCACCCCTCCTCCATCGACGCGCTCTGTGCCCTCCCGTCGCAGTTCCTCGAATCCACCGCCGCCTTCCCAGGGATGGAGAACACAGTCCTCACAGGCTCCTCCGACGGGCTTGTACGCGCCGTACAAGTGCTCCCGACGCGTCTCATCGGTGTCGTAGCGGACCACGGGGAGCTGCCCATCGAGCGTCTCGCAATAGGGGGCGGACTCAGTGCGCTTTCATTGAAGGACGAGGATGAAGACGACAGCGAGGGGAAGGTGGGGAAAGGTAAGGGGAAGGGGAAGGGGAAGGCAGGGAGCGATGACGAGGACGAAGATGAGAATGGTGCGAAAACCGAGGCTGAGCGATGGTGGGTCGCGAGCGCGGGACACGACGAGGTGCTCCGGCTAACCGACCTCGAGGCGTTTTTCCGCGACCCGAGCACCGGGGAGGAAGAAGGAGAGGGAGAGGGGGACGCGTCGGGTAACGACGATGGTGATGGTGGGAACGAAGATGCAGACGAGGAGGCAGAGGGGAAGGAGAAGGAGAAGGAGGATGCGGATGCGGAAAAACCCGACGAGGACTCCGACGGCGACGATTCGGACGCGCCGACGGTCCGCAAGCGCAAGCGGAAACCTGAGAAGGACCCGCTCGTGGTTCGGCGGAAGAAGGGGAAAAACGAAGTCGATGTAGCGGGCGCGTTTTTCGACGACTTGTAATTCTCAAAATCCCAGAGAATCACAAGTCATACCTGCGCGTACTCAGCGCTTGTACTCAGCACTCGGTTGTGGCTTACGTTCCGAGCTCTCGTGACACTTCTTGCGGCAATTTACTCCCGTTTCCATTCCGTGCATCCCCTTCCTCGTTTTGTTTCATGGGGTTTCTTACTTTTTTGCAAGGGTTTATCCGAACCCCAGGTTTCGTAAGTACCTCCAAATAGGCGACCCAAAGGGAATACAAGGCAGGTTCCGTGCCTGAATGGGGAAGTGACCGACAAAATGGTTCCGCCGGACCGCGACATGACACGGCAACGATGCTGAGATGTCTTGGAGTGTCAGCTGTCGGTCTCTGGCGGCCTTGTCGGGAGTCGCAAAGTATCGAGCAACCTCAGCAGTTCCTAGTATCGGATGAACTGGGGAGGGATAACCATCTGCGTTGTAATCGGAGCTTCCAGACTTTGTTGTTGACTTGCGGCATCGTTTAGCATTGTGCAACTTGGCATTGGCTGGCACTCAGACCACACTGAAACCATGTGTTGGTGTGGAGGACCAGGTGGATCCCACATTGACAAGTGTCGGGAGAAGAAACGAACGTCCACAATAAACTGAATTACTGTAATATTCAATACAACGCTCCGGTTTGTGTCGCGCCGGTTAGATCCGCTGATTCCACCTGCGATGGTACAGCCGGTGGGGAAATGCGCCCGCCCGAAGAGATGGCAATGATGCGCAGTGATGCGCTTGTTGCAGTGTATCGGGCGCAGATCGTTGCATGCTTGAGGCATTCTCCACATGATTGCTTCATCTTGTCAGAACGGTGTTTCCTGTGTATTCAATTGAGGCTGAGGATGAACACCTTGAACAGCTATTACGAATCGGGAATTGTCAGCTGTACAAGAACTGGCTGTCCGTTGGGCATCCCCGCTGGAGACTGCCGTGATGGAATTGGGTCAGAGGAGGTCAGAGAGCGTGTACAGTAGTCGGCGATGTCCTCAGTTGAGGTGCAAGTTGAACTGTTGAGAACAAGGTTGAGAATCTGTGAAGAAGTTTAAAAACGGCGATCAAGAGATATCGGCGATCAAATACCCACGTGAGCTTTGATCGCCGCTTCGCAAGTTCCGACCAAGTCCTCAAGCGCTCAAAGTCAAGTCCTCGACGTCGAGCACAGTGATACATCCTCTTGCATCTTCTCGTGTATCATGATTGTATCGAGACGCGTTCTGCGCGCCGCGTTGGGATCCTCGCGATCCTTGTCTACCCGAGCCGCAAATGTATTGTCTGCACTCGACATTCCAACTACGGGCGAGGTCTGTGGCGTCTACGACGGTGAATGGAAGGGTTCTGGAGATATCATCTCGTCTATCTGTCCCACCACCGGCGAGGTCCTTGCGCGTGTCAAAACAGTACGCAGAGAACCGATTGATGGCCAGCGAGCTCAACGACATCCTAGGCGTCGCCGGAGGAGCTGCACACCGCGTTGGCAAAGACCCGCGAGGCATACACATTTTTCAGGAGTACGTTCAATTCTATCTACTTACTGTCCTTTGGGAACCAACAGAGATCAGATGTTCCGGCCCCCCGTCGCGGAGAGATTCTCAGACAGATCAGAGAGGCGCTCGCTGCCAAGGTCCGTGGCTCAAAGACGCGTTGAACTGCACCAACGGCTGTTCTACCTTAAGCGCGCCGAGCTGGGAGCTGTGATTTCACTTGAAATGGGTAAGATCAAAACCGAGGGTGTCGGAGAAGTACAGGAATTCGTCGACATTGTACGTTAGGCGCCCAATCGCCGACCGGTGCGCTGATGCGCCGTTCCAGTGCGACTATGCGGTGGGCCTCTCGCGCATGATGAATGGCCGCGTCGTCGCCTCGGAACGCCCTGGCCACTCGATCCTGGAAGGTATTCTATTCCCCGGCGTTAATCCATCTATCTTGTATTTACATCTCCTAAGTCCCCAATCCTCTCGGCGTGGTAGGTGTCCTGAGTGCATTCAATTTCCCGGTCGCAGTGTACGGATGGCACGTATTCTTGTGACGGCTCAACTTTTTCTTTTGATCCTAACTGTCAGCTTGCAGGAATCTCGCGCTCTCGTTCGCAGCCGGTAATGCCACGCTCTGGAAACCTGCGCCTACCACACCACTGTGCTCTATCGCCGTAACAACCATAATCGCGCGCGTCCTGGAACAGAATGGCAAGCACGATGTGATATCCAAGCGCAACGGGCGAGGTTAAAAATACACATCCACAGGTATTCCAGGTGCAGTGGCTGGCCTCGTTACGGGGGACAAGGACGCAGGTGCAGCCATAGCAGAGAGTCGTGATGTGGAGTTGGGTGCGCGCAACCATGCGCAGTATGCACCGGCCTAATTTTGTCTAGTTTCATTCACTGGGAGCGAGCATGTCGGCCGCATCGTGGGTAGGACTGTCCAATCGCGATTCGGAAAGGTTATCCTGGAGCTCGGCGGGAATAACGGTAGGCATTCATTGTTCGCTCACACGCTTGAAGTAATCTTATTTATTTCTAGCTGCGATTGTAATGCCCGACGCAGACCTTGCGATGGCCGTCCCGTCAGTATTTTTTGGGGCTATCGGCACGGCTGGCCAGCGGTGCACGTCGACGCGGCGGCTTTACCTACATCGGACAGTCGCGGACGAATTCCTTGATCGCCTGCAGAAAGTATACTCCGCTTTAAAGCCCGGCGATCCGCTTGACGAGACGACGCTGCTCGGACCGGTGCATAGTGCCGCGGCAGTGGACATTTATCAAACTGCGGTTCGGTACTTGCAGGATACGGAGGCCCAGATTCTGGCTGGAGGCGCACGGTACGACGCTGCGGCGGTCCCCGGCGGGCACCAGGGAAACTTTGTACAGCCAACACTCGCGATCCCAAAATCTATTGATCCCTCGGATCCGTTGTGGCAAACCGAATGTTTCGCGCCGATTCTCAATTGCGCGGTATTTGACGAGCTCGAGGAGGCAATTGCATGGAACAATGCGGTGCCCCAGGTGGGTAGGCAGGGTATAATTGTTTAGACTCATTCATCGCTTTGCTACTAGGGTCTGTCTTCGAGTCTCTGGACGCGGGATCTCAGAAACGTTGGCACATGGATTGGACCAACAGGATCGGACACTGGGATCGTTAATGTATTGCACCACCGTTTCATACCAGTTACTTTTTCTGACTGCGCATTCAAATAGGTCAACGTTGGGACAAGTGGGGCCGAAATCGGGGCAGCGTTCGGCGGTAACAAGGTACGTTCGAGCGCTTCTGGACTATCGCATCTCACAACGTTCTCACAGAGCACTGGCTGGGGCCGAGAGAGTGGCGGAGATGCCTGGAAACAATACGTTCGCTGGAGTGCTTGCACTGGTAAGCGCCCGGAAACGGAGTCCGACCCGACGCTGACGCAAATCCTCTATGTAGTCAACTTTTCTGATGCGGCCCCCCTGGCGCAGGGAGTGGATTTTAGTGTCTGAGTGGGGCAAAAAATGCGGACAAGTGCGCCGGGATCTCAGCTGGAGGCAGTGCGATACCGATGAGCATATCAAATGATGAGAAATCCGTGTTGGCGATTCTCCTTCCAGTAGTTTGATATTCTGGCTGGCTGGACATTCATATCTGTTCATCACCACTCCTCACGCGAACGGACATACGTGAGAGGGGCGGGGGATGCGCTTCCTGGGTAACCAGGCGGCAAGCACATGTGTTGTCAACATGTCGGCAATTGGCCTGATCGATCACACGATCACCAGAAGCATTGCCCGTTGTGGTAGCCGGTGATCTCAACTGATCTCTAGACTCTAAAGATAACATTTAAATCCCGACGGGTGGTAAAGACGTCGCTCAAATATCGCCCAGCCACGTCCGGGTGTTCCTATCACTTGCACCACAACCACCACATTCTTCCGCCCTGTCTATCCACCATTTGTTCCACCCGGAGATGGCTTCAGCAGACGACCTCCCCTGGCCCGAACTCGGAAATGTTTCGCGCGGCGCCACCCGCGGAAATCAGGGCCAAAAGGGCGTCCTGGGTCCCCCAGACCGCGAAGGGCGCTGTATACTCCAGCTGAGAGTTCAGCCCGGGGTTCTTGCCGTCCGTCTCAACCACCAGGCCTCCGACTGGTACCGCACACTCGACAGCGAGGTCAATCGCGCACTTAAACTCACCAAAACCTACTGGCGAAAGGCGCGGAGACGCCAGGACTATGACGCGCGCGCAGACCAGGACCACATGGAGCTCCACGAGTGGCTGCAACAATTAAAGGACAAGACCATGTCCCATCTCGAGCTCCTCATGCAAAAGGGCGACATACAGGGCCCGCCGTATGCCATGCCAGACGACATTGAGCTCACGTTCCTGCGCAAATTTATTGAGCGCCAAAACGCCGGCATTCCCCACAATCCCAGGCTTCGTAATACGAACGGCGAACAACACCCGTTCCCGATGCGCCAGCATTCCGTCGAGTCTCTGTCGCCGGAGCCGTCCGAACGCAGTTTTATGGAGCAGAAGGCTCGCAATATACAAATGGGTGAGTTTCCATTTACTTTATTCCTTGGTTTTTCTCATCGTCTTTAGACCACATGTCCGACGCACCGACCCCGCATCTGCCTCCTCCCCACCCGCCGCGACCCTCTGACTCTCCCTCCCTGCGCAATGCTGAATCATTATCACAAGAAGCGACAACATCAAGTATTTGTTTATTCTTCCGATCTTTCCATCTTTAATTCTAATTCAGCCGCAGAGCAAGCCCTACAAAGTGCCCGTGCCGCGTTCGCTCGCGCGCAAAAAGATACCCAAGACGCGTTCCTGCGATACACCAACTGCCTGGAGACCGAACGGCAAGCAAGGGCCGCTGTTGGCACGGCGGAGAAACGGCGAGACGACATCAGTGAGTATCTGCTTCCTGATCTCCTGCCCTCTTCTTGCTGATCAGCTTTTCTAGTGGCTACCCTTCTTACTCGGAATCAGCCTGTCGGTATGTTGTTTTAGCCTCCGGATCTTCACCGCCGTTATTGACTCCTGCCTCAGATACTCAGTCGCGACATTCATCAGTGTCCGGTGACGAACCCAGTCCAAGATACGATGTAAGTGTCAAGTTTGTTCCCCCAATGTTACTGGCGCTTATAATTTTTTCAGGACTTCCGGAATACAGACCCGATGAGAAATGCGCTGCCACATCCCAAAGCCATGGACTGGCCAACTGTCGACGGCCAGGGTATGTACACAACTGAGCCAACATCACACCTTGACGTAAGCGCCGTGGACCCGTTCCTTCAAGTATAGATGCTGACCGGTCCTCTGGCTCTACAGGACCAGTCCAAGTCGCGGAAACACCAACGCACCTGGGAGCACAGCCAACTTCAAGGTGGGTATTGCGATACTGCCCACGGTTCGCCGCGCACGTCGCTGAACCACCTGGCAGATGCCCAGTACGGTGATCCTCAATACGCCTGCCAGGTACATTATACTTGTCCTCGCTCTCTCTATCAACCGTGCTTATTTATAATGCGCCCAGGATATGTCTGGGCTGCCTCCGCCTCGAAAGCGCCTACACCACATGATGCCCGGTTTCGACGTGCTGACGAACGCGGGGATGCAGTCGAGTATGACCCTCCAGTCATAACCCTATGCCGCTGTATTGTATTTCTTGATCCTTGCATGCCCTCGACGACGTACCCCTCGATGCCCTATATCCCGCTTTGCTCTGTTTTCTTTTTTTATCGGCCGCATACATGCCCAAATGGTTCGCACTGTTACTGTAGATGTAGTTTATCCTGTCGCTCTACTATTATTATTTCTAGTGTATCATAATTGTCAAATTACCATGTGTCTGAACAGCGATCGGGGAGAAGCTGTTAATACGGTGTTTCAAAGGTCGGTTGCCAACTTGGTTTGATTTCGTTTGCGATTTCGGCTGGATTCCAGACGTGAACTATTATTGGCCCAGGCGCTCCAAAGAAAGCTGCCGCAAAGTTTCAGGTACAAACTGAGGCCGGAACTCGGAACTGGAACGTGGACCCACGCCGCGTCACAGTCCAGTCGCGTCTGGTCATCCCACGTGAGGTGTGACAAACTACAAAGAACACGGTTCGCCATTCGGCGATCAAGCGTCTGCGAGTCTATTCCCATCTTCCCGCTGTGTGTCCCAGATGTGTCCTGAAAGCTGTTCCCGTCAAACAATGGAACCCGTCGGAATCAACCCCACAGCCGCCGGACCATATTTCAGTCTTGCCTTGGTCTGCAACTTGAACGAGCTTGTTGTGAGCAAGTTCAACCCAAGATTAATTAATGCTGTCAGTTCGACCAGACGGACCGTTGTAATCAAACCGGCATCGGTGATCCCGCCGAATCATTCTGCAGGTCGTTCAGCCGTCATTTCTTCAAAACTCAACCAAAAGTTCAACCCGATGTTCCTGTCAGTGTAAAACAACACTCGTGAGAAAGTCGCCTCGGTGGACCCGCTGCACTTTCCGGCGGTCTTTTTCGCCAGTGTACTCAAAATTCAACGGCAAGTTCAACTTGTTGAATCAGTACTGTAGTATCTCTTTTTACATGTAAGTAACTCGGCGTCTCAACGTCTCTCAACGTCCAGCGTCTAATCTGATCTTGAAAAATCGCCGAGAGTGTTCATACTCTGCATAAATTACGACCCCGCGCGTATTCCCAAATATTCCCTTCCTGCTCGGGTCGCCCATCCACACGATCTATTTTCTCACGGGCTGCATTATCGTTTACCTCCAGTTTTTGCTTGTGTGGTCAACGTAGGTGTTCTTTTCCGCTATCGGCCTGGCTACGCCGCGAACCTCACGCATGCAACTTCGAGGATTCAACTTCCTCCTCCATGACTGCGCAGCTTGGGCCGTGGCTTAGCCGGTTGATTCTTGCGCGATTACATACTTTTGGACCACTTCATATCTCACCTCCATCAGTCATTCATACATTATTCTATTGAACCGTTGCAGAACGCGCGTGGCGGCCGCGTGGCCAGCTGAGCGACCTAGCCGGTCGTTCTTCTAGGCAGATTGCGGTCTCAATTCTCAAATTTTATCCTTGTACGGCCAGACACGGCCCCTGTGCCAAAATCGAGAACCCGCAGTTCAAAATCTGGTGCTCAAGTATTCTGGAGGTACCCATGTGCAAGGAGCAATTTTTTGCAATCCTTTCCTGCTGGCTCAGAGAGCTGCTTGCTCGAACTCTTTGCGAACTCTGTTCTCTTTCCTTCTCCGAAAAAATCGGGACGGAGTTAAGGCTATGTGGGAATTCATCATTCGTGCAAGCAGATCTCATCATCGCTGCATCATGAGTCAATGATGGGTTGCTACGGAGTCGCATTCTCACGGCTGAATCTGCAAGTTGCGTACATGTAATCCCGCTCCGAGCGAGGTCCCAACGATGATAAGGTTGCGCCGCCGGCGCGGGAGAGTCGTAGGAGATCTACGAAGTCGGAGACCTCGGAGTCGTATCGACGGTACGGCACAACTATCTTAGGAGCCATTTTCATTCGTTGGACTGCTGGTACAGTGGTACCAAACGAAGGTAAGTCTCTGAAACTTTTCAATGAAACTTTTCGGAGTAAAGGACGTACGCATCTTTCACTTCGGTAGTTATATATCGGTTCTTTTGCCGTGTCCACTCTTTGTCAGACAACGGGTAAACGGGAAAACGGGGCCTAACCATTGCCTAACCAGGCCTAACCAAACTGCGTATCCATCAAGAGTTTCCGCGTCTCCTGGGCCCTGGTTCTTTCCGCCTCCCTCGCGATCAGTCGCACTGTCTAGTCTCCTTGGATATTGTGTACAGCCAGCGATGAGCAACTTGAAGATGAGCTCACCTGGCGGAATCGTTTCAATTAAAATTGTAAAAGGGCGGTAAGTTGGTTTCGCACAGCTGTTCAAAGCCCAGGGCTGGTTGACTGTGCCGGCTAAGTTGATGTCCAGGTCAGTTGAACCCAAGCAAATCGCCACCAGATTTCCTGCCTTGAACCACTGTCCACTGGGGCATGAGAATGAGCGCTCGCAGTTGAGACAACCTTCCGCTAGGAAACCGTAAGTTGAACAGATCGGAACTTAAAAACCGAAAGTGCTTGGCGAAAAAATCGTAGCTTTACGTGAGTGGAGGAATTATGCAGTGGATGTACGATGCTTGGATGCCTATTCTTCGGTGAGAAAGAGCAAGGATGAGTACCTCGACTCGTTGATCATCGTCTGTGGTAGGAACGAAGGTTCAAATCGTGCCGAGCAGGCCGAACCTTGTCGGCATCACCTCGGCAGTGTCGGAGCAAACGATACACGCTCGGCCTGACGGCGGTACTCAGTTAGAGCAAAGTATACACGCTGGAGATCAAGGAATCTGACCTGAAACATCCCTTGTCCGGAAGCTGTCCGGAATGTGCGGGATACTCATGGGAGTTGATTTTTTTTTTCTGAATTGCGAGCCGGCGCGCCGGGCCGCGAAGTTGAACCAACGTTGAACTTCAGCTAAGTTGTTATACAAACTTCAGGAAAGACTGCCATCAAGCCGAGTGAAATTCAAAGCAAGATGCATGCATATTATGTGTCTATTCTATTGTAAGTGAACGAGAAAGGTAGGCCTGGAGTGTACAGATACTGTACAAAAAGAAAAAGTCAACACTGCCGCATTTACGAGCTTGCCAGCACCTGCACTGGATCGATACCAATTTTCTGCTCGACTTGAGCTCCGGCATTACCCACCCCCTTCTGCGCCTTCACGAGCCCAAACCCGAAGCTGATCCCCGCGACGTTCGAGCGCTGCTCGGAGCGCAGCACGCCGAGCCGGTGCTCATCGAACGTCTTGTGCACGCCCTCGAGTGTCGTCCAAGCGCCTTTGTAACCCAACCCGCCTTGTGCAGGCGGCAGCCGCGCGCGAGAGTCGTCGAATATGAGATGCACGTTGACGAGGTTGAAAAGCGAGGGCTGGAGGTTAACGGTGTCGATGCCGAGCGGCGGCAGCCGTTGGGCGAAGCTGTATCCCGCTGCAAGAAGCGAGGAACGGGAAATGTAATACCAATTTATGAGATACTGCAAAAAAAAAACAGATTAATAGATGAGGGCGATATTCCAGAGAGCACGTACAGCGATTAATAACATCATTGTTGGCGACAGTGAAGGAAAGGTGGCCTCGCCCTCTGACAGTGTCGTAAGAACAAAATAGATATCACCGTAGGTCGGAGGGGGGCCTGGGTCAGTAACTACAAACGCCTGGCCCCCGATATCAGGATTTTTGCTACCCTCGGAAAGTTCGATGAGACGTTGTTCATATAACAGATGAGCAACCGCGGCGTTCTCCACATAGGTGAAGTTTTGAACCACCGAGTTCATCCATGTCGGGTTGACTTTCCGCACGAGGTAAGCGCCTGCGAGGTTGGTTTATAGGTCAAGATCAATTCTTCGCGCGGAGATCATAAATAGATAAACGACTTGCCGCATAACATATCACCCCCGGGGCCGAACACGCCGTTCCCTGGGCGGATACACCCCGTTCGCAGAACACCGTCACGCGACGGGGTTTGATCAGCCGCACGTACGCGTCGTTCCGCGTCGATCTTGGTCACCGCGTAGTTTGAGAAAAAATCGTAGTGCCTTTTAGGAATAAGGCCTTCGTCTTCGTTGATGGCCTGGACAAAGGCCGGCGGCTCTGTTTCCCAGGGCCACAGAAAGAAGCGCGAGCTTCGCACCGCCACGGACCCAGACGAAGTGTACACCATCGCAGTCGCGCCTATGGCGCGCGCCGCGTCGATGATATTTTGGGTACCGATTACGTTCACCTTGGCGGAGTTTGGGAGGAGGGAGACGCTGTTTTCATAAAAACGAATATTTGCGGCGGTGTGGAAGACAGTTATCGGGGGTGGGGGATTTTCTGTGAGAGCCCAGGGTGCGTTGAAAGCCGCGTCGACCGCTGCCGCATCGGAGACATCCGCCTGAATGAATTGAACGTCTCTAGCGCGCGTCCGGAGATCGTGCCGCGCGGGGGAGCGGATATCTACCACGCGTATTCTTCGGGGATCCTCTCCCCGCTCCAGAAGCTGCATTACAATCCATCCACCTAGGAATCCCGCCTGTCCGCCGTCGAGCGGTGGGTCAATTAAAGGCCAGAGGCGAATAAGGGAAACCAATCACTCCACCGACTACGATATAGCGTCGTCCGGTTTTGGGGGGTATTTGGTCTGTTATTGATATGGGGGATTGCTGGAGTCGCGCAGAGGTTTCGTGGATGTCCTGCAGAGTGTATCGCGTTGGTGAGAACGCGAGTACGCTGGCTGGAATGTTGGTCAAACGCCTGTCGTTTAGACGGACGTATAGAATTAGTAGAGCAACGAGAAACAAAACATAGACCACAATCCAGAGCCACGCCATCGAGAGCAGAAAAGTGGGAGGTTGGGTAAGTACACGATCGGGGATCCGCTTCTTTAAGTTCTTAAGGAAGGAGTAGCTTTGTAATGAGTAATGCCGCTTGGTCACGTCCGGTGCCGGTCCGGTGATTGCGGTCAAAACTTAGCCTTACACTTTAGTGTGCTCTACGTAAAGATCGGTGACTTTTTTTTTAGCCTACAAGCAGTTACTCAAATCTTCCTAGTAAACTGATTGTTCCAGTTTTGTTCCAGTTTTGGGACCGCGTCAGTATAATATATCCCTCCTCCTCCTCCCTCAAGCTGACGTCTGACGGTGCGACGATGGATCTAGTTGCCTCCAAGATGGCCCAGAACCAAACTCCCACTTAGACCGCGCCGCGATTGCAAGCCGAATTGTTTTGGTCCAAACGGTCGTTGGTCCATCGATCGAAGATTCTCCGCGATTCTGACAGTTTCTCTGGCATTTGAAAACGCATCGCCGCGATGCACGCGCTTTCCGCCCAAATTCCGTCGGCCTACACCCTCTGAAACGCATCGAAAATCGGTTGAACCTTGGTTGAACCGCTCCTCATCTGCGCCTGAAACTTGTTCATGATTCCCCAGCCTGAGCAAACCCGAGTCACGAATGGTTCTCAGAGTTGGGTGCAAGCTGGGGTTACAAACATTTTTTACAAGCACCGCAACGTGACGAAGATGCTGCTCGGGCGGGCATCGGGCGGGCTACACCGTTTGACGCCAAAATTTCGAAGAGGTGAGGTCTTACGCTTAAGACCGTCGTGGAAACCATTGAACCAAGGCTTATTGGCACGGAGTGCTTGCTGCCGATCGTGGAATCACTGTTATGAAAAACAGAGCTCTAAATTCAACCCACACTCGAAGGCCAAGATGTCCCTCGCTGAAAATCTGCCGAACATTGTGCTTACCGTGGGGGCCCTGTCACATTAACGATTTGAAAGCCAGAACTCCGTTCATGAATGGGGTTGCATACAGACACTGGCAGTGAACGTGATTGGTCCGAAAAGTTGCAAAAAGTCAGCGTATGAACAGACCATGGTTTAACGGGAACTCCTTCTCAGGCACGTTGTTGCGCTTGTCTTGAGACAGAAACCACGCCCGGGGCCATCCTGACGAGGTTTAATTGCCCGATTCTACAGCGAGTCTATGGATTCCTCACTAATTCCTCCCTTGAATCCGAGTCACGATTCACGAATTTTTGGCTCGTCTCTGTTTCACCCTCGCTGGACATGGACGTTCTTCACAATTCCAACTCCGCGACTCGCGATTATCAATATTGGCCACATGGCGGCACATGGCCGGCTTCTTCCAATTGACCCCTGTCTCTGACATCACGATCGGCGGTGGCGGTACTACTGTCAGTGGGCGTGCCATCACGAACGCGAAATTAATTATGTTGCTCTCTCTCTTCAACCACCACCACCACCATGACAATGTTCCTGCCTTCCAGTTTTCTCCTCGCCTATATCCTCGACGCCGCTGTGTTCATTTTGGCTCTTTGCCTCGTCTGGGTTAGCAGGACTACCGATCCACAACGCGGCGTTCTTTGGCCGTTTTTTCGAGTCGTGCTATCCGAGATACTACTCGCTGCAAGTCTACTGCTAGTGTGGCTTCTCACATGCGCTGTGCTTATCCCGGAATTTCACACCTTTCAAGTTGTCAGAGGGATTTTCAAAGGCGCTGCCGCGGCGTGGTGGTTTTGGCTCAAGTTTCGTCGCGTTTTTGGCTACGTCTTCGGTTCTGCCTCCGCGCCCAGTCACACAAGCACAGAAACGCGCCATATCATTCAAGCAGCCCCAGAGAAACCAGCTAGTTGCACAACTCCATCCGCGCCGATGCTCTCCGCGCCGACGCTTCTACTAGTCTTCTTGGGCGGGATTGTCATTGCGCTCCTGTATCTGTTGATCGATGAACGACGCCGATTTGGGAGGTTCCACACATGGCGGGATGCCGCAGCACTCGACGTAAGTCTTCACTGTCCACCGTTTGCAGCGAAGTTTATTCTGCGTGAACTCAGACAGATTCCGCGACGACCGTCGAGCGTGATCCAAATGATCTCAGCAAGACGGTGGGTCCTCGCTCTATATTGAATCGCTGCGCCTAATTTCAAGGGAATCAGCTCGAAGCCATCAAGGCCGCCCTCAAATGCCCCATTTGCACTGAGCTCTTGACCCAGCCGTATACGTACGTTCCCTTCTCTTCCTGTAGGCTTCTCTTGAGGTAGTCGTAGCCTCGATCCATGTGGCCATACATTCGATCTCGCCTGCCTCCAGCAGTGGTTTCGCACCGGTCCTCCCGGCACGGAGGCTCCTCCGACCGGCCTGGCGTACTGTCCTCTCGATCACGACAAAGTGTGCCCCATCTGTCGCGCCAATGTGTACCTCCCGGCTCCGTGCTACTCCCTCAAGTCCGTTCTGGCCGCGTTCAAGTCGGGGAGCGGCAAGGCGCAACTCGCAGATGAAACGAATCCCTGGGTGGATATATTTTTCGAAGATCTGGATTTGTGGTTCGTTTCCCGCCCTGAACCTAATGGACTCACCACCCATACTCAACGTTTCCCACAGAATAGTCAAATATTTAGCCGGCAAAGACACGTAGCGCAGTCGTTAGTTTTTTATATACATCGTGTGTGGCTGTGCCTATTTTGTGCTTGTGCTGGATCCACATCCATGCCATTGCTTGGCTCAAACGGAGCGCTACCCCTGCACCAGTCGTCTGCTGTCCGGGAAAAGGAGCAGCAGCTACGGTCAAACAACGCCGGCTGGTTTCAGCCTACCTTTGTTCCTATTCCTGGCGTCAAAAACCGTCGTCTCCGTGTACTTTTACCCTCCCTCCGTCTGCGCCGCCAACGAGGGCCATTCCTCGTATGCTTCGCATGCCTGGCCGTTGTTCTAACCGTAATCGTTGTGTCCCGGGGTTTTGGCCGGACCGGGGATTGGGACCCCGAATCTTCGGGCGAGCCTGCGACCCTCGTCTTTCGCCGCGAAGACCTCCAGCGGATATGGAACTGGGAGATTGCCAGCGGTCACTTTCCAAGTAGACAGAGCAGTGCGTGTTCCTCTGCTGCACGTAGCGCTGCAACTAATGCTATGGACCAGTTCCGAAGCAGATCGGGCTGGTGGACCGTCCAGTCAACCCCGCGCTTCCTCCAAAACCGCGCACGCTGAACCCGTCGCGGTACCGACCGCCCTCTGCCGCCGCTGTCAGCGCAGACACAGATACCCTTGGTGTGGGCCCAAAACGAGTATATCTCGACATCCAGAGCACCCCTCCGCATGTCTCATACCCCCCGCGACCCGTGCCGGGTAGTGTCGCGGACTTAGACGTTATAATGAAGCACTGTGATTTCTCACAGGCAAAGGTGCCGTACCCTGCATTAATATCACCCCTGGCCCCGGGTTAACGATTCGCGCTCAGTATGTGCGGGACTGTCTCGAAGTATTGCGGGTGGGAGCGGGGCTTGACAATGGCCAGCGGACGCGGCGGGGCGCCATCGACGACTGGAAGTATATTTACTTAGAGGAGGCCAATTCCACGACGTCCGGCGCTGAGGTCGAATTGGACGACCCTGTTCTACCGCCAATATACCGACCCGCCGCTGCCGCCGCGAAAGTGAAGGAGGATCAAGAGGACGACCCCGATGCGGGGCTTTCGCGGAAACGTGGTGCTAAATGGGAACCTACCCCTTCCCTCCCTCCGACACTCACTCATCGCCCCGCTGCGTCTCTCCCCGAGCCATGCGATAGCGAAAACCCGCGCGTGTTCCACATGTTCTGGACCGGGCCCTTCACGGACAAGCCTTACACCGCGCTCCTCTCCTTCCTCTTTACTCAAAACACAGGCTTGCACGAGTCGCACGACGCCCCCGCGCCTTCTGTCTGCCGCCCGCAGTTCTGGATGTGGATTAATCCTGGTCCCGCCGCCGCCATACCTAACCCGAACGCGATGCACGATATGTTTGCGCAGCTAAAGGAAAGCCCGTGGGCATCGCCGTTCCTGCACCCGCGCTTCAAGGATGTTATCCGTTTCCGCTTGTGGAACACGACCGAGCAGCTCGACGGTGTCGACGAAATTCGCGACGAGTGGCGGGAGCTGCAAAAGACGCTTTTCAACTCTGGTGGGCACGTCATCAGTGTTCCCGAGGAGGAGGAGGAAGAAACGGAGGAGACTGACGAGAACGGAGACAACGTCACCGTAGCAGCCCGCCCTCCGAAAAAGGGCGCGGACGACATGCTCCACCGGACGGGCTCCAAGTCTGCCTCGGACTACGACCGCCTCTCCGTCATCCTCTCGGACATGGCGCGCTTCGTGCTGTGTCACCGCTTCGGCGGGGTGTATCTGGACGCAGACACGATCCTGCTGCGCGACTGGGAAGAGCTGTGGGGCTGGAAGGGCGCGTTCGCGTACCGCTGGTCGCGGCTCGAGAAGTACAATACCGCTGTCCTGCGCATGAACCGCGGCTCCGCGCTCGGGACGTTCCTCTTCCGTACCGCGCTTCGAAATGGGCTTGATTTCCATCCCGTGAGCGTTTTTTGTGCCTGCAGCTGCGTCCCTCTCGACTTAAACTCCCATGTGATAGATGACGGTGTCGCGATACACCAAGGACGCGTACCTCGAGGGCTTGCTCCTCCGTCTGCCCGACGCACTGTTTGACGGCGCCTGGCTTAATACTGAGGAGTATCAGCGGGACCGGCCGCCGCAGCCGTATTTCACTGCGTGCGTGTCTCTTTTTAAACCTCCCCCTTTCCATGCAATGCTAAATCGCGTGCCAGATTCGGCGACTTCTTCGACACGCCTGAGCGCGACAGTGGCGCCCCGCAGGCCCTCGGTTTTGATGGGTTTTTCAAGGGATCGTACTCTTACCACTTCCACAATTTCTGGTCCGTATACTCTTAACGTATCGCTTTGACTCGTCTCACACCTTGGGCAGGTGGAAGCCCTTTGATCCCGCACGCAACTGGCCCGACCTTGGCCCCCAATTTCTCGCAGGCGAGATGGCTGCGCGGCGGGCGTTGCGGGAGGGAGACCCCCAGGCACCGTTCGCAACCGCGGACGGGGGCGGGGACGACGCCGACGCCGACGCGCTCAAGGACGGCGTGGAGCAGGACAAGCGCGATCTGGACTGGTCGGCGGTGCTGAAAAGGACATTCGAGTCGTACATACGCGGTGAACGCGGGAACATGTATGGGGAGTGGATTGTGTGGTAACGGGGACGCGGATGAGGATGAGGATGAGGAAATGCGATGATAAGTGGGGGAGCGGCGGGTGGCGGACGATGCACTGACGAACGGACCGGATAGTTTATATCTACTTTAGTTGTACGTATTTTATACTTAAGCGCTCGTGGAGTTTCGGTTCACTTTCCCGGCCATTTGTATGTATTCGGCGGAGAGGCGAGGACGTCTAATAAATCCCTTGCTTCATTTCATGAGCCGTGCCAAAGATATTATCGTTTCAGCCTCAATGTTAGCACTCGTACTACGAGTCGTAGATATCCAATTTTCTACGGGCCAAACAACAGCGGCGGGTCCCCTTCAATCCATGCCGCCCAATTGGGCTGCTCCACAAGCCGCTGCGCCAGGTCTTCCTCGATCGGAACACTGCGCGCGAATTCGAAGAAGGCGGCACGAGAGGGCGAGGTGGGGCCCAGGCAGTTCTCGTCGAATAAGTCCCGTAGTACCGAACCCGAACTTTGCAGCGTCCACGCAAGCTTCAACCAGAGGTCGTGGAGGGGCGCCACCTCTGGCGCGTTGCAGACGCGGAGCACTAGGCGGCCGCAGTCTGTTTGAGAGGACTCGGTTTGAAGATGGGGGCACTCGCGCGCTATCCGCTCGAGGCTGTCGTAGCGACGGAATAAGGACGCGACTGTATATGCGGTGAATCACCGATAGTAAGTCATGGCTTGGGGTGCTCTTACTGTCGCAGAGGTCGTGGGACCTGAGTTCGTCCCGTTGCTCGTAGGGGATTCCGTCCCACCAGAGGACGTGGCTGAGAGCTGAAGACGGGTGAATCAGAGATGAATAAAGGTTGGGCCTGCCAATGAGGGGTGATACCATCGAGCGTCCGCGCTACCAGATAATAGCGCTCTGCCGCCGCTTTTTGGGCCACCATGTCGGCGACGAGGCGGTCCAACCCCTCGCGCAGGGAATCGATGCGCGCGCTAAGCGCCCTTGAACGCATTCATTAGGCTCCTCAGGCTGCTACGGTCTGCCAGGCTGATACGCACGTCTGCCTGGGTCCCATTCTGGGGGGTACAGGCCGGGTTGGTCTGTTGGTGATTAAAGTCCCCTTCACGTTGGCGGGCGGAGCTGGGTGATAGACTGCCAGTGGAGGCCCGTTTGCCCATGCATTGCATTGGTGGTGTTCGACATGGAGCGGTAGTAGATAGGGGTCGTGGTCGTTGTGATCGTCGGTTTCCTTTTTCACTTTCAGGTCAACTTGAAGATTTTCCCCGCGTCCGGCGACGCCTTGCTGGAGAAAGGGAAAATAAGTTTCACGTTCTCCGGGACTCTGCTTAGAGTTTTGATTTTTTTTCGACCTCTTCATGTTCACTGGCAGCAAGGGGTACCGGAAACCGTAATGCCGGATATGGACCACCCGTTTGCACGTGATCGGGTTGCGGGGTCCTCTTTCCTTTTCGATATGTCGGACCGCATCACCGCGATCATTCCACCACACAATATGCCTGAAAGTTTCCGTGCAACCGGGGGATCCTTCCAGATATTCTGAGGCCATGGTATAAATTGTCTTAAATCTGACTGAATGTAACAAACTTTTTTTGTAAGTGTGGGAGTGAAAGCTCGTTGCATCCTGACTTCCATTGCGTGTGTGAGACCCTCATTTGCACATAGTGCTTTGGGGGTGCATTGCAAGGACTCAGAAATGATCCCACAGATTGGACACACTGATTTGACAAGTTTGAAGGTGATGGCATGCCTACAACATGAGTACTGAACTTGACCACCGCACCGTCAAGCAGTTGTCACGCAGTCGTCACAGGCGTGATGGCTTCCGCATTTGGGGGGTTGTACCCCCCTGGTATCCGGGGTCCTGGGGGGAGTTGATGTCGTCGCTTAGGTTTTCACTCACCCTTGACTGGCAGACTAAGGAACCCAAAAATGAAACCTATGACCTTATTTCTCATCAAATATTCGAGCATTAGTTTCGAAGTCTAGCTGTGCATCGGAAGTTTTTCGGCAAGTGCAAGTGGAAGTTCAACTTGAAGTTCAGGTACTCCCCAGCTTTTTGTGAGTCGGATCACTTGGCTGTGCACCTTGCACTCACAATTCAACGGTGTTGCTCTTGCGTCATTGTCTTGTGCTAAGCATAACTGTGATGATTTTGTATGATTTTGTGCCTCGTATGGTCGCACCTTTCAAAAAAAAAAAGCTAGCCTGATTGGACCATCAGATGTGCTTCAAAGTCATTCGGCTGACCCGGCCATGCCTTTCTGGATACCGTCAATGTCCAGTAGGGCTGCCGGGGTTGTGCCGTAGTACTGGAACAAGAGTAGGATGACAGATGTCAAAGTTGCGATTCAATACAATATTTCTTGGACTTCAAGTTCAACCTTGCGAAAAACTTCAGGTCGTCAATTCCATCTCCCCAGATAGTACTGATCGCGACCTCGATAGCCACGAAACTAAAATATTTGATGAAAAAAGAGTTTATAGAAACCACGTGGTTGCCGCGGGAACGCGCTGCCTCTCGAATCGAGTTCATCTACGAAGCCAGGCTTGCATCCAGTGCGATAAATTGGCATTGAATTCAGATTAATGAAGGAGCAAAGCCTGAGCTGACGCGGGCGCCTCAAAGTAAATTGGATTGCTGTCACAGTGTTTGAAGAAACAATAGGACAAAGCTGTGGACACGAGTGTATACTGCGGCGCACGAGGACAAGACGTGTACGTTCGCGGGAGTGCCTGTGCTGGGCTGTGGATGAAAGAGAGAGAAAGGGAGAAAGGAAAGCAAAGAAATCCGAAGGGGATACGGACAAAAGCGGAGTATACAACAAATGAGCGTCACGAGTTTTGGCGTCTCTTGTTCCCAACCTGGTCGCTGAGCGCCATGTCCTTCTTCTCCACCCCGCCCTCCACACCGACCCCGAACCGTCTTCGGCGTCGGGGCTTCACGGTCCCCACCACACCCCCGAACCCGACAGCCCGCTTCAGCCGACTTCTGACATCGGTGCTGGGCTCGCCGTTTCTGACGACGACGGACATGGCTTCTCTTCCCCCACACCTCGATCTCATCGATGGCGACGATACCGCCGTCCCCCGCGCAGACACCGTCACACGGCCCCCGTCCCCCGACACCACCGAGCTCCTCTATGGCTTTGAAGTCGTCCACCGCGAAGACGGTGAGGGCGACTGGCCCTTCAAGCGCTCGCCTTTTCGCTCGCTTTTACCACGCATCTGGGACGTTCTTTCCGCATCGCCGCCTCGCAGGCAGTCCCCATTCTCGTACAACTACAGCAGCAGCTCTATCTGGACTCAAAAACAGATCGACTATGCACAGTTGCCGCCACTTGATGGAGAAGAGGGCGAGCTCATTGACGACGAGGCCTGCTTCTTCTGTCCTCCAGTCCGCGCTATTACCGGTATCGGTGCGTAATTTTCTTTTTTTCGACGCAGAACTGCGGCGTTAGTTGTCTCGGCCTGAAGGTCGCCGACTTTCGGTCTCCCGGTTTGTCGAGTAATTTCGACCTGCTGCGTGCGACCGATCGGACGGTCTAGTTTTAGCTTGGATAGTGTGTTCTTTAATGCCATTTGCTAACTCTTATTTCAGACATTTTGACCTTACTGCCGCCGGAACTTGCGCTGCACATTCTCGCCCTCCTACTCTCTCCTGCCCGGCCAAACCCCAAGTCGTCTGCCTCTACCCTCCTCGCTGCCATCACCGACCACGCCGAAGAAACCAACACCGCCCTCCACACCCTGCTCGCCTGTCGCAGTGTCTCCCGCAAATGGGAGCGTCTCGCTTCTGATAACGCCGTCTGGCGTGCCGCATTCGTCGGTCGCTGGGGTGCTCCTCCTCATCCCCCCTCGATGCCCGTCTACGAGCCCCCGCCGACGCCCCGTCGCCAGAGCAGCATGTTCGAGCCTCGCATGAAGAAGCTCCCTGCTTTGCCCCCAGACGAGACCGCCGTCTCCTCCGCGCCGCTCGCGACCGACTGGCGCACACTATACCGCGCCCGCCTCGAGCTCGACCGGCGCTGGGAGGGATCTCCTGACGCGCAGTGGGAGCCGCGCGCAACCGCTCTCGCGGGACACGCTGATAGGTGCTTCACCCGCCAATTACAATCAATTGAAACTTATTTTTCTCAGCGTCTACTGCCTGGAGTTCTCGCGCACGCACATCATCACCGGCTCGCGCGACCGCAGCGTCAAAGTGTGGGGCCTGAATTCCGGGCGCCTGCTTGGCACGTTCTCGGGGCGGCACCGCGGGAGCGTGCTGTGCCTCAAGTTTGAGCTGGAGGAGGTGCCGGGCGGTGCGGGGCTGTTGCACGGGTTCCTGGTGACGGGGAGCAGCGACTGCAGCGTGTGCGTGTGGGACCTGTGGACGGAGCGCGCGGGGGAGGACGCGCCGGTGCATGGGGAGGTGCGGGCGGTGCTGCGCGGGCATGGCGGGGGTGTTTTGGATTTGCGGATTGACGAGCGGTGGATAGTCAGTTGGTGGGTCCCATTTTTTATTGCCGTCTTCGCACCGAATTGATGTTTTCAATAGCTCCAAGGACGCGGCGATTCGCGTGTGGGCACGCGATACGCTGACGCTGCACCGCACGCTTCGTGGGCACGAGGGGCCCGTCAACGCTGTTGGGCTGCAGAGTGGCGATTACTCGGAGGTCGGCGACAAGAACGACGGGCGACACAGCGGGCGCGTTGTGAGCGCGAGCGGCGACGGCAAGATGATCCTGTGGGACATTGCGAGCGGCGAGCGCGTGCGTACGTTTGAGGGGCACGACCGCGGGCTGGCGTGTATTGAGTTCAAGGTTCGTTCTCACCTACCCCTCTCCTCCTTCCTTCCTGGTATTGATATATTGGCTGCAGGAGGACCTCATCATCTCCGGCTCGAACGACTGCAAGATCAAGATCTGGAGCGCCTCGTCGGGCGCGTGCCTGCGCACGCTCGTGGGGCACGAGGCGCTCGTACGCGCGTTGGCGTTCGACGCGGCGAGCGGGCGGCTCGTGAGCGCGAGCTATGACAAGAGCGTGCGGGTGTGGGACCTCGGCACGGGCAAGGTGCTGCGCGTCGTGCGGGACAGCCATACAAGCCATATCTTCGACGTCAAGTTTGATGGGCGGCGGATTGTGAGTACGTCGCATGACCAGAAGATTGTGTTGTTGGATTTTTCGGCGGGCTTGGGGGTTGATGCGGGGTTGTTGATTTGAGCGCGCTCGGAGGAGTGTGCAGCCAGACGCAGGAAACGGAACAGAAGACAGAAGAGAACACAGACCAGGAAAATACGCGCGACCGACCCGACCATTTCATTTCATTCGTCCTCCAAATCCCAATCACCATCCGACCTTGCGCAGAGGCGGACCCACGCTCTTTGTTTCGGTTTCTGGCGTTTCGCATCTATTCGTTCGTTTGATTCTTTCTTTTACCTCAAGATTCGGCTTCTTGGATTCGGACTCGGACTCGTGTATACCACCCCAAAACTTAGTGTAACAAGCTTGTATATTGTATTAGTGTAACAACGTAAGAAGCGATCTGTATTTATTATCTCCTTGGTTCTGTGGAAATTCTCCCCGGGGGCGGAGAGAGCTAAGAACGTTCTCGAGTCGATGTCGGAGTCGAGGAATGAATTTGGCGCCCAATGAAAGTCATAAGCGCCGACGACGGGAACGGACACGTGTTCGAAGCAACAACAAACATCGGTTGAGCTTGCACGACGCGTCTTGCCGTCCGCCTCTTTCCTTCTCGCACAATCGTGCCTTTCGAACGCGAGGATTACGTTTCTTTCGCGATCGGCAGCTTCAGTGACGCGACTCATACCGGTAAGTGATCATCGAATTGCACTTGAACTTTCGCCCCAGAATCGCACTATCGACTATGGAGAGCCCTGGAGTCGACGACGACTCTGGAAGCTTAAGTCTAGAGGTCGTGCTCTTGTTCATCGATAATCGTTGACACAATCGCCAACAGAATCACTTCCACCAAACTTCCACGGTCAGGGAAGTTGAGGTCGATTGTCGCACGATTCTGGTTGAAACGAATTCCACAATCCGTTGCGCTATCTGTGCCAGAAGTGAGGCCCAGCCGCGTACTCTAACCCCCATCGAATCTCACGACGAACGGAAGACCTGGAACGTCATGGATCCGTGGTCGAAGTCTTTGCGTGGTGCCGACTCCGGCCGTACTCTTCCCTCTGTCAAAGGTGGCTCCAGCAAGCCGCGTCGATTCCCTTTGGCATCCGTTCCGTTAAAGGCCGCTCACCCTCGCGGGCCTCCTGCTGCCCCCGCTGCCGCACCTGTGGCAAGTTTACCATATGACGCGGCTCCCGAGTCTATACCCACGGAAATCGCAAACGGCAAGTCGAATTCATGCTCGAATCGCTGTTATGGCGCTGACAGAGACTAGGAAATGAGAAGGACGACGGTGGCGCCGTGGAACTTGCTCCTAACTTACCGCCGAAGAAATGCGCGGTTGAGATCATTGAGATATCGTCCGATGAAGACTACGAGCCCATCCCGCCTAGAAACATTTCAACGTCCAAGTTGCAAGTAAAGATTCGGGAGCTGGAGAAAGTGTGGTAAGGTGATACCCACAGCTGGCCGGTACTTATTTTGCGCCGTAGGAAAATGCTCGCATCAAAGCAGAGAACAAGGAGAAGGAGAAGGCGCGCCTGCAGAAGGAGAGCGAGGAGAAGAAGAAACAGCAAGCAGTTGTAAGCCTGGCACAAAGTTCTGTCTAGGCTTGGAATCTCACGAAAGTCCAGGCAGATGATTTGGAGGACCAAATCTCGTGCGAGCTGTGCAGTTTTAAGTTGCGGACTCCATTTATCCTTCCGGATTGTGGTTCGCCTCCCTCCTGACCGCACTTTTGCCATTCCTGACTCGTGGTTCAGGTCATACCTTTTGTCAAGAGGACCTCGGAAGTTGGGTTTCAATGGCTGTCAAACAAAACCAAGCGGCATGTCCTTCCTGTGCTCTCTCAATCTACTGTGCTTAGGAGCTTTCAGCTGACATGTCCGAAATGCCGGGAAACTGTCCACTCTAAACCCGTCCAAAACTTTGCTGTGAGCGGTTTAGTCCGCGCGGTTGCGGGCCAGGCCGGCGAGGCCAGTCCAAAGAAGCCAGTCAGGAGTGCTGCCAAGCCCTGGAGTCGTTTCTTTCCCCAATAAAAACTCGAATGGCTGCAGCGACGCAGTCAACAATATCTTGAATCTTGAATCTTCTTCCATCTGTATGGTGCGCACCGCTTAGTCACCACCAAAATGTGACTAGTCCCAAATCCGCCGAAGGCCAGATTTTTTTTTTTTTTTGTGTACCTCTGTGACGACCAGGGGGCCGAATTTATCCACCCTTCTTACACTGCTACACTTCCAGTCCTCCGGAATTTTAAAAATGGGACAAGCGACCAATAAATATCAGTGAAAAGGTGATGCCACGGATCCAACATGAATCGGCACAAAGGCCAGAATAATGTATTAAAACGCCCAGCAATGAAGCCGAGACATGTTACAAGCAATCTACAAGGCTAAAAGTGGTATCCCCAATGGTTTTGGTGAGATATTCGACCGGCAGGAGGCCGATTTGGCAGGCAGTCCCAATTTGGGTAGGCAAACTTTTTATAACTCCTTAATTTTGAACTCTAATGAAAATCCCTCTTGTAGAAAGATTGCTCCTGCTAAAAGGAGTCGTTTCACAAGAGGGATAAGAAATAAGTTTTTTTTGGAGGAGCAGTAACAGTTGTTACAAAGTAGTGGTGTCTAAGCGGTGCGCACCATACATCCGTAGTTCCTTTGTTATTTGTTGTAATATGGTTCGATTCGAGCGAAGGGCCCATGTCTAAAATGAGTTCAAAATGTTGTAAAATGCCACTAGTTCAACGTGGTAGGCCGGGCTGCGAGGTCGGTTTGTGGTTTCTCGGGGTGCGCCTTGAAAGTTTTTTGGGAATGACTAGCTCTGAGGAAAATTAGTGGATAGCTACATGCAGTTCTAGCCCAATTGCTGAAGCTTGAACTATACGCAGTTAGGTAGATTGCAAGTCGGCCGATAAACCAGAGTCTCATGCAACTAAAGCAGAAGCAAGTAGCTAAAAAATAGCTCTGCTCAGACGGCTGAGCCACTTGCAGACTGCCCGGGGAACAGGGGTGAAAAGCACAGGACTTTGAGGCGAGAAGCTACGACGATGGTTGAAAAGATGTGCTGCAACCCACAGATTCCGCAGCCAGACAGATTTCGCAGCCAGGAAATAATGTATACAGATAGCATATCTGCTCAAACTGAAGGTTGAGGCGCTGACGATGTTTTGGTAACATTCGTGATCATGAATAGAGGCATGTACGCCGCTATCAGTGCCCCGATGGATAGTCTAGGAATGGTCAGGTCTGAACATGATTCAAACAGAACGCAACTCACAGAAGGCTCCCCAACGTTCCTGATCCACCACCTTCCTTCGCACGCAAAGGATGTACGTTGATCGCGCTGCTAATCCCAAACAGCACGGAAGGCCATGCAAGGAAACTGCAGACATTCGATGAGAGGACCCTAATTCGCAAAAGCAATATACACACCGATTCCGTGTCACCATAATCAGACCAGAGAGGAACATCCCTGAGGTGGCGAGCCCATCTGCGCCGGAGTAAATATTGTCGGAAGGGACATGCAAATGCAAAACAAACCAAAGTTTTCACCGTACCAAGTGTTTGGCAGTTTGAATTTCGTTTCGAGAGACGGGTCTCTGGGGTCGTCGATGACTTTGGACACTGACATGGCGAACTCGGAGGTAGGGAGTACGTGGCTGTTGATGTATTGATGAGCCATCAACCATCAGCAAGCGTGACCACTGCGTGACCAAGCACGCACAGACTCTTTTTGGCAGTGTTCGCCCTTAAGGCCTTAATTGAGGTTTCGAAAATCGTTAAGCCTTATAGGGTTAAGGCTTAACGTTAAGGCCTCCAGCTAAGGCCTTAAGCGATAATTTCCCACGCTCAGTAAGGCGGGAAACCTACCGCCATGCGTCACCGACCAAGGTTTGAGCTCAATCCTGGCCAGTATACACATGCATATACCAATTATGCTTGCTGTCTCTTTTTTTCTGCTTGAACATGGGTCCATCGGATGCCCAGACGGCGCTCGGTCATCTCGGGCGAGAGGGTTAAGGCCTTAATTAAGGCTACAAAAATTTCTGAGAATCCTTAAGGCTTATCTTAAGGGCTTAATAAGGCTTAACGCCGTTAAGGCCTTAAGCCTTAGGGCGAACACTGCTTTTTGGTCTCGACTTTCACTTCCGCTGATTTTTGGTCACGGTTGTCGAGGAGCGGACGATTGGCGGTGAAGTGCACACCATACCATTAACATGCATGCATTGCATCAAGAAATACTGCCCCCCAATGGCGTGGAGTTTGTCACCAGCCTCAAATTGACTCCATCCACTTTGCCTGTGCCTCCAAGCGGCAGAGTTTCTTCCGCAAGGACACTGTGCAATTTAGTAGTGGCCCGTTCGAACCTCCTTCGAATCTTCGAGGTGTGTGAAGAGCAGGCCCCTTTTGCGTCGCAGGCGGAGGAGGGCAGAGATGAGCGAGTCAGAAAGGGAACGGAAGCTGTAGAAGGCGAGGTCGAGATGGACACGGGAGGCGAGGGTTTTGTTAACATTTCAAAGGTGATTCGAGTACTTGCAGATATGGATCGTCGTTTATATGTCTTCATCCTCTAACTCGACCATGTTTTCCTCAGTCTGCGAGCCTTAAAAGCGCCGTGTATCCTCCCACTGTCACTCGGATTTATTTTGTGCGAGAGCATTCGCTCCATGGAATCGTTACTGGCATCGAAGGCATCCAGATCATGGCGTCGATTGAAGACAAACTGGACCGCCTACTTATTTCCTTCAAAGATGCAAAGGTTGTCTCCAAATGCGCAAGTCTCTCTGCAGCATACTTATTTTTTTTCGCCCTAGATCGCCCTCATGGAGTGGTCGGACACAGTCCACGATCTGGTGACCGTCTCGATTCACACCTATGAGCGAGCTCCCCAACTTGTTCGTTTTCATTCAGAGGTAGAACATATCTAATCTTGTGCCCAGATATCCATGGACTCCTCATCATTCCATGCAATGCTACGCGTGGATCCTGCCTCCCGTTGTGCTGCACTTTCTCTCCCGAAGGATGCGATCGCCATTTTACCTTTTTATCAAAGCCAGGCCGACTTTGATGTCATGGAGCAGGAACAGGCACTCGCTAGAGACGTCCCATACTCACCCAGTTTCATTCTGGATCTTCCAGGCAGCGTCGACGAAAACATGAGGAACGTCATTGATTTTGCATTTCTTCCCGGCTTCAACAATCCCACAATGGCCGTCCTCTTCCAAACCCAGCAAACATGGACCGGGTACGTGTCCCTTACCCCTCGCATTTTCTTGTCTCACCCGCGATATGAAGTCGCTTGAAGGAATTCAAAGACACCGTCAAGCTCGCCATCTTCACGTTGGACGTTGTCAGCCAGCATTATCCCATCATCATGTCCGTCAGTGGGCTCCCTCACGACTGCATCTCGTTGCTTCCATGCTCTACATCCTTGGGCGGTGTGGTCATATTCACGAGCAACTCGATAATTTACATCGATCGCTCCTCACGCCGTGTCGCGCTCCCCCTCAACGGCTGGTCAGCTCGCATCACCGAAATGAGCATGCCTCCGCCTGAGGATCCGACTCGGAATATCGCGTTAGAAGGGTCGCGCGCTGTCTTTGGCGACGACAAGACAATCCTTGTGATCCTCAAGGACGGCACCGTCCATCCCGTGGAAATCGTTTCTGACGGAAAATTGGTCACGAAATTGGTCATGGCCCCTCCGCTGGCGCAAACCACCATCCCCGAGGTTGCCCGTAGACTGAACCATGAACTCGTATTCGTCGGAAGTTCAGTTGGGCCTTCAGTGCTGTTCAAAGCTGCGCGAATAGAGGAGGAAATCGAGCCGGACCAGGACGCCGATATGCACGCTGTTGCGCAGGTGGATGAGCCTATGGACGTGTATGATGACGATGAAGGTGCGTCTTGACCCGTCACGAGATTTACAGAGAGTTAACATGTGCATCCCAGACATTTATGGTCCGTCCAAGGCGCAAGACCCCGTCTCAAACGGACTGAAGATCGCAAAGAAAACGCGGACTGTTACTCACCTAACCTTATGCGACACGATTGAGGCGTACGGGTCGATAGCTGATATGACCTTTTCAATTGCGTGGAATGGGGTACGTCTCCGATATCTTCTGGTCCGACTTTCCTAACGTTTTTCTTCTGGCAGGATCGTCCGGTCCCCGAACTAGTGGCAGCCACTGGAACTGGACCACTTGGCGGGTTCACTCTATTCCAGGTGAATCCTTTTGTGCTTCCCGATATTTGTAGCTCATTCGTCGTCGTAGCGCGATCTTCCTATCCGTACGAAGCGTAAACTCCACGCAATCGGAGGGGCGCGCGGCATGTGGTCTCTCCCTATCCGACAGCCATTGAAGAGTGGGAACACTCTCGAACGCCCCCTCGATCCATTCCAGACGGAGAACGACAGTCTCATCATCAGCACAGATGTTAATCCTTCCCCTGGCTTGTCGCGGGTGAGCCATTTCCCCCCTTGTTAACCGCTTCAATCTCGAACTTGACCAAATCCTCAAGATCGCGCACCGTGGACCCAAGAACGACATGACCATCTCCGTTCGAATCCCAGGGACAACGATTGGAGCGGGCTCATTTTTCCAGAGAACTGCCATCCTCCATGTCACCACCAACGCCATTCGTGTTCTGGAGCCCGGTGAGTTTTCCCGATATCGTTTTCTCCGGTGCTAATCTCGTCGTCATAGATGGCACCGAGCGGCAAATCATCAAAGACGTGGATGGCAGTATGCCTCGTCCAAAGATTAGAGCATGTAGCATCTCCGATCCATATGTAATTGTGATCCGGGAGGACGACTCGATCGGAATGTTCATAGAAACGGACAGAGGCAGAATCCGACGAAAAGACATGTCAGCGATGGGCGACAAAGTGAGCAAGCTTTCGATTCTCAAGTCAAATCTGACATTCGGTCTTCTCAGAGCTCGAGATACTTGACCGGCTATTTCTTTTCCGATTTGACAGGGCTCTTCGACAGTTGTCTCGAAAGTGCCGCTGTCCCCAACAGCGCTGTGAGCGTCGAGAAGAACCAAACCTCCACTCTGTCTGGGGTGGGCTCCGGAAATCGCAGCAAGTGGCTGGTACTGGTTCGTCCCCAGGGCGTTGTCGAGGTATGGTTGCTTGAAGACTGTGATGAGTCATTTCCTGAGAGCATCCAGATCTGGACTCTTCCGAAATTGACTCTCGTTTTCTCCACCAATTTATTGGTCAATCTGCAAAACGTGATCACCGATTCTCATCAACCACCAACTCCCTCGCCTCCAGAGGACCCCCCGCGAAAGCCACAGGACTTGGATATTGAACAAATCTTGATAGCGCCCCTCGGAGAAACATCCCCGAAACCGCATCTCTTCGTGAGCATTCCTGACTGGGATTGTGAACTCGTCTCTTGAACTTTATGTAGGTGTTCTTGCGTTCCGGACAGCTTGCGATCTACGAAGCAGTCCCCGGAAGTGCTTCAGAAGAGCGACCTACATCCGTCCGCGCATCCACGCTGAACCTCAAATTCGTGAAGGTGTTGTCAAAATCGTTCCCGATCCAGCGGCCGGACGAGGCCGATAAGAGTATCATCGCGGAGCAGAGACGCATATCACGGCAATTTATACCGTTTCTTACTTCGCGCCCTTCGGGACATACTCTATCTGGCGTGTTTTTCACCGGTGATCGGCCGAGTTGGATATTGGCGACGAATAAAAGTTGTGTCAAAATCCACCCGTCGGGACATTCTGTAGTCCATGCATTTACTGCGTGTTCTCTTTGGGAATCCAAGGGTGATTTCTTGCTCTATTCAGAGGAGGTGAGCGTTGATTCCATCAGTTTATATATGATTTATCGAGCGGACTAGGGACCGAGCCTTTTGGAATGGCTTCCGGACTTCAACTTGGATACGCCGTTGCCCACTAAATCTGTGCCTCGAGGAAGATCATACTCGAACGTTGTGTTCGACCCCTCAACCTCTCTCATCGTCGCAGCCTCTTCTCTTCAGGCCAAGTTCGCGTCCTTTGACGAGGACGGTAACCGGATGTGGGAACCTGACGGCAAGTGCACTTCTCGTATTCTGGTTTGTTTTTCTCATTCCGGTTTAGCTCCCAACGTTTCGGATCCTCTCTGTGACTGCTCATGCTTGGAGCTGATCTCTCCAGACCTTTGGATTACTATGGATGGGTGAGTTTTTCGAATATGAATATCAGCCTTTGAAAGTCTGAACGCCGTCATGCCAGCTTCGAGTTTGCGACGAACGAGTTTATCACTGCTGTGGCGTGCGTGACTCTCGAGACCCCCAGCACTGAGACAGGCAGCAAGGAATTCATCGCCGTTGGCACGACCATCGACCGCGGAGAAGACTTGGCCGCCAAAGGCTCAGTTCGTGTTTTCAGTTCCTGTCCAATATTGCATGCTTTCTTATCATGCCCATACCCAGACGTATGTCTTCGAGATTGTCGAGGTTGTCCCAGATCCATCCCTCGCACCTAAGCGATGGTATAAACTCCGACTCCGTTTCCGAGACGATGCCAAAGGGCCTGTGACTGCCGTTTGCGGATTTAACGGCTACTTGGTTTCGTCCATGGGCCAGAAGGTATCTACCGACTTCCTGCGTGCGCAGTCAGCTCACATGTAGTTAGATATTCGTCCGCGCGTTCGACGACGATCGACTTGTCGGCGTTGCGTTTTTAGATGTTGGGGTCTATGTAACCTCCCTGCGGACCTTGAAGAACCTGTTATTGATCGGAGATGCGGTGAAGAGCATTACATTCGTCGCATTCCAGGTCTGTAACACTGGCACCCCGATTGGGATTATTTGCTCATCTTTTATAAAGGAGGATCCGTGCAAGCTAGTCATCCTTGCTAAGGACATCACTCGAGTCTGCGTCACGAGCGCCGACTTCTTTTTCGCCGAGGGGGAGATGTCCATTATCACCAGTGACGAGGAAGGGGTGATACGTATGTACGAGTACAATCCAAACGGTAAGCGAGCTACCATGTACCGTTCTCTCCCTCTCAACCGCAATGAAGATCCGGAGTCCAAAGATGGGCGACACCTTCTACTTCGGACCGAATTTCACGGCCAAGCTGAATACCGCACATCCTCATTGATTGCTCGGCGGCCAAAGCTGGACGACGAGATCCCACAAGCCAAGCTCATATGTGGTGCGATTACATTTGCTACTGTCGCGACATGCCTTAGACACCTTTTCGCAGGTTCGACGGACGGTTCTCTCAAAAGTCTCACACCGGTTGACGAAGCAACTGTCAAAAGGCTGCAGCTACTTCAGGGGCAACTTACGCGAAACATCCAGCATGTTGCTGGGTTGAACCCAAAAGCGCTCCGGTGGGTTTCGGTATCTCCGGTGTCGTACCAGCTCTTAACCCACCTCAATCTATGAAGCATTGTCCGAAATGACTATGTGTCAAAGCCTTTATCTAAAGGTATACTGGACGGTAACCTGTTGACCCACTTTGAAGGCCTCCCGATCTCGCGGCAAAACGAAATGACGCGGCAAATTGGAACCGAACGGACACAGATATTGAGGGATTGGATGGCCCTTGCCCCAGGGGCATGGTGAGGTCGTATGTATAAGTAGTTAGCTAATGCTACAATGGGCGATTTAAGTGCATAATCCTACAAAACGTAGTATCATGGTGGTGTTGTAATTCAATCCAGTGGACGAGAAACGAGTATCATAGATGGCAAATGAATAAGTTACTGGGGGAAGAATCGCGCCCAAACGTTAGCGCTATTGGCGACTGTCTTCTTGGGACTGGACTCTCCAGCCTGGCCTGCTACCGCCCGAACAAAGTTCTTGACAGCAAAGTTCTGGATAGGCTTGGAGCGGACTTTCTCGCGACATTTCGGGCAGGAGTACTGTCATGGGCTCATGTGTAAGCGAAGAGACATGTCGGTGAGCCAGAGAACATACAGGAGGGAGAGGGAGCTGCATCTGCTGTTGAAAGGGATGGTACATATTAACGGCGGGTGCGTTGGGGTTGTAGTGCGGATACACCTTGCGGTGCTGTTTAAGGGCAGTGTCGAACCAATTCACAAGGTCTTGTTGGCAAAAGGTATGTCCTAGAGATCAGAGTTAAGCTCAATTGTACGTCGTTTGAGATAAGAGGTATATACCGCAATCCGGAAGAATGAAGGGAGACCACATTTTGGAGCTGCAGACTTCACAAGTAATTTGATCCTCCAAATCGGCGGACTGTCGGGGAACAACTGTTATTTGAGAAAAGGAAAGAAAGTTACGGGAGGCTTACAACGGCCTGCTGTTTCTTAATCTCTGCATTCTCCCTCTTTATGCGTGCGTTTTCCTGAGGATACACGCGATAAGCAATAGGAATGGGTGGCAGGAAGGCAGTTACGCGCCCTCTCCAGTTGTCTGATCTTCTCCTGCAGCCTTGAGGTTGCCACCGTGTTTCTCGGCACAACTGGCTCCTCGTCTTCGTCTGACGATATCTCGATGATCTCTCCCGAGTTTATTGGAAGGTTCTCCTTCCGGAGTCCCGGGTTCTTCGCATTCTGCTTGGTCGTCGTGCGTTTGATAGCCAGGACGTCGGAATCCGTGAGGAGAACCACATCGGAAGCTTGGCGGGTGGGCCTCGAGGAACGTGTATTGGCGGGCATCATGGAAGAAAGCAAGGGATTGTTCAGCCGTTAGGGGAGCGACAAAAGCGGCAAACACCGTGAACACGGTCACGTGAAATCATTGATCGCACCCCTCCTTTCGCGACTTCCACTGCACAAATTATACTACAAGAGAATCGGTCGAGTTGTATGCTAGTAATGCTCCCAGCCGTGCGTGGTCAACCTGATGGGATAACCAAAGGAGGCTCTCTGAATCGGGCACCTGCTCTTCGGCACTGGTGTGATGTCCACAATGAGAACGTCCTGTGCACCGTTATAAGTAAGCAGTGAGAGTGCAGAGAGTGCACATACGGTGATGGACGCGACCCTTCCGCAATCAAAGGTCCCGGCGACCGACGGAGGGTCTCGGCAGCGGACTTCACCCTCCGTGAAGGGAGACGTCGGAGGGTCCCTTCCCCCAGTATGAGACTCCGCTTGGCAACTCGGGCCCCTGCATCCATTGCAACTTGCCTGAGGATGCGGACACGAACGATCGGACAGCATTCCGCGCCAAGACGGGAAAGTTGTAGGTGGAATGGGATGGCGTCATGAACACAGAACACCCCGATGGTAGGCGCGAACAGCTGTATGCACGTTTCAGTTAAATTCAAAGATAAACCAGATTGGTACAGATGATGTAACTCACGTCGCACATGAGAGGCAGCTTGGAGTCTTTTGTATCAACGACCTTCGGACACTGGACCCATTCCTCGGGGCAGCCCTTTACGGTTTCGGATAATGAAGGGTTAGATATGAGCGGCTGCGCCGGCCGCGTATACGGGCGAAAATCCAGGTCAAACGAAACACTTGACAAAGTCAAATTCATTGTTCGAAAACGAAAGATAGGGCACATACGATTCGTTCTTCGTCAAGAAGGAAGTAAGACGATGGCGTGCAGAGACGACGGTGACTGTGATCCGGTAGACACATCTAATGTAATTTCTCGGATTATCGAAGGTCATATGGCAGGTCGGGGGGAGGGGATGTAATCTCCCGTCGTATCGGAAATTGGACGGGAAGACATGCGAAAAGGGCAAACTGTGCGAGCATGCGGACGCAGCGGTAGCGTCATTCCTGTATAGGGTGTCCGTTATGGACAGCAGAGGAACATATCGGTATGCCCCAGGTAGCGGGAGTGTTTCGAGGAAGCCTTCAATCTGCTCGAATAAAGAACAGCGGTTAGAATGCAGTCTCGGAAACTAAAGTGTATGACCTTTAAAACGACGGATTTGATGCTTTCGGTGTGTTGGAAAAGGACTGATCCATTCAACCGCGCGCCAGGTTGGACACGGGGCTGCTCAACATTGTCCTCTTGGCCTAGCACCACGAGAGTAACATTGTCGACGCATTTCATACACATGCCCGTTGGAGGGATTCGCGTGCGCCGTGCAGACTGTTGAAGGACGCACTCTGTCGACCGCGGCATCGCAGAGTACTCGGGGCATGAACGCGAAGGCGAATAGGCAGGCGGAGGCTGGCACTCGGGGAAGGAACACATGGCTTTCCGCATCTTTTGGGGTAGTTCACTTGTTATATACTTTTGCGCAAGACACATGAATGACTCACAGAATGCGGGGCAGCTGCCTATCGGATTTAAAAGTTGATGCTGCGATTCGTTGACGCGCTAATTTCAGTTGAAGTCGCGTCGTCGCTCGAGTAATACGCCTTGAGTACGCCGCAAGAGTTTTGGCAACTATATATATGCATACTTGTGGGATTTATTGCACAGCTGCAGCGAAGTTTTGAAAAACCAGGGTTGAGGACATGAATTCCCGGCTGCCGGGCTCGGTTAGAGGTTCCGTGTGGAGGGTACCCGCACGGTCGCATCTATCAGATAAGATAGCCGAGCAAGCCTGGACCTCGCTTATGATTGCGTGCTCAGGATCGCAGAGGTTTCATACGGTTTCATTGGATTGTAGTAGGCCCCCGGTCACTACCTTATAGTCCCGTCCGCTTTTTGAAAAAAATCCGGGCTGATTTATGCTATGAACTTTGCCGCCAGGGGGCTGATTTATGCACTTTCGGACGAACATGTTCGAAAAAATCACGATTTTTCTTCCCCGGGCGGTTTTTCTCGCTGTTGCGCCGCCGCAGGCGCTTCCTGGGACTGTTTTCGTTCACTTGATGCTCATCGCGCCCCGTTCCAAGTGCAATTCACGGAACATCCCTATGACTCAAAAAAATTTCGCGCGCTGCGCGCGATTTATGCTACTTGGGACGGACGTCGCTGGTTTCGCGACCGATTTATGCACTTTTACGGACCGAGGTAAGGGTCATTTTGGCCGTTGATTTATGCACTTGCGGACCGGCTTACACGGTAGTGACCGGGGGCCTATTGTAGTGTCGCGCAAAGATCTCCGTGTTGCCCCTCAAAACGTCCGAGCACTCGATTCTTGTCAAAGATTTTTTGGATTTTTCGGCTACATATCGGCCGAGAACATTGCGATCGAAGCTCGTGTATTTCCCGACCCATCCACAAGAAGAGCATCCTGGAACACGCAATTGAGAAGGGATGATAGAGCTGGCGCAACAACGTACCGCGCAACTTGAACCCAGTCCTTAAGCAAGTTCAGTGACAACGAGAGAGCGTGAATCGAGGCCTTACCAGCATTACCAATCTGAGGATCAATGAGTTTCAGCCGACGAAAGAGATGGGAAGTGGACTGACCCAACCGGGCTCCCAGTAGACGATCCCGATGCCGTGGCTCCCGGTGAGACCCGCCAGGGCATTCTTGATGTCAAGCACCCACTGCTGCTGTCCTGCCGCGGAAATGGCGATGGAGGGCTCACTCATGGTCACTCCTGAGCAAACAGCGGCCCAGTCGGTCTCAACAACCATTACGTTCTGCGGGCGACGTTAATTCTGGAGTCCAAAGAGTGCTTGGATTGTGAACCTTGCCATATTTGGTGACCATTGCCTGCAAACTGGACTTGAGCGCCGCGATAGTGGCGCCAGTACCTAGTCATGCGGTGAATTTTCGCAATTTTCCGGGTTGTGAGTGCAACAACAAACCATAAAACGGGTATTGCGAGAAGCCCATGACATCCACATCAGCTATCGCAAATTCCCCAGCTATGAAAATCTGGTTGTAGAACGAGCTAACACCTGCGGCATCCCAGCCGTTGGCGAGATGTACGACGGTTTTGACCGTTGAAGACGCAGCGCGCGCCCCGTTAACAGCCGAATGCATCAGCTGCGAGAGGGGGGAGTAGCCGTTGACTGAGATCCGACCGGTCGGCCATAGCATGCCATCGTTTATTTCATTCCCGATCTGCGAGATGTTAATTTAGCACCGAAGCGCGTACATTCAACGTCGAACGGACCTGGATAAATGTAGCCGGGGTTCCCTGCGCTGAGAACGCCGCGACTACACTCTGGGTATAGCTAAAATCGAGCACAATTGAATGAAATATTTATTCATGAGAGTGAATGGGACCGACGTAAAAATCTTGGTGTTCAAGCCGGCCAAGTCCGTAGGCCTGCAGATATTTTAGGCGGAACCTTGTCGGCGTGATTAGGCGAACATACCATCCCGCTGGGATCGCCTGATGACCAGGGTCAGCCCCTGGAGAACTTCTCAGCGTTTGTGAAACAGTGGCCAGGAAATTTGTAACTCACAGGTGTCGGAGTAGTGAAGATCGATAAGCAAGGCCATTCCTGCAGCAACAGCTCTCTTTGCGAGTGCGAGGCCATAGGTTAAGCTATAGTCTGCATTATTTGTGCTCGTCCAGATGCGGATGCGGGCCAGATTCGTGCCGTGCGTAGCGAGGATAGTCTCGAACTTGGTCGAGGACGTCGCAGAGTCGTGGTATACGATTCCCGCATTCTCCAGATTCACGAGAGACGAAAAGTCGGCACCGTGGTACGTCAGTGCGCTGATGCGCGGGACGAGACCAAAGGTCAGGAGAATGGCCGAGAGGGAGAAACGCATGGTGGCTCAAACCGTGAGGCGATGCCTTCTACAGGTTTATATACACGAAAGCCAGTGAGCGGTCCGGTGGCTGGACGTCACACGGAGGTGGTTGGTGAGATTATTCGGACAAAACAGAGGATTTTGCATGGGACCCAAGCCTTCTGATCTCGACTGCAGCGAGAAAACCCGACAAAGTTTCGAGTCGTTGAATGGCACAGTGACCATCATCAAGAGATGTTCGAAGGTTGTGGTCAGGTGCGATTGTCATTTCCTTGTCGGAGGAAGAAAGCGAGCCAGGTAGCCGTGTACTTCCAAAGTTCGGGTGTCTCTTTTCTCTCGCGCAGGCACTATATTTCGAATGGGCCTCAGGGGGAAGGATTGTGTATGCGGTCCAAGTGCCACGGTCCCAAATAACTGCCAGTGGAACGGCTGAATCGGCGAGGCAGCAGGGCGGTTCAAAACGGCAGTTCTGCAGATTTTTACTCCTGCTGGATTGTTCCCCGCACACCGACAGAGGCAAAGTATATGGTGGTTGAAGTTGGGTGAAAGAAGTGGTGAAAGGCAGTGTTGATCTCGCGGATCCGGCGAAGGCCGCTTTCGTTATCGATGTCACAATCTTATCCTCCTCAGCCTTCCTCAGCTCGCTTTCTCAGCAAGAGCGTTCGTAATATCGCGTCAACGGCGAGCTGAAGTCCACTCTATCCCAACTGGCCTAGAATCCGGATCTATCGAGACGTTTAACGAGAATGTCGACAGCGACTTCAAGATTCGACTTTTCTGAATGGCCACCTACTCTCTCCGAGGCTCAACTGGAAGCTTTGACACTCTATGCAACGACCTACGCGCTCTCCCATGGTCTTCTCTATCTCCCTGCCATCAAACCCCAGCCGCGCATCCCAAATTCTGCCATTCATGCGCCGCTATCCGTGTTCCCATCTCCGTTTCCTCGGAGGTTGTTTGAACTGGCTCGCCGGCTTCAGAGCACCTACAACATACTCTATGCTCGCATAGCGACAGATGTCCAGTTTTTGGACAGCGTCATGGGAGCCATCGACGGCGTCGGAAAGGTCGATGACTTCGTAGGACAGCTGTGGACTGGGTGGAAAAGTCTTCGGGACGAGGGCATGATCCAAGTGAGCAGTCGTGCGCAATGTATGTTTTTAGGAATTGACTTGATACAAATAGCCTCTGCAACTGGGATTGTTTCGCTCCGACTACCTGCTCCATGCAGGCTTGAACGACGAACCATTGAGTCTGAAGCAAGTCGAATTCAACACCATCTCCTCGTCCTTTGGAACGTTGTCAGAGCGTACTGCCGCTTTGCATCGGTAATAGATCTTGCTTGTTGCACACCTTTTCTCTGACGAAGATGAGCAGATATCTATATGCTGCGACGTCCTATTACGATGTCTACCCGGACATGAAACCAGGCGACTTTCCTCCCAACAATACGACGGCCGGGCTGGTCGAAGGGCTTGCAGCAGCCCACGCAGCCTACAATGTCAAAGAGTAACTCGGCGTCTATCTTGGCGACGGATCCGTGTTAAATGCTGCTCAGGGCCAGAATACTGTTCGTCGTTCAAGCGGGAGAACGCAACGTTTTTGATCAACGGTTGCTGGAATACGAGCTGCTCGAGAAGTAGGATCGCAACTGGCTTAGGAAGTGTTTTGGCTCAATGCGCTATAGACACTCGATCCACGTAATCCGGCAGACTTTCGACGAGCTCGCGGCCAGCGCCTCTGTGGACTCGACGACCCGCGCACTGTCCATTTCGAACAATATCGAAATCTCCACCGTTTATTTCCGTGCCGGATATACGCCTACGGATTATCCGACCGCCTCGCAGTATTCGACGCGATTCCTCCTCGAACGGTCCAAGGCGATCAAATGCCCGTCGATCGCGCTGCAGCTTGCGGGCGGGAAGAAGGTCCAGCAGGTTCTCACTCAACCCGGGGTGCTCGAACGGTTTCTGGGCGACGCAGTCCCGGCCGCCCACATCGCCGAGCTCAGGTCGAGCTGGATGGGCATGTGGGGGCTCGATGAGGAGGCGGGCGTGCAGAAGGCCCGGGAGATGGCCGGGCGCCTCGTTCTGAAACCGCAGCGCGAAGGCGGGGGGAACAATGTGTACAAGGAGGCGATACCGTCCTTCCTCGACACGCTGCCGCCCCTTGAGCGGCAGGCGTGGATCGCGATGGAGTTGATCGTGCCGCCGGAGGGAACGGGCAACTATCTCGTGCGCGCGGGAAGCGAGGGGGCGCAGAGTGCGGTGAAAGTCGACGTAGTGAGCGAGCTTGGCATATTTGGATGGGCCCTGTTTGGTGGGCCTGACGGAAAGGTGGAAGAGAAGGAGGTCGGCTGGTTGGTGCGGACGAAGGGCAAAGACAGTAATGAGGGTGGGGTGGCTACTGGATTTTCGGTCCTAGACTCGTTGTTGCTCGTCAACGATTGAGAAAGCTCCGTTCATGTAGCGCTATAATTTTCTGCATACTCTCAAGGCCAGCACGATAAGATTGCGAGATCGATAACGGGACCGTTGCCGGATCGGTCCCCGACTGGTGCACCCAACTTCGACCATCGACTTTGCCTGCATCAGACTCAGTGTACATGAATGTCATAGTTTTTCACGGAACGAAAGTACTTTCCCTTCGAGGTCTAACCCTCCTGAGTCGAATTTTCGATTAATTATCCCTTTCTTGGCAGCGACTAACATCAGCGGTTTCCCAGAACGCCGAGCCTGCCGCGAGCTCGTTTTTCCTCGGCGCAGTCGGTGCCTGGACGCGCCATTATCCAGGGACCCCTCTTCGATGGACCCCTCTTCGACCGATTCTGAGAGCGAGCTGCGACGCCGGATAGCTGTCCTCGAACTGGACTTACAGACGACTCAAGCAGCCAGGGAGGAGGCAGAGTCTAAACTCTTGATCCAGCAAAAGAATGCGGACCATGCACGCCATGTACGTTCATCTCCGGGCTAAAGTATCCAACCCTTTAACTTCCATGCATAACAGGCTGCTCGAAATTTCGCGTCGTACGGCCACAGCGACGAGATTATATTCGTACATCCCGAAGATCTCGACCAGGGGCTCATCTATCGACTTTCAAAAGGCCTGGGGCCTACTGCCACTGTCTGCCGCATAATGGTGCGATACAACATCGACCAGTTCCTCCAGCGACCTAGGCTACATCAATGGTTGTCATCGGGCAAAATCTACCGCGTACAGACTTGCCACTACTGAACATGGACTCGCGGATGCTTACACTGTATTCGCAGGAAGCCGGGGAGCAACAATCATCGCGTTTCGAGCTCTTCTTCGACCTGTTGTTCATCGGGATGGTGCATCAGATCTCGGAGGCTGCAGCGGAGCAGCCCACGGGGATTGGGTTCGCGAAATATATCCTGACGTTTGTCCCAGCCTTCAGCATATGGGGAGACGTCCGCGACATTGCGAATCAGTTTGCCAACGACGACGTGACCCAGCGGGCATATATACTCTGGATAATGGTTCTCCTAGTAGGATATTCGAATAACGCGAGCGCCATTGAGTATGGCAAGCCAGAGACGGGATTGGAAAGCGGCGTGTTGACTGAGGACAGCTTAACCTCCATGCGGTGGACTTTGGGATTCTTCTGCGTTGCCAAGCTTTCGAAAGGTAAGCTTGCCCCATTGTCTTGCATATTTTACTTAGTATCCTGACCACGGCAGTCGCACTTTCCCTGATATATTCCCTTTTCCTGCCACTATCACGCACACCTCTATTCTTAAGCACACTCAATGCTATCCCGACCGCAATTCTTTTTCTCGTTGCCATGTTCACTTCACTCCATGTCACAATTGCGCTTGTCTCGATCGGCATCCTGTTGGACTATTTTTTGCGCGTTATCGGTGTGTCTTCTCCCTTCCATCCCCGCTCGACACCTCTTATCATCACCTAGGTGTGCTCTTGTTCAAGACTATGGAAGGATTGGGGAAGAAATACGAGAGACGAAGACGACAACACGAGAAGCGAAACTCTTGTCCGTGGAAACTCGAGGACGACATCAACACACCCGACGTGGAGAAACCGACCGCGGATGAGCAAGGAGCCTTCGAAGATCGTACGGTTACTGTTAACAGCTCGATGACTGCACTCAATGAAGAGGCTCCTCTTGGCGCAATCAAAGTCTGTCAGCGATCCGCTGCCCGGGAAAATTTACGCGTCCCCGGTGGGTCACCAGTCACTGCCTTTGTTAAATTTTTACTTATAAGGCTTCACAGCGATCAACATTGAGCACCACGTTGAGCGACTGGGAGCTTTTGTTACTATTGTCCTTGGTACGGATTCTCCATGTTTCATTTGGCGCTCGTCAAATTGACCTCCTCTGTAGGCGAAATGGTAGTCAGCGTGTTCTTTACGTCGTCGGGTCGAGTCGGATTAAATATGTGTGTTCTTTTCCTTTGCTCATGCGGCTCGCTCATCCTGCACGCAGGGAATCTGGACGAGCTATACTTGGCTTAATGATCGCTTTTAATCTAAACTGGATGTACTTCGAGTCGCAAGCCTGCAAGCACTTCATACATGCTATCCGTCGACACTGGATGACAGGTTTCCTGTTCACCAACCTGCATCTCCCGCTCTGCATGTCCCTCCTCCTCGCGTCCTCCGCCATCAACCGCCTCGTGCTCTCCGCATCCCTGGAATCCGAATTGGGCGGCGGCTTGCGGTGGTTCTTTGGTGCAGGCCTCGGCGTCAGTGTGTGCACGATGGCCACCATCGGTGTCCTGCACAAGAATTTGGACGACCAGGCGGGGCTCACTGAGCGCGCGACGATCCGCCGGACCATCAGCAGAAGATTCGTGCTTGGGATACGATATTTGGCCGGAGTGGCCATGATACTCATCCCACTGGTAGAAGATTTGAGCTCCATTCAGTTTTTGGCGATCTATGTGGGGATAACGGCTTTCTTGATCGTCGAAGAGATCGTTGCCCGTATTGAGAGGAGGGAACAGGATTTAGATACAAGCAGCTCAGCCGACGAGGAGAACGTTTAGAGGCGGGTTTTTTGCTTAGATATAACTTACCCATAGTGATTAAAAAAACAGTATAATCGAGAAAGAGACTACATCTGTGACGTCGCGACGTGGGAAGCGACCGACCTACACACAACTCAGATTGTTTTTACCCTCCTGCTAGCTAGTTGAAAACGCAATCAAAAGAAAACTGCAAAGGCTTGTTATGAAAGTAATGATTCCCATGTCGTCAACTTGATGGGATAACAAAAAGAGACTCTCTGAATCGGACGCCCGCTCTTCAGCGCTGGTGCTATGTCTACGACGAGAAGGTCCTGCGCAGCGTTATATAAGTAAACGGAGAGACATCAGAACACAGTTGACGTACGGCGATGGAAACGGCCCTTCCGCATTCAAACGTCCCGACGACCGACGGAGGGTCCCGGCAACGGACTTCACCCTCCCAAATCAGAATGTTTATATCAGGCGAAGGCAGACGCCGGAGGGTCCCTTCCCCCAGTATGAGACTCCGCTTGGCAATTCGGGCCCCTGCATCCATTGCAACTTGCCTGCGCATGCGGACTTGCACAAGCGCGGGGGACGATCCGGCTCGCGAAACTTGCAGGTGGAACGGGATGCTGTCCTTCACACAAAACACTCCAATGGACGGTACGAACAGCTCGATTTGGCGGGGAGAGATTCAGAACATTTCGATCGGAAGATATCTGACTCACGTCCAACACAGGCGAGGAGCTTGGGCTGGAAGAATCGAGGATTTCTGAGTACTGACACCATTCCTCGGGGCAGCTCTTTACGGTCTCGGGCAGTGAAGGGTTCGAGATGAGGGGCTGCGCCGGTCGCGTATGGGGGCGATAATCTAGGTGAAACGAAACACTGGACAAAGTCAAATTCATTGTTCGAAAACGAAAGATAGGGCACATACGATTCGTTCTTCGTCAAGAAGGAAGTAAGACGATGGCGTGCAGAGACGACGGTGACTGTGATCCGGTAGACACATCTAATGTAATTTCTCGGATTATCGAAGGTCATATGACAGGTCGGGGGGAGGGGATGTAATCTCCCGTCGTATCGGAAATTGGACGGGAAGACACGCGAAAAGGGCAAACTGTGCGAGCATGTGGCTGCGGTACCGTCATTCTTGTATAGGGTGTCCGTCATGGAGAGTAGAGGAACGTATCGGTATGCCCCGGGTAGTGGGAGGGTTTCGAGGAAGCCCTCAATCTGGTCGAATAAAGAACAGCGGTTAGAATGAAGTCTCGGAAACTAAAGTGTATGACCTTTAAAACGACGGATTTGATGCTTTCAGTGTGTTGAAAAAGGACTGATCCATTCAACCGCGCGCCAGGTTGGACACGGGGCTGCTCAACATTGTCCTCTTGGCCTAGCACCACGAGAGTAACATTGTCGACGCATTTCATACACATGCCCGTTGGAGGGATTCGCGTGCGCCGTGCAGACTGTTGAAGGACGCACTCTGTCGACCGAGGCATCGCAGAGTACTCGGGGCATGAACGCGAAGGCGAATACGCAGGCGGAGGCTGACACTCGGGAAAGGAACACATAGTTTTGCTCATCTTTTGGGGTGGTTTCTTGTTATATACTTATGCGCAAGGCACACGAATGACTCACAGAATGCGCAGCTGCCTATCGGATTTACAAAATGACGCTCATGCTGCGATTCGTTTAATTGTGAGGCAACTTCAACTCTCCAGTCGAAGCCCCGTTGTTTCCGGTTGCGAGTAGTCCTGGGGCCCGCAGGCAGTCGGAAGATTTTCTTGACGAGTAAGACGTTGGAGCAGGGTTCGGTTTACATTACTCTGCTGCTGTCCCGCGAGTCGGCCCTTGCGGTGATTACAATCACTTTCGCATGGAGAGTACCCTCGCGCTCTTGAATGTGGAGGTGACGCATCCTGGAGAATCACATAGTTTGGGGATATGGTGAGTTTAGTGGTAGCAGGGTTATTGAACACATGCACGCCCAGAGTCTGAGTCACGATTGCCGCTCCTCAAGGATGGTTTGTAAGAGCGAGTGAGTGTCATTGGACCATCTGTGCTACGGAAAGAGATCTTACTGCGGCGGCTGCCGCTCAAGCTCCAACTGCGCGTGGCTCCAACTTTTTTTCGTGCGACATGGTTGTAAACTTGCTCCAGTATTTTGAGGCGTCGATCGCGTCGCTCAGCCTGTAGATCGTGCACTGGCGGTCTGTTTACAGATGCACATGAATCGGGCATGCTGTCGAGAGATCTCGAGGAACGGTTTCAGTCGCCGGTTGACGAAGTTGGAGAAGGAAGAAAGTACGCAGATAAGTAGATAAAATTCCCTTTCCGGCTCACGAGAGCCTAGGGAGAATGGGGATAGTTCTTCGTGTCCTTCGGCACGACAAGAACTGCCAGTGTTTGGGGTGAGCGGGACGAGGCAACCTAGGTGTTGCTTCGTCCTGCGCAGGGATGTGCGCGCGGCCGGGGGGGCTGACGGGATGCCGTGAGAAGAAGAGGTGAGGGTGGGTGGGACAGAAAGATGTGCTATGGTGAGCCCGGGAGCCCGTTCGGGATCGCGTCGAGGAGAACGAGCGACGCGTCGAGAGCGAAGATGCGCCAGCAGCAACTCTTTGTTGCTGTTGTGCTTACGCTTCGCTGCTCCCGGGCCGGCTCTCTACGTACAATAAAATCAAAGGTCAATACAGAACAGCCATTTCCGCCGAAACTACAGCCAAACCGACCGCCGTCATCACGCCCAGGGGGAATAGGTTCCACCGCGCAAAATCACCCTGCGTAATATCAAGGCGTTCCGCAAACTGGAATGACGACCCTGCCGGCACGTCCTTGTGCGTCCTCCTCACGATGGCCAGCTTCTCCTTCTCGTCTTTTGCAATCTCCTCCTGCTTCTGCTGGAGGATCGTCTTCCACAACAGGCCCGCAAGGCTCGCGGAGAACGTGAAGCTGACGGCGCCTACGTTACTTGCAACCGCAAGTGCAACGCCGGCGGCGCGCGTCGTGTTGGGGGGCATGTCCGCCGCGCGGACGATCTTGGTGAGCAGGATCGTCGCACCGATGTTGGTCCCGGCGAGGTTGCACAGGATCACGCCGAGGACGCCGACGAGCCAGACGGTGGGGTGGACCTGCCGGTTCGTCGCGCGCGCGAGCCAGTGGCCGAACACGTCGATCCAGCCCTGGTGGCTGAGGGCCTCGATGAGAATGAATTGCGAAAACGCAAAAGGAACGAGGCCGAACGGCAGTCGCGGGAGGGCGGTGAAGAAAACAGGGAAGCGAAGGGCCAGCGAGTCGTTAATGGCGCCCCATCGGGTTTTTAATCGTCGCAATGTACCTCCGTTCGCAGAGGGGGACCCTGGCAATGTCTGCGTCTGTGATTCTTTCATAGAGGATGGGTCGACTGTGTGATGCGGATGCGTTCCGACTACGCTTTGCATGCTCATGGCCCTTTGCATGCTGAAGGTGATGTCGTCGTCGGAAACCTCGGGTTTCGGCTCCTCGACGGGAGCCTTGGGACGGATGTAATCCCAGACCAGGTCGAAGATGAACTTTGCCCCGGCAAACGGCAGGGAGATTTTCCATACATCGACGTTGAAGAAGCTGACGACCAAGATCACCTGTAACAAATATGTCAATACGAGGATGTTTCATTTCTTGTGAAAACTATAGATACCACGATGCAACAGAAAAGAAGAACAGACCCGACAAAAGCGGAGACGGGATCTCGAAGGGCCTGTCTGACATCCAGCTTTTCAATGGGCTTCATCTCTCTCGGGATATGCTTCACGTCTCGGAACTGGATAATCAGTGCCAAGTAGCAAACCACGCTGCAAGCCAAGAAGACCAGGATCGTGTACAGGGTGAATGCCGCGAAATTGATGCCAAAACCCTTTTAATAGACAAAATCAGAAATGCAATGCATCGCATGGACCCAATTGTCCGCCACCTGAGCTACGACGACATTTGTAGGATTGCCTACGACGAGGACCATGCTGGCGGTGTTAGCAGAGGCGAATTCAGCGATTAACCAGGGTAGAGGCTCCAGGTTGATTCCACGAGTGTAGTAAATGAGAAATACTGTGCCGCTTGAGAGGTGAATTGATTAGACTAGTACCGCGCAGAAGAAACAAACACTTGCCTCAGTATAACGGGATCGTTTCCGACTAGTGCGCTGAACAGCGTAAGCATGAGATAAAAGTAGAAGTAGAGTCTGCGGCCCCTGGTGCCACCCTTATTGGATACCCAGCAGGCGGCGGCTTGGAGGACACCGCTAATGTCAAGGGTGATCGCCATGTACGCCAACGAGAAGAAGAGGATTAAGACATTGTAAGGCTTGATACCCTCTGCGTGGATTTAGTCAGTCCGAGGCAAGTATAGAGAAGCTTTGGGATTTGTCTACCTGTACCGACTATGCCATCTCGTATCTGACCCTTGCATCAGTATTCATCATTCAGGTTAAGAAAAGCACCGACCTGCGTTGGTCCGAGACATTGGGCAGCCCAGAGTATAGCGATTGTCAAGATGGGCGCAGTTGAGAGGTTAATTGGTATGTGCCTGTGGCGGACCTTGATCTTAACGGGGTATATGACGAAGACGATGGATAGCACGAAGAGGACGAGGGTGACGATGGAGAACCGGGTGATAGAGGCCATGTACGACGCGATCGAGAATGCTAGAAACTTGAAAGGTGTTTTGCATTTGTTTTTGATATGTGGCCACAGTGTGTGTACAAGCGGCAGTCAAGTCAGCGCCTTTCAGTTGTAGTGGATCCTGGTTGACACAGTAAGGTCAGAGTCATAAACAAGGATTCGCTGACCTTCGTCACGGTCCAAGAAGGGACATCGCCACCTTTCAACCACGACTGTCAAGTCCGATCACATAGGGGCGCCAATCCTGAAGGCGGCAAAATGCATATCACAATTTTGCTTCCACGGTGACCTGCAACGCGGCTGGTACTAGTCTCCGGGATACCTAGGTTTCCCCTCTTTCAACTCTATTCGAGCGTCGAGCTCGAAAATTGGAATGGCGTCGCTTCACCGCCGTGTTTTAGAGGCCCGACTGGGAGCCCGTAGCGCGCCGCAACGACCTTCCCCCTCCCATCGGCACAATGGACCTAGCGCACCCTGGTAAGTTCATTGCCTCGTCACACTCAGAGGGATATCATATTTTGTTCCAGGCCATGGATAAATCTGCACGATGCGATCGATCCAGTCCAATTGGCCTCTCCTGCTCCTCCAGTGCCTGAGCCCTGTGACCATTCGGCTTGCGAAGGGAATTGCTGGAAAGGTATCCTTATTTCGTCGAGTGAACCCAATACTAGCATTTATATTCGCTCTCCAGGATATCCTCAGTCAAGATTTCCGAATTGGACGCCGGCACAAGTCCGGAGAAGCCGTATCCACAGCGCTATAACAGATTACGACAAGGACGAACCCTCGACGATTCTTTATGTCGACGTAGACTCCAATGGCTTCTTCACGGACTCCGGAACATTTGTAGCCACGGAAGATACTAAGGAAGAACTTTGGAACACGCTAGTAAATGAGGATTCCCAACGACCTGAGAACATCCGGGTCCGCGCGATGTTCATTGACCGTATGAGCGGTCCCGTTTTAATGATGCTGGGGGCAAAGTATGTCTTCTCTTTCTTTCTATATCTTCATTCCCTAAACTTCATTTCAGATATAATATCGAGCCCTTCTTTTTTTCCTCCTCGCTAGGCTGGATACCTTCCCGATACGAGGAGGAAGTTCGGCCAAAACAGGGGGATCGTAAGGAACCACTCAGCTCGAAGCCTTGTTTCTCAAGCTTTCGCAGACATTACTATCACTCTGACTTTTCTTCGACCCATGAACCATCCTGCGTCATCCCTTCACACCTTCCCCAGTAGCTCGGCTTCCAGTACCATGACATCTCGCCATGAACTGCAAGGTCCGTTAAGCTCATCCGCCGCTCCATCACCGGCATACTAACATTGTCCATGTCAACAACCAGACCAGGTGATAGACACTCAAGCGCCGCTCTTCCTTCACTCCAGTAAGCATTCCCATTCCTCTCGGAGTCTTATTCACGGCGTGTAGGCGACCACTACCTCATCCTCGACCTTCTGGCCGTCCACCTCATCCGAAGCACGGACGGAAATACCATAATATCCTATCACAACTCTGACGCCGATGCGACCTCTGCGACATATCTTCACGAGCGCATTCGTTTTGCCGGTAAGATGCTCGCCAAGTCCAGCATCCAGGGTCTCATCGATTCATCCAGGGCAAAGTGTGTACTGGCAAAGTATCTTCCAAAAGTCGCCCGACCCGACTTTTGTTCTACTGACATTCATATGGCATGCGTGCGTCCTACCACATCCATCAGTATCTCTATATTGAACACATTACAGCATGTACGCGTGGGACGAAAGCCTGGAGCTTCTTTACGCACACATCTGCTACATTGTAAGCTTTCACAATTCCCTCAGTTCGATACCCTCCTCACCGTGCGCAGGAAACCCAAGTCCTTACCACATCCGACCTCGCCCTAACGCGCGAGCTACACATCATCCGCGCGCACCACCTGCACTACTCCGCACTGCTCTCGGACTTCCGCAAGGCGGTCGACTTTGTGCGAGACACACCGAACCCCGCGATGGACGCGCTGCCCAAGGAGGAGCGCCAGTTCAGCCGGCGGCTTCTCGAGAAGGAGTGCAAGAATCTTCTCAGTGAGATCAACCGGCTCGAGATGGGGCGGAGCATGCAGGACAAGCGGCTGAAGAATGTCATGAATTTGGTTTGTAGCGCGACTATCTTTACTGGATGTATTTACCGATACTGTGATCTTCCAGGTCTTCAGTTCCGTCAATATTGGTGATAGTAAACGCATGCAGCAGCTCACCGAGGCGGCCGTACGTGATAGTGCCGGTACGTCGAGATTCCCTTTGTCTGCCAATCGCGCGCTGATCTTGTTTTTCCAGCTGTAAGTTTCGGTCGATGATGCGTGCCAGTCGTGACTTGACAATATCTTCAGATGAAACAAATTGCGTACCTGTCCATGATCTTCTTGCCTGCGTCCTTCATCGCTGTGAGTCTGCCCAAAACCACATCTGCCACGAATATTAAATCCTTTTTGTTCAGGGAATTTTTGGAATGAACATCAAGGAGCTCTCCCCTGATACGCACGGCTCGCTGTCTCACTACTTTGAAACCGCCCTGCCGCTAACGCTCGTCACGGCCTGGGTTGTGATGGCATTCAACAGCAAACACCTGTTGGGGCAGGATGCTCCGATGTGGATGCGGCTTTTCTGGCCGGTGTGGTTGGTCCGGCGGATGATTCGGCAGAGGAGAGGGCGAGATCGGGCGTACGATTTCGACAAGGGATGGGAGGATGAGGGTTTGAAACACTGAATGTATTTATTTCATGGAGGTTTATCGGGGTTTTATGAGCAACAGCTACTACCGTCCCGAAAACCGAATCAAGAAAACCGTAAACATGAACAGGAAAGTCACGATCAAAACTACGAGCATGCGAATCCATGTCGAGGACCAGCTGTTTGCGTTGAGAACTTTCGTCCGTGCATGCGTCTGGTGCATGTGCACAGAGTTTTCCTCGAGCTTCGATTCCGTCTCCTCGACCACTCGCTGATCAGCGGCCAGCAATTCGCCAAAGTGAGCAGCATTCTGCTTGAGCTGCGTTGCCATGAGATGCATTTGCTCGGCCATGTCTCTTTGGTGCGCATTCGACTGCTGCAGAGAACGCGGCTCCACTGCGGTGGTTGTGGATTTGGTGACTGTAGAAGACGGCGGGGAAAGCGCTGTCAGAGGCGAGACGCTGGACGAGGAAGACGACTGCACAATATCAGAGACAGAGAAGATCAGATTGTCTGCTGAGAGCATCGCCGACGCAGAGGTATCCGAGACCGACGCGCGCCGCTGCGAAGGTGCTGTTTCAGCTTCCTCTACGGGAGCGGGAATCTGGGGAAGAATAGCTTGTGGTCGCCTTTGTTTTGGAGCCATTCTCTGGCACGTACGTCAGCGTGCGGGCCTTGTATTGACCAAATCACCCAACCTTCTCGAGTTCTTGCATGAATTCGTCGATCCGATTGAGCTTCGTCCGCCAGTCATCATATCTCTGCAAGTGTTTCCTGGCGAGCGCTCAGCTGCAGTCAACTCCATAGTGGCGCAAAGACTCACGGAGTTGGATCCAGGTCCTCCCGTTCTACATTTCCCAGCAATTTTCGTGCGTATTTCACTTTCTGACTCTCATCAGGCGAGATTCCAAAACCGGAGGGCACAGATATAGATACCTGAAGGGTCCCTTGCACCTTTATCCAGGCATCATCTGAGAAGTCTGGCCATCCCGAATTCGACGCAGATTTTTCTAGTCGCCGTAGAAGTCGCCTCAGATTAATTTCGTCGTGAAGGTTTGCGGTCATCGTTGTGGGTTGTGTTTACCAACGGCTTCCCGGCTCTCCCCGGCTTCCCTCCTCGCCAAAAAAATGGTGTTAGAATCTCCGGTTCTCAGACGCAATCGCCGCCATGGCGTACGAGCCGCTGACTTGGGGCTACAAACCGTATCCTTGGCCGTTTGGCCAGCCCAGTATTCTCGACGCAGCAGCGGAACTTCGCGAGCAAGAACGGATCCAAGCGAACTACTGGCTGGATGCTGACCTCGGGGAGGAGGAGCAGGACGATGACGACGACTCCGATTATATCCCGTCTGAGGACGACTCCGGAAGTGAAGAGTACACAAGTGACTCCGACCAGGACTCGGACACGAGTAGCGCCGTTTCGGACAATAGTTATATCAGCGAGTCTGAGCTGGTGTATGTCAAGGCGGATGAACAAACAGCATACCGGCCATCCTCTCCCACACCTTCCCAGAAGGACCTCGAAGACCAGGAGAATTTGGTTTTGCAAATCGCGGAACTGGTAGAAGCAGAAGAGGCGGCTGCTGCTGCGTACAACCCCGACGAAGTCGTCTCTCTTATAACACAATTCTACGAGCTTCTTGTCACCATGAGCCACTGTCCCGAGGGAAGCCTTCGCTACGCGCCCCACAAAGATCCGCCGGTCAACGAGGCGCTCGCGGTACAGCTAGGGTACGACCCCGCCGTCGTGTCCCTCATGCTCCGGCTGCCGTACTTCGATGACAACGTAAACCAAAACCCCGAAATGTATGGCATCATTGGGCGCACGGCCTTTGCAGACTACACAACTGCGTACGATCTCCAAGAGGGCCGCCATCCGTACCCGTACCAGTATCTCGATGGGTGTCCGGACATCGATCCCTGGCTGCTGCCGATCATGCTCCCGAACCGCGACGGCTGGAACGTCATGTTAGACACGCGCCTCGGCGTCGTCCGCGCATATTCCACGTATACGACCCCCTCGTCCACCACCGTGGAGTGGCGCCGGCACGGCGAAGTCTCGGACGAGGATTACGATACGGCGCAATGGACAGAATACAGACGTGTGCCGCTCGTCCCTGCGGCGCGCTACTTCTCGGAACTTATACGTGCGTATCGCTCACTTTCAAGGCTGCCAATAATCAGGGCAGATGCCAACGACCCGAAGGAAATGCGGCATCAGTATTACTCTGACTGGAGGAGGACTCAGGTCAGTATGATCTGTACGCGGATAGTTGGCACGATATTGAGGCGAATGTAGGAACGGGAGCAACAGCAGACATTGTTATCGCTTTACAGCGAGTGCGGATGGCCAGACAAGTGGCGACGAGCAGAGTTTGTTGCTAAATGGGAGGTACAAAAGGACGAGATCGACGCCCGGGCTCGCCAGGCGGAGGAGATTGAGTTTGAGGGTCTTCCTAAGGATAGTAGTTTGTGGTAGTCTCTGACACCCTGCAATGTGTTTTTTTCTTTCTTCTTTGTATCGATATCTGTGACGGTACTTGTATGTCCGGAATTGAAGACTCATAATTGAAGAAGTACACAGAGACAGACAGATCGTTCGCTCAGTAACGTTTGGACACCAGCCAGCTGGATAATATATTTCCGATGCAACGAATACCAGGACACGAGCCAATACGAAGGCACAAACTGATACCAAGACACGAGCGAATCCACTACAATTAAAGAAACCTCCCCCTCAAACCAACGGACAAAAGCTTCCTTTCGAGCTTCAGTAATGCGCGCGCGGTTTGCCTTGTGGGCGTCGGGTGCCTTGCGGGCGTCGGATGCCAGGTGGGCGTCGGCGCCGTGAAGGCGGGGTGTAAAAACTGAGTCGTAGGCAGGTGGACGGAGCAGTAGACAGGGACGCGGATTTCGAACGGCCGATGCGAATTTGAGGAGGCATTGTCGGGTTGCCGTGCGGGCGTTGGAGCCGTGAGGGCGGGATAGAGAAACCGAGGCACGAGCAGGACGGAGAAGCAGACGGGGACACGAGGCCGCAGATTATCATCAGACGGAGCGAAACTCGAGCGGAGGCGTTGCCTTGTGGGCGTCAGGTTGCCTTGCGGGCATCGGGCCAAGGCGGAGGCATATGGTTCCGAACTAGGGGATGCAAAACAGGCAGAAGCGAAGACCGAACCGGAAAGGGAACAAGGGTCGTGCCGTGCGGGCGTCGGGTTGCCAGGTGGGCGTCGGTTCCTTGAATGCGATCCGAGGTACCGAGTAGTAGTTACAAGACAAAAGCAAAGGTTGTGCCGTGCGGGCGTCGGATTGCTATGTGGGCGTCGATCCTTGAATAGTGGGTAGACGGCAGCCCCAGCAAGAGCCGAGCACCGGGGCGGGAGGGGGAGCGCGGCGGAACGGAGAGGCGGGGGAGGTGGAACGGAGAGGCGGGGGAGGTGCCTGCGGGCGTCGGTGCCTTGTCGGCTTGGGTGCTTGCGGGCGTCGGTGCCTTGCGGGCTTGGGTGCCTTGTGGGCGTCGGGTGCCTTGCCGGCGTGGGGTGCCCGAGGGCTCGAAAGAAACCGGTGCCTGTGGGCGTGGGGTGCCTTGTCGGCGTGGGTGCGAGTGTCGGCGCCGAGAAGAGGACGTCGAGACGGGCAGGCGGAGACGACGACTGCGACCAACCTGAAAAGTGAAGGTTAAGTATCGGATAAAAGGAGGACAAGGAAGAGAAACTGACCACAAGCACACTCTTCCCACCAAAACCAAACTCCAGTCGAAGAAAGCCCATGCAAGACGCTTCGCGAGTCGAAAGCGCGTCCGCCCCCCGGGACGGCGTCTTGATGAGTTTGTTGTCGACCACGTACCGCGGCGTGCGAGAGGGCCAAGCGTCCCCAGTCCGCCGCACTTCTTGGTCTTCGCGCCGTGGTCCTTCGGTGGTGGAGTCGGTGGTGGTGGTGGAGCGTGCTGCGGTCAGCCGTCGTCGTCCTCTCCGCGGCTCAAACAGGGCGAGGGCTGGCGGCGCTAAGACAGCGGGGCGACGGGTTGTCGGGCGAGGGAGACTGGACGCCCTGGCTCACCGGAGTCCGCCTATCCGTCGAAGACCGCAGTCCGTCCATCCTGAGAGGCTCGTCTCTCCCTCCTCGGGAAGATCTTGACGCAAACACGATCGCATGGTCGACGGGGGGCGGCGTCGACTGGAAGGTTGGTGGGCGGCAGAAGTGGTAGCAGCGCCGACGAGGCAACGGGCGCTCAAACGACAGCGGGGCGATGCGGTGGTGCGGGAGGGAGACTGTACGCCCTAGCTCGCCGGACCCCACATCTATCCGTCGTGCGAGAAGCCGATCCGTCCCGTAGGTACCGCGGCCCATCTTCTCCGCCTTGACGCGGGCGAGTCTGGAACGGCGGGGGGCGGCGCCGAGAGGAAGGAGGGTGGACGATGGTCGGGGCAAGTCCTGTAATGGCGGGATTAGCGACTACCTAAGACATGCGCATGAAAGTCACATACCTGAACGCAGACAAACTAAGCCACCTCACGCCATGCGGGCTTCTTGAATTGAACTTAGCGGCACTGAAAAAGCTGGGGTTAGCAATGCGGTCGCAAGGACGACGATGGACGGTTACTCACTGCGCGAGGCAGCGAACCGACCGTCGAATCGAAGGGCGCCCGAAGGCTTGAGGGAGATGAGGGGGGGGGAGAAGAAACCGATACTGCTGAGAGGGCGAGTGCCGAGTATTTATACTGCATTCCGCGTTGTTTGCCCGGGCGTGACCTAGAATGAATCAGCTCCACTTTGGGTGACCTTTAGGGGCGTACGGTTTGGAATGCAGCGTCGATCGATCATACCCGCCCCCGGAGAATGCAGGACTGACCTTGCCGGTTCGACCCTGGCGAGGGCTTGAATTGAGAGTGGCAATGGGAGGGGGTGAACTCATTAGGACTAGTATTGAAGCTTGCATTGGTGTATCAACTTGAAGTTGCGAAGGATTGAGAAAGCGCTCCATCGAATGCTTCGGGAAACGTGGACAGTTGACTTGAACTCGATCGTAAGTTGCGCAAATCTTGCGTTGATTCGACGCAGAATACATGGCTTGAACGCCCGTGACGCTGCGTCTTATCGTCGAGTTGCGAGGAGGAAAGAGAAGGTCGGTTGAAGACAGCGTGTGAAACCTTCCGCTTTTGTAAGAAGAGCGTTGACCGTCCATTTTGGGCGTGAAGCCCCTGACCTACGATTCTCGTTGATTTTTTTCCCCGAAGTACATACTGGCTGCATCTGTGCTACCTGTTTTACGAACTCGGGATGGACGCTGGAGCACGGCCTTATTGACACAGAAATCAAAGCCCTAGCTTCAATCTGAGGTCTTCGCTTTCACTTCAGTACCTTTCAGTAACGACCGTGGTCGAACAACCTACACATACGCCATTCTGAACGACAGTCCTTGAACTAGTGACTGCAGTGCTGTCCGTTTCAAAATTTCCTTCACAATAACTGTCCTCTCTTTCATCTGGTCAGACCGATGCTCCTGATTCAGTTGAATAAAAGTCTAATTAGTAAGACTTTCAAACCCCACGGTTACCTGCGGCGCGGTAAGGAGTATGGCGGTCGGAGTGCACTTTTATTCCAATCACTATAAAATGTCTGTTTTCATCGTAAAATGTTAAAAATTCACTTACAAAGTGGAGAAAACTCAAGTTTGTTGACTTTGGGAGTGAGAAGCCTCAATTAGCTGAAACTCCGCCACCAAGTTCAACAAGTGTGTAGTTGAACTCTGAATCTCAAATTTGTATAAACTGTCCATCATCAAAACTTTGTATAAAATGTCTGAAAAACAAACTTTGTGTAAATTTGAGCCGCGGTAGAAATGTGTAAAGTGCTTGGTGAAGACTTTATATAAAGTTTGTGCGGCGGTATCAGTGATGTGTGGCGGTGCTAATAATCACGGATCACTTCGGCGCACTCGGCCTGAGCCCTTTCCCTCCGTCTATCGACTCGAATCCATCCGGGAGCCAACTGGAAAGCATCAAGGTGAGCAGGAACTCCATTCCAAGTCTCATCCTCGGTGATGCTGAGGACCCTAAAACATGTCCTCCATTCGGCCGGTGATGCCATCACTGGTCCATCAGTGATACCGCCGGGTTCAGTTTATACAACGTCTTCACCGAGACTTTGTACAATTCTTCACGACAACTTTATACACTTGAATGACGGCTCAACTTTATACAAAGTTTTTTTTTCAGACATTTTATACAAAGTTCCTCGGACAGAAAGTTTATACAAAGTTTGAGAAGCAAAGTTGAACTACACAATCCGAAGTGTATCAACGAATCGAGGCTTTTCGCTCTCAAAGTACACAAACTTGTGTTTCTTGACTTTGTAAGTTCAATTTCGACATTTCACGATGAAAATAGGTGTTTTATAGTGATTTTAATAAAAGTGCATTCTGACCGCCATAAAGGAGAGCATACCTCCTCGGAATATACGGCCATTTTAAATGTCTTGTCTCGGACAGTTCCAGAAGCAGTACATCTGGACAACGTGTTATATCAACCAATTCAGAGTCTTGCTCAGCAGCTCATTGCACACTGAGAAAGCACGGCAAGGTGCTGCGGAAGAAAAAACGCCTCCCGGTGACTCTGCGAAGCCTCAGTATGAAGCACTTTGGACCGGAGCCATGACGATGGCAATACAGCTCTGCAAGGTCCCTGGCCTCAAGAGAGTCGTTGCAGCCTTGTATTTCGAGCGCTCGTTTGCGCGTCTCGACTCTTGACTCTTCACCCAAAAACGCGTGGTGGAGAAAGTCGTCGGTCGATGGTCCAGCCGCTACGAGAAAAATTGGGCCTCTCGAGATGATTGAAGATATCCGGTGCCTTCGTGCGCGTGAACCGTAGAGTGAATCGAAGAAATTCATCCCGGTGGCATGAAAAAGAGCACGGAACACTCTTTGGCTTTCCGCCCTGACTTCCTGACTAAGCATCGCCTTTTCTGGTACGCAGCATCATTTGATCAATTGTTTCGATCTCGGCTGTGACGCGTTACAGACCATCTTCCTTTCCACCACCATCCAACCACCATCCCCCAATGCCACCATGCCCTCGCACCCTCCGCTTTACCCCGCACCCTCAAGCCACGTCCTCCACACCGACACACGCCCCCGGGGCCCATCGAGCACCGGGCTTCGCATCGCTAACGACGTCGTTTGCGCCTCTCGACACTGTCCCGACGCGTCGAACGCGCTCTTCCTCCCCCTTCGCGCGAGCCGCCTGCGTCACTCCGCGTCCCCGCCCTCATACGACCTCTTTGCTTTGCTTTCTGCCGCCTCACGCTCGGCCTCAACGTCACATTGTAACCTTTTACTTGCCACCCTTGCCACCCATTAGTACCTAGTGCCTAAATGTATCGTATTAATAGTTCTTGAATAATAGTCCTTGAATATTTGAATGTTGCTGCAATTTTCTTCTGCTCTTAGATGCCCCCAAATCTCTAAGTACTTACATGCAATTCGACTCTCGACGCCGATTCCGTTAATTCGTGGTGTGACACGCCGCCGAGATGCCGGGGCTGCCCTAAAAGGGAATCCAAGGGCGGAAAGCGGAAATCTGCACGGAACTGATCGTGTTTACGTGTATTATTGCACTTCTCCTTTCGTGTGCGCGATGAGCACGACTCCCGCCCCCCGCCGTTCCCAGCGCGAACGGAAGCCTCTTCCTCCCCAATCCCCCGGTATTATCATTGTATCCCATTCTAGTGGCCATTCCCGCTCATTTTGTGCCAGATGACGCGCCACCGAAGGGAAAACGCAAGCGCGCAGACTCGGGCACCGACGACGACGACGATGACCCCAAGCCCAAGCGCAAGACAAAGCAGTCCCCCGTCGCGAAGAAACCTCGAAAGACGCGAAAACCCAAGGACGGGGACGACGCGTTCGACCCACAGCAGGCGGCAAAAGAGTCCAAGATAAATGCAGACAATCCCCTCTTCAGTCCGTGTTCCAGCTGTTTGGACTTCGAAATTCACTAACAGTCGATATCAGACGCGATTTTGAACCCTGCTGCCGCTCTGCAATCCACCGCAGAGGACTTTCTCGAGTCATTGGACCAATCTCCCAATCTCGCATTGGCCGAGCTCATTAATCTGGTCCTGCGCGCCTGCGGCTGTAACGAATCTCTCGATGGGGACCAGGTTGTCGACTACGACGGTGTTCTCGACGCTTTGGACGAATTTACAGAGGGTTTGAAGAAGGTGTGTTTCTTGTTCGTTGCCCTGTATATTCTCTCATGTGACGCAGGAACAAGCCCCGACTACATATCCTCTCACCTCCAAGCTCCCTCTCTTCAAAAAATTCCGCAAATCCCTTCACGAATTTTTCGAGCGCCTCATCACCGCCGCCGCGTCCCTCGGCTCCCTTTACACTTCCGATCTCATCCCCACCCTCCAGGCATGGGTCATCGCCATGTCCAGCTCCCAGATCCGCAGCTTCCGCCACACCGCAACCGTTATTGCGCTCGAGCTCGAAAGCGCCCTCTGCGACGTCGCCGCCGCCGTCGAGAAAGAGGCCGAGCTCAGTGCCCGCCAGCGCGAAGGAGAGAAGAAGCGCCGCGCCGGAAAGGCTACCGCGGCACGGGACAAGGGCCTCGACGCCAAGGCCGCTGAGATCCGCGACCACCGCGACAAGCTCAAAGAATTTATCAAGGACTTTGTAGACGGCGTCTTCGTCCACCGCTACCGCGATCTCGACCCCGTGATCCGCTCGGACTGCACGCTCGCGCTCGGGACATGGTTCACGAAACACCCCGCGCACTTTTTGGACGCCAACTACCTCCGCTACATCGGCTGGGTCCTCTCCGACCCCGCCACGCCCGTCCGCCTCGCCGCGCTTCGGGCGCTCACGGGCGTCTACTCGCAGCCTACGTACGCGCCGCAGGTGCACCACTTCACCGAACGCTTCAAGGGCCGGTTGCTCGAGATGGCTGCGCGCGACGCGGACCCGGCTGTGCGCGTCGCGACGCTTGGCGTGCTCGAGCATCTCGGTGCAACCGCGCTGGAGGAGGACGAGCGCGAGCTCGTGGCGCTGTGTGTGTTCGACGCGGAGCCGCGCGTCAGGCGCGCCGTGGGCGGGTTCGTGCGCGCTTGCTGGGAGGAGTCCGTCGACGAACGGCTGGTGGGGCGCACGGGCGCGGTCACGGACGAGGAGCGCGCGCGTGCGGGTGTGAAGGCGCTCGGGGCGGTCTTGGTGCGGTGGGGCGCGCGCCTCGACGACGCGGTCGATGCGGAGGAGGACGAGGACGAAGACGCTGAGGCAGGGGAGGCACGCGCGAACAAGCGAAAGGAACCTACTGCGCTGGTGGGCACGTCTCAGCAGGATCGCTTAGGTCGGGCCGGGCTCGCAGTGGAGGCGCTATGGGATGATGTCGAAGCCGTAAGCGATTGGGAGACGCTGTTGGATGTCCTGCTCCTCGACCACTCGTCCGCGGCGGACGCCTCTACTGCTCGCAGAGGGAAACCGAACGGCAAAGCAAAGGCGAGCGAGGAGGGGTTGGTAGACGAGGCGTGGCGGCTCGAGGAGGACGAGGAAACGGTGCTGATCGAGGTGCTCGTCGCCAGTCTGCAGCACGCCAAGGTTTCTGCTAAGAAGGTGCGTTTTTCGCTCTCGACCTTGTTAAATTTATTCAAAAAATCGCAGGGCGAGGAAGAGACCGTGACAAATGACATTACCCGGGCACTTATCAAGGGTCTGCCACGACTGTTAATGAAATACCAGACAGACCAAAATCGAATTGCAAACGTCCTCGCAATACCGACGCTGATGAACCTCGATCTGTACCTCGAGATGCGCATGATGACTGTACGTGTAATACTTTTCTACCTGATGTTCTTGCCGCTGAACTCAGTGTAGGCCTACGCCGGCCTGTGGGATGATATCACGAAACAGTTCCTTTCACATTCGGAGCCAAAGGTTTTGAACGTCGCAGCGCACGCGCTCATGTACCTCCTCGCCGCAACGTCGCTCTCGAACCAGAACAACGGCAAGATCCTGGAGCTCGAAGACGAGATGTCCTCCGCGCTGCGCGACGCTGTTGCGGGGCGCGATGAGATCGAGGTCGCGGCCTTTGACGAGGACGAGGTGATTGCGCTCGGCGCGCTGTGCACGCGGCTGGCCGTGCTCTGTGGGTTCCGCGATATGACCGGATGGATGGACGAGGACGAGGGCGGGAAGCAGAGCAGCGCGTGGGATATCGTCAGTGCGCTCGTTGAGCGCGGGCGGCTTGGATACAAGGAGGAGGCATTCGTGAGTCCCTTTTCCCCTGTAATAATACGAAAGTGACCGTACTTACTTGCGTGCGCTCGTTTAGATGATCACGCAGGCACTCAAAGTGCTAGAATTGCATATCCTGTGGAAAGCGCGGCAGTTGCGGATCGCGGAAGAACCGGAAGAGCCGACACCTGAACAGGAGGGCTTTCGCGAAAAGATCAAGGAGCAGCGCGATTCGTTGCTGGAGAAGCTCGTCGAGTATGCGGTTGGCACGCAGTCGAATACTTCGGAGGTCGTCACGCGCGCAGTATGTGCTCTTTCATTCCTGCCAGCAATAATATACTGATGATGTAGGCGTTTGCTGGTCTGGTGGATGTTCATATTGCTTTTGGGCCGGCGGAGAAGATGGCTGTTTCGCTGGACGACGAGGTGCAGTTTCGTTGTGCAGGATACGTACAGGCGGAGATCGAGCGGTATGCAGAGACCCTCGTTGAGCCAGAAACGGGAGAGGATGAGGACGAGGATGAGGGCGAGGAAAATGACAAGGAGAGCGGAGATGAGGGCGAGGGCAGCAATGCTGGCGACGAGGGGAAGAAGAAAGGCAAGGGTAAAGCCAAGCCTCTCAAAACGAAGAAGCGCGCTGTCAAGGAGGGTTCGTTGTTGCTCTTCCATCTGCTGCGCGACCTTTGCTGATTCGAGCGTGTAGTTGACCCGAACTCTCCGTCACAACTGCTCAGCGAATACGCGTTCCTTGACCTCATAGTCACGTTCCTGCGGGCCATCCGCGTTGGTGTACTCCACGTCCGGCATACCGCCATTCTCCTCTCCCACTACGGCCGTCTCGGGACAACCTTTGACCACTTTGCTAAATCCATCGTGGACATATTGCGTGAGGAGGGGATGGAAAATGACAATGGTGATGTGGTGGTCGTGGTGATCAATCAAGCGCTGCGAGAGGTGGGTCTTTTTTTCGATCTGCGCGTTCATGCACTTATACAAGTGTAGGCGTTCACCTTGGTCTTGGACGGTATCGTACCAGACGAGACCAATGTCGTGCAGCTTGCCAAGCACCTCGCTCCGACGTTCATTCTTCGCGGAGCTCACCTTACGGTCCTCAAGAAATTGGACACGCAGTACATTGTGCAGATTCAGACGACATCGCTGTCATGGATTGCTAAACGTATTGCGTCCTACGAAGCGAACAGTAACAAGAAATCGTTGCGGGTCGCGGTCACATTTTTCCGAGCATTGATTCCTCTGCTGGCCGTGCTTCAGAGTCGGGACGCTATGAAAATGTTGGTTTGTTGTATATTTCCCAAAGCTCATTACTGATCATCTAAACAGAAAAGCGCACATGGATCAGGTGTTAGCGCAGGCAAAGATCGAGGTCTCTGCTACGTCGAAAGTATGGGAGCCGCAGCGGGCGTATGAGAAACGACTCGCAACTATATTGGCCAAAGACAAAGGTACGCGCTTCTCATCTCGATCCGTTCAGCGCCTCACCTTCGTCTCAGTTCCTGGGGCAAAAGGACGGAAAGCCAAAGTGGCCAAGGCTGACGGAGGTGTGACGAGCGAAGACGAGACAGATCTCAGCGAGGTGGAGAAACTTGTCGAAGATCGCAATACGCCACCTGCAGCGCCCCGTCCTCGTCCCCGCGCACGACGCTTACCGAAAAAGGCGGTCACGGACAACGTCGGAGATGACGATGACGAGGATCAGCCCGCGCCGCCTTCGCCCGATGCCACCACACCGAAGCCGAAGCCGCGTCCTCGCGCTCGAGCGGTGTATCAAAGCAAGGCTGCGTCTAAATCTCCCACCAAGACGCCCGCAAAACCCCCTTCGGAGCGGGATGCCCCCTCTCCTGCCAGATCCGCGAGCGTGCTTTCAGACAACGCGGGACTGGTGACACCTGTAAACAAAAACTCGCGGAAACGGCCGCGGCCAGTCGACGATGACGACGACGAGGACCGTGGCTCAGCGATTGCTGACGATGATATGCCCGCCGCTCCTTCACCGACACCGGCTGGAGACATGCAGATACGCCGGAAACGTGCTCGACACTAGAGATGTGCTTTCTCTCTCTCTCCCTCTCTTTCTTTCTTTTATCATCGGGGAATTCCTCATAACGACCTACTTACGACTGCCCATAATACCTAAGATTTATTTCACTGACTCGCTTTGCATCTGCTCTCGATGTATGTTCACTACGATGTAGGTTACACTGTGTGTGTGTGTAATAACAGAGACACTGAGACTGGCCCAATCCAATAATCGCAAAGGAAATGTGCAAGTTGGCGAACGATGGAGCGAAAACCATAGATGTTGCGCACGTCAATCTTGACTGACCTTGACGTAGTTAACTAGTCTCGCCGCAATTTCCAGAATCATCCAAAGCGCCGAGCAGCGTGTCTTGGTTTGGAATCCCCTCGTTCTCAATCTTGGACTAGACGCTTGGCCGTTTGTCTCCGTTTGTTACGAAGCGCGTTCCGTTCGTTACAAAGGGCGGTCAATTTCAAGAGGTCTCAAATCGCGTTATCGTACACACCCATCAACTTACGGCAACCCTCCCTCCCTCCCCCCAAATATGGAAGTGCCGGCTGTTACCGGGCCCTCGAAAGCGCCTGTAGCCACCGCAGTTTGCTCCCGTATCAAGGGTATGCTACGCTGTGGCCCTTGTGAACTCAAAGCCACCCACTCCCTCACTCAACAGCGTCCGATTTCGACCAATACGATTACGATTTCTGCTGACGAACGCAGAAACGTGACCGGATTACGGAAGTTGATCTGTGTGCACGGTCCAACGATCTGAGACCTCTTGGTCAATTTGCGTATCTCGACAATGCTTTCAGGATGAATCTCCCAATCGCTGTCGCTGTCGCTGTCACTGCTGCTATCGCTATCAAGAGGTGAGCGAAACGTTATCCGTGCACACGAATCAACACACGTGATGAGACCCCCCCCCAAATCGGGAAGTGCCACTGAAATTCCAAAGACTTTGCGGCTCTCAACAACAGCTCCTTGGACGAGTCTTAGCTCTAGAAACCGGGGTATTAGGCTCAGTGCTATCCCCTGGTGACCCCCTCCCCTTTCCACCGACATCCGTGCGCCGTGAACGCCCAACCCTGCCCAACCCGACTCGACGAGGCCACTCTACAGTGTGAATCCAGATACCACCTTGGAACTCATCCTCAAGGACTCTTTGCAGGTCCCACATAGCTTCCAAACCCTGCTGGGCCTTGCTGGGTCATACTGGCCTTCAGTCTCGACATTTCGTCGTCGCAAACCTTTCGTTCTTCGAGTCACTACAGCTAGATAAATTACTTTAGCATTTTCTGTACCTACTTGACTGTTCTACTGTACCAACGAGGCTCTGACCACTGAAATCTGCAAGAAACGGACTGGGACGCATTCGGGGATATGGCCCAAAAGGGGATGGCACAGCCTTGCCACGCGAGTTGATCTGTGTGCGCGGATAACGTTTCGCTCACCTCTTGGTTCGATTGCTCCTGGATATTCGCAAAGCTTGAGTTGTGTTCCAAACTGAACTGGGGTTGGGGGCTGAATAGTTCCGAGTCCGTCTTGGAAAGGGAGTGGAGGCCCCGGGAAGCTCAACCAAAGGGTTGTCCCACGCCTAAAATTTGCGGGATGGGTTTGATCCCCGGAATTAAATAATCTGAAAAGGCAAAAAGTTGCGCAGAGGGTCTTACTAGGTCCTCCAATACTCAAAACCCCCATAGGACCAAAGGCCGGGCCTTACGAGCGCTTTTGTTATTTTTTTGCCCCAAATTCGCCCTCAAAAACTCAATCACTGCGTTGACGGGCTGGCTAAACTCGGATCGGGCGAGCCGGCCTAGCCGTAGCACTCCCACCGAGCCCACGGAGGCGAGTCTAGGCGCCTAGCCACGTGTAAGTCTAGGCCGGGCCGCTTCCCTCCACACGTCTCCACACGAGCTACACTTTGAATTTAAAAATGTAGGCGGCCTATAGTACACGGGATATACACACGCCTCCACTGCGCGGCGTCGAGGGGACCTACACTGGGTGTTGTCTACACATGTTTAGGCCACCTTTACGCAGCTAGACGTGCATAGCCATCGGCTAGGCGCGCCTACACTTTTCGGAGTCTAGCAAGCCCGTCAACGCAGTGAATCACTAATAGGCGGTTTTCCCACGCCTATGCGGCGATATTGGGGAAATTTTTATATGGGCGTGTAGCCCTATGTCGTCGGTCGACGCTGCGTATAATTTCAGTTCGGAAGGGCCAGAAATGAGTGCGGGATCAGCAAGATACGTCAAAAAAATTGGGTTTTGATGGCTTGGGACAACCCTTTGGTGGAGCTTCCCGGGGCCTGGGAGTGGGATCATCCTCTCGTCCAGTGAAGGAGCGGGAGCTCCTAGATTTGAAACCGAACGCGACAACGTTCCAACGGGATAGAACTGGATACGCCACACGGCAGGATCGACGGTGGGCATTGCACCCAGGATAACACAGAGGATTGCGGCTGAGGGGGTAAGAGAGAGTTTGACTCGAATACAAGTTTGGGTCGACCTCGAGTAGGATGAGCTCCCCGGGCGAAGGAATATGGGTCCCTCGGATCCAATTTAGCGAAGGGGCTGCCATGGCTGAGGTCAAGTGGAGTTATGATCGCTGCACTCAGGCTGGAACTAATTTGAAACGGCCTCAGGACCGTCTTGCTTCTGCTTTCGATGTACGTTCAGCGCAATATTTATCCTGTCTACAATGTAGTGTCTATCATATGTAATAACAGACTGAGACTGGATCGAACCAATAAAGGCAAAGCAGATGTGCAAGAACGATGGGAGCGAAAACCTGCCACACCCAAGATGTTGCGCACGTAAATCTTGGCTGACCTCGACGTAGTCTAACTGGTTTTCCCGCAATTGCCAGAAGCACTGGGCAGCACGTCTTGATTGGAAATCTCGATCCTCCAGTTCTCGATCTTCGACTTAACACTTCGCGCATTTTGCGAAAGAGCGTTTAATTGGAGTGTCTCGAGAACACAGGGTCCCAATCGCTTTCACTGTCGCTGTCGCTGTCGCGTCGCTGTCGCTGTCGCTATCTTCGTGGTTGATATTCCAGTCCAGGTCCATAACCTCCTCAGCTAACCCAATCCCGCTGAGGTTTGTGGCAAGTTTGTCGGCATATCGGTAGACCCGCATGAGCTCCCCGCCGGGAAGGACCACGCGCGGCTCTGTTCGCTGGAACTGGATGCGGGACAAGTCAACGATGGAAATGGCAATGAACTCGGATAAGTCTGACCTCTGTCTCTTCGTCGAGATCGCGCACCAGCGGCCGCGGGGTGACATGCACCCAACTACGTTCACTAGCTCCAGGATAGCGACAAAATCTGAGCTGTCGTCCAAATTGAACAGGGGTCGGGGGCTGAAGAATTCCGAGTCCATCTTGAATGGGCAGTGGGAGCATCGCAACTAGATCCTTCTCTTCCTGTGAAGGAGCGAAAGTGCCCAGATCTGAGGCCGATTGCGACAGCGTTCCGACTGGATAGAACTCGAGACGCCAGGCGCCGACGGCGGGGTTTGCACTCATGACAATACCGAACATCGCGGGTGAGGGAGTGAGAGAGATGTTGAGAGGAGTTTGACTCGTGTACAAATTTGGGTCCACCTCGAGCAGGATGAGCTCGCCAAGCGAAGGAATATGGGTCCCTCGAACCCAAGTCAGCGAAGAGGCTGCCATGGCTGAGATCAAGAGAATGCCGCAGATCTGTCACGCTGCACTCAAGCACTGACTCACCGGTACCGCTTGCATCGCTCTGGATGCAAATTCACTACGATGTAGATTCCACCGCATGTGTGTAAAAACAGAGATACTGAGACTGGCTCGATCCAATAAATGCAAAGGAGATGTGCAAATGAGCGAAACATGCAAATAGGATGGGAATTATAACTTTTAAGTGGCGTTTATTATACATATAAGTTAGTCGTCAAGCATTCCGAGGGTTGCCAGCATGGCGTTCCGCTGGGATAAGTTGTTAGACAACGCAGAAGAAGAGATAGAGTGGAGGACGAACATCGGCGGTCATGGCACTCAATGCCTCAGATAGTGCAGAGTTTCCAGGAAGAGAGGAAGGCCGGCTGACTTCGGAGCGTGGTCGGGAGGAAGCGGATAGGATAGGGTTCTCTAAATCACTGCCAGCGCTCATGATTACAGAGTGTGACCTCCGGGCTCTCTCCGGCACGCTCAGCCCAAGCATACTGTACAACTCCTCTTGAGCTCTATCCAGAGCCCGAGTTTCAGAGGTCGGAGTTGTAGACAGCTACAAGAGGACGGTTAGATGGAAGAAGATGCGGCAAACCGCGGGGAAAACTTACAGCAGATACGCGGCTCACAAGGGCGATGTCCGTTCTGATATCGTCCGGCCGACGGCGAGGCATCGGTGGTACAGGAGGTATATCTTCCATTGTGGCGGATGGCAAACCGGAGGAACTGACTCTATGGCCGCTGATGCTGCTGACAGACGATCGCCGGCTCGACGAACGAAGGCCAGCCTTGGAAACGCGGATGCTCGATTTCTTGACCGCAAGCACGCGACTGGACCGCTTGTTGTAGCTGCTCGGCCCCGGCGAGCTGATCTCCATCCGCTCACTGAGGTCGTCGAATTCGTTCGCTACGTTCTCGGCCTGCGACCACGCCTCGTCTCGCTCAGCCTGCAGAGTCTCCACTTGCGTGCGCAGCGTTTCAGCTTCGGCAATCTGCTTTAGGAAGCTAGCGTTAAGTTTGCGCAGCGCCATCGCAAGCGCGCTGGCCGAGTGGACGTCGCGTAACGAGCTCAGCTGTGCGATCTGCTCATCCGCAGAATGCAGATCCTCCGCCAGCTGATCCAGCTCGGTAGAAAGCTCCTTGAGGTTCTCCACAATACGAAGCGCATACGTCGAGTCCTCCTGCTCCGTCCCATCGAGAAGCCCGGTCAGCGTCGCAAGGAGATTGGTCCGCCGCCGCGTCAGCATCTTGTACCGCGTCTTCACATCCGTCCGCTGCATCTCGAGCCGATGGAGCTCGTCCGGGATATCCTGATCCACCGTCTCCAGCCGAAGAAGCCGTATCGACGACGCCTCCGCGGACTGTCTTATCGCGCGCGAAACAATGCCCTGCAACTGCGACGACGAGAACGTCCACTTGGCAGCATCCATCGTATATCCGCGCCATCTCAGCGGCGGAGTCTGGAACCGGGGCGAGGTCGACGTTAAGCGCCGCAGGTTGTTGCTCGACTGAATCGAGGACACCGAGCCGTTACGATTCCGTCCAGGCGGCAGTCCCAACGGCCCCGGCGTGGTCGGCCTGCGCGGCCCGACGGGAAGCGGGGGCCGGGCCCTGGCACGACGGCCCGGTCCTCCCGGTGTGGTGGGCATAAGCGACTGGACCGACAGCGAGCGCTGGTCGCGCAGCGGGATCGAAGGCGTCGACGGCGAGTCGTTGGGGCTGACGCGCTCGCTGTCCCGGCCGGTCTCGCGGTCGTACATGACAGTGTAATATGGCGGGGGAGAGCCGAAGGCAGACCGCTGTGGGCTGTCGCCGCTCCGTAGGGGGGTGAGCACGGGAACGAGGTGCGGCGACCCGAGCGGCGGGTCCACTAGGGACGACGAAGTGAGCGCCAGGGGCGGGAGCTGGTGCGGGGGCGAAGTGGGACGAGGCTCTACAGTTACAGGCTCGCTGATCGCTGGAGGAGAAGGAACAGCGGACGGGCCAGCGGAAGTGGTCGCTTCTTCCGTATGCTCGGGAAGGGAAGGTGAATGAGTGGATTTGAAGGAGGAGCGCCGCGAAGGAGAGAGAGGTTGGGATGGCGTGGGAGACACCGAGGGTCCGGATGGCCGCGAAAGCGACGAAGACGACGACGACTTGAGGGACGACTTGAGCGAAGGGGCAACTTCCACAACAGGTTCGGGAGGAGGAGGGGGTATGACCGCTTCCGGTACTGCAGGAGAATTCGGCATCGCAGGTAAAGGTTTTTCATAATAATCCTCCGTGACGCCCTCGAGCGAATTCCAGTGGGTATCGTCGGACTTGGAAAGCCGATGTATCGAGCGGCTCTGCTGCGGCGGAGACGAAAACGAGCGAACAGAAGGAGAGTATACCGACGCCGACTCCTCTGAAATCGGCGGGGAAGAAGGAGCACCATGCCCCGCTTCAGACGACTTCTGCTGCTCCTCATCGGCCCGAGGCGTCGCGTCCTCATCATCTCTCCCCGCCTCTTCCTCTTCCTCCTCCTTCTGTTCAACCAACGAATCCACGCCAGGCCCAGTCTCGTCGTCGGGCGACACCACGCCGTTCTCGACCAGCGCCTCCTTCAACATGTTCGCGGTCTGCGCCGACGGGAAAATCGCCGTGCTGCGGTTCCGCGCGCGCGTCATGCTCGCCTGCCGCGAGTGGCGCGCCCCGCGCACGGTCGTCGCCGCACGAGTCAACAGCATCTGCTGTGCGAGGCTCCCGAACCCTGCACGTGGGACCGCTCCGGCTACCGCTGGCACCGGCGGCGGGATCATCGAGTTGCGGTTCGCCGCCGTCTCGGGCGAGAACGTCGGGCTGAACGCGCTCGGCGTCTCCGGGAACGTCTGCTGCTGCCGCCCCAGCACGTTCTCGCTCTCGGGCGACACGGGCGTCGAGCTGTTCGACGAGGTGCTGAAGCGCGCCGGAGTGACGGTAATGTTGTATGCGTTGAAATCGCGCGGGTCGCGGATGACTTGGATGGGGCTGGGTGCGCTGCCTGATCGCTGGCGGTTGAAGAAGCTGCGGGAGGGAGGCTCGAGTGTGTCATGAGTTGGTGAAGGGGGGGTTGGTAATGAGGGGTAGGAGTTGCTTGTTGCTAGCAGCGGAGGTGCAGGAATAATGATAGGAGAAGGAGTGGCCTGTGTTGCTGAAGTCAGCACGAGGAATGTAGCAAGATAGGTAGACCATACTGATGCGGAACGAGGACGGTCGCCAATCGGAAGGAGGGGATGCGGCGGGAGACTGCGAAGTTCACCTTGTCTCCATTCAACTCGTCCTGCGAGCCCCAAAAAATATCAATGTATGTTTCACAACCAACAAAATCAGCTTACCGCCGCCCGTGGATGGTGAAGGCGTCGATGCCAGCGACAACTTCCCATTCGTCCGTCTCGACCGAAAGGAATTGGGGGAAAGCTGCGAGCCGGACTCTTCCGTGATCGGTGAAAACGCCGGGTGGTACCGATTCGGATCCGCAGGTATATCCGGGCTCGGGAGGTCAAAGGCGCTGCTGCTCGCACCGCCCGAATAGCCGGGGCTCGGCTCGAAATTGTAGTAGTCCAAAACATTGTCGATGTCTTGGGAATACCGCCCGGAAGCAGCCGTCGATGACTGGCCCGGGGACGTGGGGAAGGATGACGGAGAGGCGCCGCCATTGTGAAAGTTGGACGTGTTCGGAGACGGATCAGTGTTTCCTGCTGCACTGTTGGTAGCGCTGGGGAGGTCGGGAGTGATGAGGGCGGCAGATATTGGCGTCGGAGCTTCAGAGATGCGCGACACCCGCTTTTCGAGACGGGCATCGTCGCTGCTGCCACTGATCCGCGAACCACTGTTCGTACGCACCAATGGTGTTAGAGGTGTCTCCACGTCTGACCCGCTCCGTCTCCGGCTTCTCCGCTCGCCTGCTTCGTCCACCTTTAATCTGTCGCGGGATTCTGCGATGACGCGACGCAGCTCCTCCGGCATTTGCGGGACGGGCGGAATGGCCACCCCCATGCCCTCCACGGGGGTAAAGGCGCCGCTCTTCCGAATACTCCACGCGGGGGAGAAGGGGTGTTCGCCGCGCGGGAGAGTGGCGGAGTCCGAGCGCGTTAACACTGATGCTCCACTTCGATACTTTGACGAGCGGTCGCCGGACAGGACGTACGTGTCGCCGATGAGGGCACGCGCGAGAGTGGTCCCCGAAACAGCGGACGTGCCATCGAAGGAAAACATCGAGTCTGGGCGGGATTGGACCGTGGAGGAGCGCACAATCTGCACTCTCGGACCGTGCAGTGATGCGTTCGGAATTTTAATCGGGGCTGGTACGCCTTTACCAACGCCTTTCCGGGGACCCATCACCGGTGAGTCCTGCATTCATGTGAGACAGTATCAGCGGTCAGAAAGTGCAGAACGCACGGTTGATTGTGCCATCAAGCCGTCCGACGTGGAGACTGGCAGATTGACAAAATTAGAGGCCTGTGTGGGGCGTATGAGATGAGGGCATTGGAAGGAAACGGACCGGCGCGTACGTCCATTGCCTCCAGATTGGAGACGACATCTTCCGATGTCGTGGAAGTGTCATCGTCCTCGTCGTCGCTCAAGTCGTCCGTCTGAAGGGTATCTACCGACTTGCTGGCGGTGGAACTCTCCGCAATCACAGCCGCGGCACCTGCAAGACTCCTAGGACCCGCAACAGATTCGGTCCGGAGGAAATGAGAGGGAAACCAGTCGGCCGGAGTCACGTCGATATCTACTTCGACTCGTGGGGAGGCAATTGGTTCTGCCAGATGTATTGGCGTCGAGTCGTGGATACGCGACGAGGACGCGGCGTCTGGGACGTGCTCTTCATAGGACGACTCGCCAATGTCGAATACCGGGGTCGGGGTCGCATATGGGTGAGGTGACGCTGGGTCTGGCCGTTTGAGAGAAAACGGAGACTTGCTCGATACCTTTTTGCGGTTCTGGAAAGAGCTGATATTTTTCAGCGAGGCCAACATTATTCCGGCGCGACACGGAGACCCAGGCGAGGTCAAGAAGGAGCGAGGAGAGCACGGTGTATGGTAGAGGGAGAAAGTATCGGCTTTGTGGCAACGAGTTGATCATGATCGATCATCACTCATCAGCTGAAAGCACAGCTTGATCTGACACGCTAACCTGCCGACCCTGCTCCGCTGCAGTCCGCACAACAAATTATTCACAACTGCTCCAACTCCCCCCGCAAATAACGAGAGTGTGTACGTCCTGACGGGTCCGACCACCCGCAGTCCAGCGCTAATCAAAACATGGTGAGCTCACGGCTCATCTCGTCCTGGAGGGTTTAATTCGTCGCGCGCTATGAATGATGCGAAGCCGCGTGTTGACAGCACGCTGCTGGCGGATCGTGGCGGGGAACTGGACATCGACGTCGACCTTGCGTCCCCCGCCATTATTCGTGCTCCATCCTAGCAACGCGCCTTCAAAACCATGATGGCTCTCGTCATATCTCGTGTGATATCTGGGTACGCAAAATATTAATAACCGTCCGACTCCGACTCTGTGCAGTCTGCGTCTAAGACCGGCTTCAAAAGTGCCGGATACCTAGCGCCCATGTTCCTTGCTGCTAAGCGCCAGCGGGCAAAACAAAACATTCCCATTGTCACCCGCCCGACCGAGCCGCTGTTTATCCCATCCCGGCCTCCCACGACGCTCCGTTCTCCAACTAACGCACTTTTCGCGCAGCCATTGCCCTGAAAGTGGCTCCACCAAAGCTCTGCTTTTCGAACGATTTTCAAAGCCTTGGCTCATTGCAAATCCTTTCGGCGGGGCGGGCGTTGTGGGTCCCCAGAAAGGCGTTTCGAAGCCACACATTGATTGCCGATCCACAGCCACCATACTTCTGCCGCAACCCCGAACGGGCAGCGCTTTTCTGGCGATCGTTATTACGCAGATTAGTCAAGGCAACTTGGTCCGCACTGCGCAGTGCTCAGTTCGTAGCTCGACAGACGTGTTGAATCTCTGTGGGCTGGCCAGGATTGAATCACAATCATGATGCGTAGGTATGATACTATCATGCGGGTCGCGGCGGAAAAGGCTCGGTCGACGGTCTTCGAGCGAGCTAGATTTCAAAATTCGACCTAATTCAACGAGCTACTTACAGCTAATTCTCCTTTCGAAATCATCTTCCTGCTTTCGTGATTGCCATCCAGGTACATATTCTCAACCGACAAAATGTCCGCCTATGTCCGCTGTGGGACCCTCCGGTCCAATCGATTATCCCTTCGGCCTCGCGAAGATTCCCAGCAACCGAAATCTACGGATCTCTCAACCGTTGCCTCCCGCAAAGTCGCCGTGGCTCATCTCTAGACCTCGGACTCGGGCTGCATTGTAGCAACGCGGCCTCGACGCGAGCCCATCATGATCCATTCAACACGCATTGATCATTTCTCTATTGCAACTTTGAGAGGCTAATTCATTCAGACGTTCGTTGAACTAAACAGTTGCAATTCAATTGAGCGACGACTTTCCACTTTGTTCCTCGGTATCTTCCGGTGTACGAGCCGTGCCAGATTTTTTAAACCTCGAAGACATTGACAGCGGCTGTTGCGAACCCTCCCCGCGAACCAGCAATCGGGCTACATGCAACCAGCAACTGCGAATCTCTCAATCCTTCCACATAACTTTCGAACCCAGGACTCAACCTCCTCACTCGACGTTTGTAAAAAAAATCAGCGCCTAAAGCCATTCCTCAGGCTCAAAAATGCTTCTAAGTTCACCAAATCCCAAGTCGCTCTCATAGTGCGCGTTAGTTTCGACGACAAATTTCAAATTTCACAAAAGTCTGTCGTATTCCACTGGTACCGGGAGGCTGAAAGCAGCTTGGTCTTGCGCGTTCAACTGGAATGGAAACGCCTTGAATCGGCATTCAGTCAGTCGGAACAGGATAAAAAGAAACCATTCATAACACCGAATCAATTCAGTGAGGTTCAACCGCCAATATTTCCATGGTCTTCCCAGATCTCTGGAATCGGGTGGAGTGAAAAGTGACCATTTTGAAAACCCCAAATAATCACAATCATAGTCCAGGTTAAACCGTCAATATTTCCATGGTTCATTGGTCTCTCAAGGTCAAAACTTATATTACACCCGTCCACCCATAGAAAACGGCAGTCCGAATAGCCGCTGATGGCCACACAGGTTTTCGGTGTTCACAGCGAACGGCCATCGACATGATGTTAAAATGGAGGGTTTTATGACCGGGCTGAGGCTGCATCCTACCCGTCGAACAGAAGGCCGTTTCGCGGTCGAACGGAACGGCCGTTTCGCGGTACAAATTTGATGGAAACGGACACGGTCGAAATGTCCATTCGTCGGAACGTTCCGACTGGAGATGTTTTAGATGATTTATAATGAAACTTCCTCATCTTGGGGTTTTCATCTTAAGGGACTCAGCCCCGCTCTTACCCTCGGGACAGGAACGGGCCGTCAACCCGCCAACGACGGGAACGGGTCCGAGACCCCGACGCCGACCCCCTTTGGCATACGGCTGATCAGAAATGGTTCAGATTTCCCGGGTTCCTGGTCATGTTTCGATGCGGAACTTGGCTGTAACAAAACGATCCGGATATTCCGGCTCGGGTTGAGCTCACCGATCAGGAAGGTTTCAACCATCGTTTTTCAACCATTGTTTGGTCGTGTATTGGCCCGGTGCTCCTTTCTCCTTACCACCAACAACAATGAACGCTGGGACACGATTGGTCGCCCCTGGTGAGCCCAACTTCGCCGTTTCAAACCTCAATTGACAATACTTAGGCACAGCCATGAGCCCCGGAAAGACTCACGAAGCCATCCAAACCATCGCTGGCTTTCACATTTCTTCGGTTCAGTATCAACCTACAGATCGTCCCATCGAAGACCGCTTTTCAATCATTGCCTCCCCTGACGGCGCCCGTCTGATAATTGGTGTATACGATGGTGCACTTGAGCGTCTTGCGTCAGGTTAAAAGATAAATAATCCCAGTTCGACTAGGCCACAGCGGTTCGGAGACCGCCGAGCACATAAGCAAGGTTCTTCCGCCGGCCCTACTCGAATGCCCTCCCAGGGAGCATAAACTCATCTTCCAACAAACAGACAAGGCCATGCTCGATGCCTTCCAGAACGACCACGCCCTTTTCCGCACACGGTCTAATAATTGGAAACAGAATGCCCAGGTTCTCAGAGCCGGCTGTACAGCCCTCATATTAGACATCGACATTCCTGGGATGCGGGCAAATTACGCCAACGCTGGGGACTGCCGCGCGCTCTTTTGCGGTGTCCCTAAATCAGAGGACTCGGATTCAACCCAAACGCAGATACAACAAACCACCGACTTCAATGCCAAGTCTCAGTCAGAACAAGAACGGCTGAAACTGGAACACCCGAAGGAAGACATGCTCGTTGTCTCTGGTCGACTGTTCGGGAAGCTGATGAGCACCCGAGGTAATTTTGTTTCCGCCAGTGTCTTTCCGGCCAGTTCACCATCTGTCAGGATTCGGTGATGGCTACTACAAACTTCCGCGGGGAATCAACGGCTGGAAACACAAGAAATACATCGACGTGCTCTCCTCGCTCGAGACCAAGGGCAAAGTGCCCCTGAATGCGCAGTACGTTTCCTACTTTTACGGCTACCGCACCCCGCCGTATCTCACCGCCACCCCCGACATCGGCGAGATGAGCCTCACCCGCGACGGTTTTATTTTGTGCGGATCTGACGGGCTGTTCGATCTAATAACCAGCGAGGAAGTTGCCCAAATAGTTCGGCAAGGCATCCGGGATAGGGTCGGAAATCTTGCTGCGCATATATTGACCAGGATCGTGCCAATAGGAATTGGAGACGATGTCACTATTATCGTCCTCACTTTCAGTTAGGTTTCAATAGCCTGTGTTGCGCCCGGAATGCAGCCGGAAAAGCTTTTTTCTGTCAGCACCGCATCGCATTTGATCGCATTCATGGACGCGCAGTCCGCGGGATCGGTCCGTCGGGGACTTGGGGCGGTTTCCGCACTCATCTGTCAGAGAATGCGGTGAGTCGGTGGTCAGCATGTGGTTGTTTGGAACAAGTCCCATAATTTCACGTTTCTTGTCGAACTGGTTGAAATTGAACTTGGTTGAACTTGGCATCATTCGGATCACGACTCCCATCAGCATTTACTTCCTTCTTCCGACAATCATCTTCAACTGGGAGTCGACGTTCAATCGTGTCTATAGCTCTGCCATGGAAGCAGTTGCCTCGCCGAAACCGAAAGGCGCTGTCGTGTTTGACTTGATGGGGACGTGCACCGACTGGAAGTCCTCGATCGTCGCGAGCCTGAAACAGCAACCTCCAACCACTGCGGTCGATCTCGCGTCGCTCGCTGCGGCGTGGCGCGCCCGTTTCTTCAATGAGATTCACCGTAGATTCCAGTGCGGCGAACCAGCAGAGGATATCGATATTACTCACAGAAGAGTGTTGGATGCCCTCTTGGACGAGGCGGGCATCTCTTCCGCTGTTTGGGATGAAGGCGTTCGACAGACCCTCGTGAATAGCTGGCACAACCAAACTGGTGGGCTGATGAAGACATTTGAAGTCTTTCCTTCATCTCAAACATCCTAGCGTGGCCTGATTCGATTGCCGGAATCGAACTGTTGAAACAAGACTACTTTGTGCAAGTATCATTCATCTAACAGCTTGCTGCGCAGTCACTCAACCCAGAACCTATACAGCGTGGTTTTAGCGAATGGCACTACGCGACTCCAGTTGGACATCGCAAAGTCAACCGGTCTCCCTTTCCACAGCCTCTTCTCATCGCAATTACTCCAGCTCACCAAAGTAGGTTCCTTTTCATGATTGCCTCTGCGCCTACTGAGCATTGCGGGATTGTCACCCCGAGCCTGATCCCCAAATATATCTGAAAGCTGTTGAACTGCTTGATCTTCGTCCGTCCGATTGCATCATGGTTGCAGCCCACGCATACGACCTCCGCGCAGCAGCGAAAATGTCAGTTGTATCATTCAATGCATCGCTTGGATCGACGTCTTCTAATTGCTCATCCCCAAATACAGTGGTATGAAAACGGTCTATATCAAACGCAAAACAGAAGATTTGGATGAAAACATGGATCTCATTCAAACAGAATTCGACGCATTTGTGGACGGTACCACGGACGGGCTGACCGGAGGGATACCCGCAGTTGCTGCCGTTTTGAAACGTGGTCTGTGAGGGCGCTGCAAATCTCCGCGGGCTGTAGAGAGTGTAATGCTACCCGGCCAGATTCGGCCTCAACTCACTCACGTATAGGTCGATCTAACACGAAAAAATTGCGTCTGTATGTCCGAACTCCCGCTGACCGTCGATCAACCTTGTGCGGGAGAAAATCATTTGTAGGTCGCCCGAGCTTCCCCATTAATATTTTATCTGCTATGTACCTCAGATTAAAAGTCAGTTGGGCACCCGTCTCGATATGATATGCACGCGAGAACGCTATGCGCAGTATATGGCGGTGTTTAAAGCTGTCGGGATTGCGCACTGTTTCACAGCATCAAGGTCCAGTGAGTCATGTCTCGATGAGTCAAATTCCTGACGTTTGTTGATCCCCTTGCTTGTTATTTATTAGGCGCTTCTGAAGCATGTTACTGATCTCCCCAAGTGTCAAACCAACCTCGACCTCTCGTCGCGATAAAAACGAAAAAGGTCTGCAGCGTCCGCATTTAAGCTCGGCCTCCATCGCCGTGCTCCATATATATCGAGGGGAAGTTGCGGAACAACACAGGACGCAACGGGGTAGCTGGGAACGATGGCCTCGTAACTACCCCGACTATTTCCTCCGATCCCCTGTTGCGAAATTTGGAAGGGAATCACTGTATCGAGTCTACTTTGGTCCAGCAATCCATTGGCATTCAGAAAAAAATTATACTGACGGAATGTATAAAAGTAAACCGGAAAATTTTCCGTTTCCTTGCTCAACCTCTTCCATGTCCTCAACTCACGCACCAAAGCGCAAGCCGCTTTCTTATATGGATGTCATATGCTGCTTCAATGAGCTCGAAAATGACCTCAAAGACGCCTGCCAAAACCTGGCTCAGTCAACGGTTCAGCTCCTGCAAGGCTTCGATTCCATTGCGGTTCAGTTGCACAGCGTGGACCTCCAAGCTTCAATGCCTCCCGCTAAACCTCAGTAAGCGCTGGCTATTTTATTTTGACGTTCGACACTGAATGAAACGTCAGGTGGAAGCTGATACGTAGGGTAATGACTCCAGCTCGCGGCTTGTCCGGAACAACTTAGTAACATCGTGTAGGAATATCTGGATCTCGTGCGCTCCGCGCGCACGAACGCCGGGACCTGCTCTGCTAGAATAAAAAGTGAGGCTCAAATTTTGCGTTGACAGGGTGACTCATATTCAACATCCCCTTCGACTCAGTGTTTTGCAGCGTCATTTTGCCTCTTTCCGTTCGCCCTTCTACCGGACAGTCCTCGCGTTCGCAACGTGAAAAACATCATGTCTTGCAATCATTTATGACTGTGAGGATCCCTCTACTAGGACTTGAGTCGGAGTTTTCATCACCGCCAGATTTCTGCTGAGCAAGCCGCTCTTACTTTCAAATTAGTGGAGAAAGCGGTAAATCTCAACTCCATGTTGTGTAATTTCCACACAGAAATCTCGAGAGCTACAAGCCAAAGGGCATCTTCCGGCCAGCGAGAATTACAGGATCTTTCGCAAAAGATTTCGCTGTTGCAAAAAAATGTTCAGAAGTCCGTTCAAATCTTTCCATCATTTGCTGGGTATTGACGAAGCTGCTACCGTTGCAGTTTATATTCTGGGGTGCGTGCAATTTCGTTCCTTTGTGAGCTGTTATCTCATGTGGTGGCAGAGTTTCAAACTGTCGTCTCCTGATGTGACATACGTTGCATTTACAGCCTTCAGGCTAATTACATGCTCAGGACGACAATCATCAAAGACAAGACTGTCTAGATACCCCCTGGTAAGGGATTGTTCTACCCAGCGTGATTATATCATTCGTGAAACTCAACTTGTGCAAAGACTCTGGATAACGATCTTTCTCAAATCTCGAACCTGTTTCAAGAATTTGACGGTGCGTTGAAAATGTATTCAACTCTACTGCCACCAAATCCATGCCTAGGGACCCGAAGCGCAGTTGCGCATGCTCAATATGCCACCCAGATTTCTCACAGGAAATCAGACGTGTTGTCCAACGCTCGGACCGCGATCTCGGACCTGGTGCCCCATGAGATATTAACGCTAGAGGCAGCCCTAAGCCACCTCACGGCCATATGGCTCAGATTACAGACTGATTCTTTGGACATCTTCAACTGGGTTCAAACTAACCGGGTTGGTTCATTTCGACGCCCGAAGGTTGTTATTTTGTTAATTAGTTCCAGGAACCTCCTCCTTCTATTTCTGCGTATCTACACGGCGGATACACGGTCTACTCGACATTGGCAAATTCATTGGATGCCTACGTTCAAGCTATCGATTTGCAACAATATACGAACCAGTCTTGAACCACCAGATACCACGTAACATACAAGTAGCGCTGCCTACGTATCTGTATTATTTTCACCCATTGGCTTCCTCGTATTATTGTAATTACCGGTTTCGGTCCGTATTCAATGTGGTTTCGTACTCGTCGTTCCAGGAAAAAAACCCGTTCCAGAATCCAAACAACAATCTGACCCAATCAGAGTGATCTCTCCGAGTCAAAACTTCGACTCTACCATGAAGTACTTTTCAACTCGCGGCGGAAATGAAAGACTCTCCTTCGAAGAGGTCAATATCCCCCGCTCATCCTCTCCAAGTGAACCGACTCTTGACAGACAGTTCTTACTGGTTTAGCACCGAACGGCGGGCTGTATATTCCCGAAACCATTCCATCTCTCCCCCTCGACTGGCAAACGAAATGGAAGTCATATTCATTCGTAGAGCTCTCCGTCGCCGTCCTATCCTTGTATATATCTCGCGAAGAGATATCCGAAGCCGACCTTCGCACATTGGTGCAAAAGTCATACCAGACCTTTCGGCATCCTGACATCACGCCTCTGAAAAAGCTGGACGACAACAGATATGTTCTTGAGCTTTTCCATGGTCCCACGTTTGCGTTCAAGGATGTCGCTTTGCAATTGCTCGGGAATCTATTCGAGTTCTTCCTACTTCGCCGGAACGCGCAGAAAAGCCCTGGGGAGAAGCAGGAGAAGCTGACGGTCGTTGGTGCCACCAGCGGTGATACCGGAAGGTGCGTGCTTGTCCCATATCCTCGTTCTACTTTGCTCACCGTATACCAGTGCTGCGATTTATGGTCTGCGGAACAAGGCGAACATCTCCATATTCATACTACACCCCAAAGGTCGTGTTTCGCCAATCCAGGAAGCCCAGATGACAACCGTCACCGATTCCAACGTGCACAATATAGCGGTTGCAGGGACATTCGACGACTGCCAGGTGAGTCGCATTGTCGCATCGCCGCCTCATCAGCTAAATCGTGCGCTGCCCAGGACATTGTTAAATCTCTCTTCGGTGACGCGACCTTTAATGCGACGCATCGCCTCGGCGCAGTCAATTCCATTAACTGGGCTCGCATCCTTGCGCAGACCGTTTATTACTTCCTTTCATACTTCCACATCCAAGCTCAAGGAGTCGATCTCGATAAAGTCGAGCTTCAGTACGTCGTCCCCACCGGCAACTTCGGCGATATCCTGGCTGGATACTACGCGAAACAAATGGGCTTGCCCATGTCGAAATTGGTTGTCGCAACGAATGCGAACGATATTCTGGCAAGATTCTGGAATACGGGCAAATACGAAAAGGAGGCTGCGTATGAGGAGATCACTTCTGATGGCAAACAAGGCACTTCTTTCAGCGGGGTCAAAGAGACGTTGTCTCCAGCGATGGACATCGTCGTATCAAGCAACTTCGAGCGGTTACTTTGGTATCTCGCGTACGAGAATGCTGACGCCGAAGAAGCAAACCGACAGGCCGCTGCTTGCGCGATGTTGGCCGAGTGGATGAGCAAGATGAAGAGCGACGGCCGGGTCCCGATTCCTGTCGCTGTTATAGAGTCCGCGCGACGGGATTTCCTTGCAGAACGAATTTCGGATGAGCAGGTGTGTATCCCTCTGGCACCCTGTTTGCGGCTTTGACCCTCCTACGCAGACGCTCGCGACGATCCAGTCGCACTTTGAGGCGAACCCGTCGTATGTGGTCGACCCACATACTGCAGTAGGCTTGGCTGCCGGCAAAATCATTGCCTCTCGAGAGTGTGTTTTCAGTCTTGACTCATACGCGTGCTCTAACAAATCATCAGATCGTCGACGACGTGCCAAATAATGCTGTCGACAGCGCACCCTGCGAAATTCTCGGAGGCAGTAACTCACGCCTTGCGCGGACATGCTCATTTCAATTTCGAGAAAGATGTCCTGCCGACTGAATTTGTTGGTTTGCTAGAAAAGAAGAGGAATGTCATCGAGGTGCCGCGGCCCGATATCGATTTGGTGAAGGCCGTCATCGAGAGCTTCGCTGAAAGGGCTCCTAACGATGCGTCCGTCGTCGGACTATAATGCAGTGATGTAGAGGAATAAACAATGTACAGTATGTACATAGACCATTAGAGTCGCTCTTGAATTGTGTCCACTATCGTTTCCCGATGTGTCGCTCTGCAGGTGATGCTAGGTGATGACAGCAACTTACCTGGTCTGCTCAAAGTCAGTTCGTTGGCCCAAGGGCTACTTCGTGCCGAATGTTTGAACGGAAGAGAAACCGGCAGCTTATAGGGGCTTCAACTTGAAGCCCAAAACAGAAGGTGAACGCTCTTCTTACGAAAGCGGAAGGTTTCACACGCTGTCATCGACTCTGACTTGCACCCAACTTCAACCAATCACCTTCAGCTTTCCAGCCTTCGACCTCCTCGCGACTCGGCACAAAACGCGATTCATAAAATGTTTCTAGCCCGATTCGCAGTAAGTGTTCAAATTACTTCGCTCAAAGCCCTGCGTTTCCCCCCCGAAAATGGTAGCCTGTTCTGACGGCGCCTGCATTCATTGAAGCTCCATGATGAGGCACTAACCTAGCCTGCCTTTTTTTACACTCGCGTTCCTCTCAGCATTTCGACGACCACAAAACCTCGGTTGTTCTATTCAATCTCCGCCAGTCTGCATTCTCCAACGGCGGGTATGATCGATCGACGCTGCATTCCAAACGCCCCTAAAGGTCACCCAAAGTGGAGTTGATTCATTCTCGGTCACGCACAGGCAAACAATGCAGAAGGCAGTATAAATACTCGGCACTCGCCCTCTCAGCAGCATCGGTTTCTTCTTCCCCCCCTCATCTTCCTCTAGCCTTCGGGCGCACTTCGATTGCGATGGTTGGTTTGCTGCCTCGCGCAGTGAGTAGCCGTCCATTATCGTTGCGAAGCATTGCTAACCCCCGCGTTCTCAGTGCCGCTTTCAATTCAAGAAGCCCGCATGGCGTGAGGCCGTCTGGTTTGTCTTCGCGCTCGGGTATGTGACCTTTATGTGCATGGTCTGTGGCCGTCGCTAACCCCGCCCTTCCAGACGTTCAATCTCCCTTCGACGCTCAACACCGACCCCGACCGTCTTCTCCACCTTCCTCTCGGGACCGCCCCCCGCCGAGCTTTCAGACTCGCCCGCATCCAGGCGCAGAAGATGGGCCGCGGTACTTACGAGATGGATCGGCTTCTCCCACGACGGATAGGTGTGGGGTCCGGCGAGCTAGGGCGTACAGTCTCCCTCCCGCACCACCGCATCGCCCCGCTGTCGTCTGAACGGCCGTTGCCTCGTCGCCGTTGCTATCACTTCTGCCGCCCACCAACCTTCCAGTCGACGCCGCCCCCCGTCGACCATGCGATCGTGTTAGCGTCGGGATCTTCCCGAGGACGGACGAGATGGGCCTCTCAGGATGGACGGGCTGCGGTCTTCGACGGATAGACGGACTCCGGCGAGCTAGGGCGTATAGTCTCCCTCGTCCGACAACCCGTCGCCCCGCTGTCATAGCGCCGCCAGCCCTCGCCCTGTTTGCGCCGCGGAGAGGACGACGACGGCCGACCGCAGCACGCTCCACCACCACCACCGACTCCACCACCGAAGGACCACGGCGCGAAGACCAAGAAGTGCGGCGGACTGGGGACGCTTGGCCCTCTCGCACGCCGCGGTACGTGGTCGCCATCAAGCTCATCAAGACGCCGTCCCGGGGGGGCGGACGCGCTTTCGACTCGCGAAGCGTCTTGCTTGGGCTTTCTTCGAGTGGAGTTCGGTCTTGGTGCGAAGAGTGTGCTTGTGGTCAGTTTCTCTTCCTTGTGCTCTGCATCCCATACTGACTCTCAATCCTCCAGGCCCGGTTGTAGTCGTTGTCTCCGCCTGCCCGTCTCGACGTCCTCTTCCCGACGCCGACACTCGCACCCACGCCGACAAGGCACCCCACGCCCACAGGCACCGGTTTCTTGAGCCCTCGGGCACCCCACGCCGGCAAGGCACTCGACGCCCACAAGGCACTCAAGTCCGCAAGGCAACGACGCTCACAAGCACTCAAGCCGGCAAGGCACGACGCCCACAGGCACCTCCCCCGCCTCTCCCTTCCGCCGCGTACCTCTTCTCGTCCCCGTGTTCGGCTCTACCTGGGGCTGCCATATACTCTATCTTCAAGGTCCCTCGCCCACTTGGCACCCGACGCCCGCACGGCACAACCTCTGCTGTGGACTTGTAACTTCTGCCGCTGGCTCGGCACTTCGGATTCTATGTTTCGCCTTCGAGGCCCCGACGCCCGCCTGGCACCCGACGCCCGCGCGGCAACCCGACGCCCACAAGGCAACGCCTCCGCTCAAACTTTGCCCGTCCGATGATGACCCGCGTCTGTCTACCGCTCCGTTCTCATGCTTCTGCCTCGGTTTTATGCCCCGCCTTTTGGCACCCGACGCCCACATGGCAACCCGACGCCCGCAAGGCAACGCCTCCGCTTGACTCCGCGTCCCCGTGTCCCCGTCTGCTCCTCCGTCCCGATCGTGCCTCAGTTTCTCTATCCCGCCTTCACGGCGCCCACGCCCACTTGGCACCCGACGCCCGCTTGGCACCCGACGCCCGCAAGGCAAACTGCGCGCGCATCACCCAACCTTGAAAGGAGGCTTGTGTGTATTAGCTTGAGGGGTCGTCTCAGTGGATTCGTTGGCGTGGTTTGGTGCAGTGGATGTTCGTGTATCGGTATCGGTTTGTGCCTGGGTAATGGTTTGTGTCTCGGTACATACTGTTTCGCCTGTTGGTCTTAGTTGTGTCGGTCCTCGGAAATATATTATCCAGCTGGCTGGGTTTATTCAATCCGTTGCTGTGTGATTTTGTTCTCGAAGACTCGTCGACAATCGTACTCTTGCAATTGTCATAATTTGCGCATTCAGCGCTCATGAGAGGTCTTATCCCGTTCCTGTCGATGTTCTCGCTGCCTGGACATTCACTCTGCTGTCGTTAGCTACCTGATTCCTCATCGCCGAAGTCATCATCGATCTCATCCCCAAAGTCATCCTCAAGCCCCTCCATCTCAAGGTCCCATGCCTGGCGAGCCCGGACGTCGATATCCTTCTTCTTAACCTCCCACTTTTCAATGAACTCTGCCCGCCGCCACTCATCCGGCCATCCGCACTCGCTGTAAAGCGCCAATAACGTCTCCTGTTTCTCCCGTTCCTGCAATGGCCTCAATAATGAGTCGACTATCAGCGTACAAATTACACTGACCTCAGTCCACCCCCCGTCAGAATGCTCCGTTTCCTTCGGGTCGTTGTGATCTGGGCTAATTACTGGCAGCCTTGAAAGTGAGCGATACGCGCGGATGAGCTCCGAGAAATAGCGCGCCGCGGGAACGAGGTGGTCGTGGTGGTGGTGGAAAGGAGGAAGTCCATACCGCCGTGTCGAAATCCTCTTCCGAGACCTCGCCGTGTCGGCGCCACTCCCCGGTGTTCTGTGGCGGGGACGACTCGGTGCTATATGCGCGGACGACGCCGAGGCGTGTGTCGAGCATGACGTGCCAGCCGTCGCGGTTCGGGAGCATGAGCGGCAGCAGCCAGGGATCGATGTCTGGACACCCGTCGAAATGCTGGTACGGGTGCGGACGGCGGCTCTCTTTGAGATCGTACTCGGTTGTGTAGTCTGCATAGGCCGTGCGCCCGATGATCCCGTATATTTCCGGGTTGCGGTTTATGTCGCCTTCGAAGTATGGCAGCCGGAGCATGAGGGACACGACAGCGGGGTCGTACGCTAGCTGTGCCGCGAGTGCCTCGTTGACCGGTGGATCTGTGTGGGGCGCCTAGCGGAGGCTTTCTTCGGGACAGTGGCCCATGGTGACGAGGAGCTCGTAGAATCGTGTGATGAGGGAGACGACTTCGTCGGGGTCGTACGCAGCAGCTGCGGCCTCTTCTGCTTTGACTAGTTCTGCGATTCGCACAGCTAAATTCTCTTGATCTTCAAGGGCTTTCTCTGAAGGTGTGGGCGAGGATGGCCGGTATGATGTTTTTCCATCTGTATGGATATCGGCCAGCTCAGAACTGATATTATCGGTGTCCGACATGCTGCTCGTCTCCTTGTCGGAGTCACTTGCGGACTCTTCACCTCCCGAGCCGTCCTCCGAGTCGGACGGGACATAATTGGAGTCGTCGACATCGTCGCCCTCCCCGAGTTCGGCGTCCAGCCAGTAATTCGCCTGGATCCGTTGCTGCTCGCGAAGTTCCGCCGCTGCATCAAGGATACTGGGTTGGCCAAACGGCCACGGATATGGCTTGTAACCTGTAGCTGGCAGCTCGTACACCATGGAAGATGGCGTCTGCTAAAACTGAGGGCCTCAAAACCATATCATTGGCGAGCAGGCGAGCCGGTCAGCCGGTGGAAATCACAGACCGACGATGGCTTTAAATTTTCAAATGTTCACAACGAAAATCAATCTCGAAGGACATGTATACATGCATGCGCGATTGTAAAATTCAGCGTCAAATCCTGGGACGATACTTGGTTGGACTCAGACTATAGCTCTGTGCACACTGCATGAGTTAGTAAGTTCGTGAAAACATTGCGTACACAGTAATACCGTTCCGAGGGGGCTTTCCGAGAGCATTCCTGGATCTTCGAGACATCCCTTTGACAACCCTCGTGGATGGTGCGGAGTTGAATGGTCACAGAAAAGAATAGAACGTCGAACGACTTCAAAGTTGAGAACGACTGGAGAGCTCCCGAGCAGCTTGAGTGTTGATTGACACTTCGGCAAATGCCGAAAGTAATTGCCGCATTTCCCAATTGTTTCCCAAGCAAAGTCACCTTGTACTCATCAAGGTACTCATAGGCTGGCTGTAGCATGGCTTAGCCTGGTTAACTGCTGCCCAGCATTCGCTACCGCGCAAACATTTTTTTTGCGATTTCACAAAGGTTCGAACGGTTTGGCAGGAATTCGTCCAAAATCTTGATTTTCTCCGGGAGAAGCGGTAAATTGTATGTACAATTCAAGAGCAAAGGGTTACAGAGTACAGTTACAGGTATGCAAGAGCAACGAATGTTCGTTTTCATTTTACAAAGGCGCGTGTATGGTCATCATCATAGACTCCGGTCAAACCGCTCAGATAGCGTTGATGGAGACATTGAGCGTAGCCTTGAGAGTATTCCAGAGATCGATGATAGCCTTAGTCTGCACCGACGTGCCGCACTGGGTCGACAGCGAGGGCACTATGGCCTGGTTTGAAGGAGAACGATCAGAAGAGTATAGATAGAAAACAGAGATGTGGGACGCACCATGAGCTGGGTGAGCAAGTTGCCAAGCACCGTTTTCAACGGGGTCAGGTTAAGAGTCCCCTTGTTGTTGCTGATGAGGGTGTTGATCTGCAACATTACAAAAAAAACGGCGTGAGACAGGCTCGACAGTAGGAGGAAAGGAATATGCGCACCTGGCCGAGGATAGTGTTGAGCTGGGTAAGGGCGGTTTTAAGCGCGTTGTAAAAGTCATCTCCGTTCGTGACCGAAGCAATACCGCCCTCGAGTTGGCTCTGCGGCAGATGTTAGAGCGGACACGATTCAAAAAACGATTGGGCGTACGACGAGCTTGTTCAGCCCTCCACAGGTGGTGACGATGGAGGTGAGTTTGTCGACGAGGTTATTGAGCGTGGTCTGGGCGCTACTGACGGTGCTAGTAGTCTAAGCGGCACGTGTGTTAGCAAAGGACGTCTCGTCGGCGATGGAGATAATTACCCCTCCTGTGAGCCCGCCGAGAAGGCCGCCGACGCCGCTGAGCAAATTCGACACGGTGTTGAGCAGGCCACCGACAAGGCCGTTGACGGTGTTCAACACGGGAGCGAGTCCTTGCAAGCCGCCCAATATGTCGTTCACGAGGCCGGCGACATCCGCTGACAGAGTGGAGGGCGGACATTGGTACACGATCGTGACTGCGCGGTCGGCGACGGCACGTTCGACGAGGACGCCACGTTCAGCGGCGGCCGGTGCCGCGATGGCGAACAGAGGCACACTGACGAGGGCAGCGACGAGGAGGACTTTGGGGAACATTGTGAGAGGTGGTGTGGTTGTGGGAGGTGATGTGTTTGTGAGAGAGGTGTAGTCGAGTAGACTGGGATGAAGAAATACTGAGCTGAGGACAGCCGTTTTATAGGCGTCGTTGATTGTATAGCACAAATGCCAAGGCACGGAAGAGGACGGGAGCGACATGGTATGACCGCTACCGCTGTCTGAGACTTGTTTTCGATATTGTATAGATCCGCTTTTCATAGCCTGTTCCTGAAGTCCAGCGGGAATAGCGGGAATGGCACCTATGACCCAGCCAAGCCTCAGGATGCGAGACAGGATTCGTGCTCAGAGTCAGAAATGTCACCGCACACACGGCGGGATTTTCGATGCTTGCTTTGAGGCCTTATGCTGCGGAGTTGACCACCTGGAATCGCGAGTCTTCTCAGAGAGTTGCCTTAGTACTTCGTTTCATTCGAACTGTCCAGGGAGACGAGAGGGACAAAGCGGAACACAGCGCAGAATTGTGAATCAGGCAACCTGCAGAACAAGAGCAAGAAAACGAATATTTGTGCCAAGCGAGAGACAGTCTGACTCCGGCCCGCCGTGTCCGTCTCCGCACGTGTGCTTGAGACGTGTCGCAACTTTATCCCGTTCCCCAAATTCACCTTCACCCCAACCATCTAAAACCCTCCCATTCCCTGCAGCGTCGACCTGCGATTCAATGTTCACGGAAGAACTGAAGGCATTTCGCCGACTTGGCTTTCGCCATGTACGCTTGCACTCTTTCAGTTTCCAGCCCTCGGTCTTCATGCGCGATCGTTCCAGGTTCTCCTACAAGCACTCAATTTTGCCTCTGTCATTGCTTCGGGGTTGATGATATGGAAGGGTCTGGGACTCATCACGAACTCTGAATCCCCCATCGTCGTTGTCCTGAGGTGCTTTGTGCGCTGTTACACCGCCGCGGCGAACTAACAGCCGTATAGTGGCTCGATGGAACCAGCATTCTACCGCGGGGATCTGCTATTCCTCACCAACCCGGTCAGCGAACGGTATCACAATGGTGATATCACGGTTTACAAAATTCCTGGCGCGGATATCCCAATCGTTCACCGCGTGCTGGAGACTCACGACGCCAAGTCCAGGTTCGTCGGGTCAACCTGGCTTTGTACATTGCACATATATTGACCGTGTCTCAGAGGGCCGCTCCCCGTTGGCAATCAACGGCTATTGACCAAGGGCGACAACAATGAGGTTAACGACATTGAACTCTACCGCGGCCTCGAATACCTAGAGCGAAAGCACATCGTGGGCAAAGTCAGAGGGTGAGCACCAATCAGCCCAAAGCGCATCTTCTGCTTTCTCATCCGCATTCCACAGGTTCTTGCCTTATATCGGCTACGTTACAATCGCAATGGTACGTCCGTTCTCTTACCTGAACTGAATTCAAGACTCATCATAGTGTTTTGCTCTAGAACGACTTCCCTCAATTAAAGTACGCGCTATTAGGTGGATTGGGGCTACTGGCTCTCATACAAAGGGAGTAGCCGAGATTTCTGCATGAATCATGTAGTTTGTACCAACCTAATAATTTTCCGTTTATTGGATCAAATCCAGGAGTTCCTCTACCGTGGGTCTTCACAAGGCGCAAATTACCCAGAAACAAATCCGACGACCCCACCAACCAGCTAGTTTCGGACCAAAACATTGTTACATCATCCAGTCGACACAATGTAAATCGTCGTCCAGAAAGGCGGTATAACAAGGGAAGTATGCTGAGAGGATCACGGAGCTGGAATCTTCTCCAGGCAGTTCAAGACCGATCCTCGCTGCGGCGAAGTTGCTGGTGCGGAGATCTAAGAGGGCTGAATGAGTCAATCGCGGTCACGTTTGTTTTGGACGTGTGCTCTGGCAGGCTAGCTCGCTCTCCATCGAGCTCCATCTCTTGCACAAACACGTAGATAAAGTTGTGACTCAAGCACATGCGTGCAGCGGCGGGCGAGGCGGGCCAGGGCGGGCCGGAGTGAGACTGTCTCTCTTCCTTCCACGCTTTGCTCTGAGGAGCGACATCCATCAATGATTGGATCTGTTGGCGTCCCGTTTTGGCGAATCCCTCTTATTAATGGGGCAGAGATTTCAAGATTTGCACCTTCGGTGACCACTTGAACTCGAAGCAAACTTGAGGCTTGAGGTTTGTCCCTGGCGTTTCTGACCTGTTTTGTCACAATTACATCTGGCAGCTAACATTGGGGGACACAGATAGCTTACCAAACAAATTTCGGCGCAGTAATGGGTGTCTTACCGAGTTTGCTCCACCCTCTGGTGCACCGAGCTCACGATTTTCATGGACCCCCACATTTCACCGTGATTACTTGTCCAATCTGCTCACCGGCATAGAGCCGCAGGTTGGCCACAGCGTCGGACTTACATCCCAATCGAGAAGGATTCGCCTAAACGGGACACGCGATCAGTTGCGATCATTGATGGATGTCGCTCCTCAGAGTGACCCCCGATCAAATCCAAGACTTTATATGGGGTGAACGTCTTGTTACGAGACTAGCTTTGCTCTTGTTCTGCAGGTTGCCTGATTTACAAAAGTTCTGCGTTGTGTTCCGCTTCATCCCTACCCTCTCCCCGGAAGGTCTGAATGAAACGAAGTACTAAGGCGACTCTCTGAGACGACTCGCGACTTCAGGTGGTCAGCTCAGTAGCACAAGGCCTCAAAGCAAGCATCGAAAGTCCCGCGCTGTGGGCGACGACATGTCTGAGCATGAATCCTTGTCTCGCATTCTGAGCCTTGGCTGGGTCATATCGCTCCTGAGCTGTTGCCATTCCGCTATTCCCGCTAGACTTCAGGAACAGCTACAGCGACTCTGTGAAAAGCGGATCTGTACAATATGGAAACAAGTCTCAGACAGCGGTAGCGGTCATACCACCTCGCTCCCGCCCTCTTCCGTGCCTTGGCATCCATGCTATACAATCAACGACGTCTATAAAACGGCGGTCCTCAGCTCAGTATTTCTCCATCCCAGTCTACTCGACTACACCTCTCACAACCGCACACCACCTCTCACCTCTCACTTCCCACAATGTTCCCCAAAGTCCTTCTCTTCGCTGCGCTCGTCAGTGTGCCTCTGTTCGCCATCGCGGCACCCGCCGCCGCTGAACGTGGCGTCCTCGTCGAACGCGCCATCGCCGACCGCGCGGTCACGACCGTCTACCAATGCCCGCCCTCCACCCTGTCAGCGGATGTCGCCGGCCTCGTGGACGATATATTGGGCGACTTGCAAGGACTCAGCCCCATCTTAAACACCGTCAACGGCCTTGTGGGTGGCCTGCTCAACACCGTGGGGAACTTGCTCGGCGGCATTCTCGGCGGGCTTACAGGAGGGGTAATCATCTTCATCGCCCACAATACGTCCTTTGCTTACAAGCCTCTTAGACCTCTAGCACCGTCAGTAGCGCCCAGACCACGCTCAACAACCTCGTCGACAAACTCACCTCCGTCGTCTCCACCTGCGGAGGCCTCGGCAAACTCGTCGTACGCCCAGTCTTTCTCTAACCCGTGTCCGCTCTAACGTCTGCCGCAGAGCCAGCTCGAGGGCGGTATCGCTTCAGCTGCGAACGGAGACGAATTCTACAACACTCTCAAAGCCGTCCTTACTCAGCTCAACACTATCCTCGGCCAGGTGTGCATCTTCTTTCCTCCTATTGTCGGGCCCGTCTCACGCCCCTGCAGATCAACACCCTCATCAAAAACAACAAGGGCACCCTTAACCTGACCGCGTTGAAGACGGTGCTCGTCAACTTGCTCACCCAGCTCACGGTGCGTCACACATCTCTGCTCTATCTATACTCTTCTGATCGCTATCCTTCAAACCAGGCCATAGTGCCCTCGCTTTCGACCCAGTGTGGCACGTCAGTGCAGACGAAGGCTATCATTGACCTCTGGAACACTGTCAAGGCTACCCTCAATGTCTGCATCAACGCTATCTGAGCGGCTTCGTCGGAGTTCGTGATGATATGATAGTTATACACGCACCTTTCAAATGAAAAAGAACATGTGTTGTTCTTGTATTTACCTGTAACCGTACTCTGTAACCCTGTGTTTTTGAATTGTACATACCATTTACCGCTCGAACCTTGGGTGAAAATCAAGAGAAAAAGTTGCGACTCAAGCACACGTGCAGCGGCGGGCAAGGCGGGCCGGAGTCAGCGTCTTTCCTGTTACGCTTGTCACAAATATTCGTTTTCTTGCTCTTGTCCTGCAGGTTGCCTGATTGACATTTCTACGCACTCGATTCTTCTGTTGTCCCTGGACATTCTGAATGAAATCAAGTACTGAGGCGACTCTCCGAGAAGTCTGTGGTCAACCCAGGCCTCAAAGCATCGAAAGTCCCGCGGTGTGTGCAACGACATGTCTGAGCATAATCCTTGTCTCGCATTCTGAGGCTTGGCGGGGCCATATCTCTCCTGAGGTGTCGCCATTCCCGCTATTTCCGCTAACAGCTAGAGCAACTTTATGAGAAGCGGATCTATACAATATCGAAAACAAGTCTCAGACAGCGGTATACCTCGCTCCCGCCCTCTTCCGTGCCTTGGCATCCATGCTATACAGTCGACGACGCCTATAAAACGACGGTCCTCAGCTCAGTAATTCTTCATCCCAGTCTTCTCGACTACACCTCTCCCAACCACACCACCTCTCACAATGTTCCCCAAAGTCCTCCTCTTCGCTGCGCTCGTCAGTGTGCCTCTGTTCGCCATCGCGGCACCGGCCGCCGCTGAACGCGGCGTTCTCGTCGAACGCGCTATAGCCGAACGCGCGACCACGATCGTCTACCAATGCCCGCCCTCCATCCTGTCAGCGGATGTCGCCGGCCTCGTGAACGATATATTGGGCGACTTGCAAGGCCTCGGCCCCGTCTTAAACACGGTCAACGGCCTTGTCGGTGGCCTGCTCAACACCGTCTCGAACTTGCTCAGCGGCGTCGGCGGCCTTCTTGGCGGGCTCACAGGAGGGGTAATCATCTTCCCCGCCCATAAGACGTCCTTCACTAACACACGTGCCGCTTAGACTACTAGCACCGTCAGTAGCGCCCAGATCAACCTCAACAACCTTGTCGACAAACTCACCTCCATCGTCACCACCTGCGGAGGGCTGAACAAACTCGTCGTACGCACAATCGTTCTCTACCACATGTCCGCGCTAACGATTGATGCAGAGCCACCTCGAGGGCGGTATCGCCTCGGTCACGAACGGAGACGACTTCTACAAAGCGCTTAAAGCCGTCCTTACTCAGCTCAACACTATCCTCGGCCAGGTGCGCATATTCCTTTCCTCCTAGTGTCGAGCCTGTCTCACGCCGTTTTTTTTGTAATGTTGCAGATCAACACCCTCATCAGCAACAACAAGGGCACCCTTAACCTGACCGCGTTGAAGACGGTGCTCGTCAACTTGCTCACCCAGCTCACGGTGCGTCACACATCTCTGCTCTATCTATACTCTTCTGATCGCTATCCTTCAAACCAGGCCATAGTGCCCCCGCTTTCGACCCAGTGTGGCACGTCAGTGCAGACGAAGGCCATCATCGACCTTTGGGATACTCTCAAGGCGACCCTCAATGTCTGCATCATCGCTATCTGAGCGGCTGCGTCGGAGTTCGTGATGATATGATAGCTATACACGCACCTTTCAAATGAAAAGAACAATTGTTGTTCCTGTATGTACTTGTAACTGTATTCTGTGATTGCGTGTTCGCAAATGTACAATTTTCTGCCTGAACATCTGGACGCGTGTGGAAAACACAATCCCACTTGTATCACCTGGCGCAGCAAGTCTGCAATGCCCTGCCCAGCCGCCGCTCAAGTCCAGTGCGCCCTCTATTATGCTAATTATGCTATTAATCGGAACTGCCTACAATCTATCTACTCCATAATCAGACCCGGTGCTAGTGTCTACGTTGAACAACAAGACTTGGTAGTAGAATGAACAAAGAACCAAGACGAACGAGTTATATGCCCGCATGAGCACCGGTCGCTGGCGGTTGTTGGCGGCTGTCGGGTACCACCGGTGACCGGCGATCACCACCAGTCACTGATGATTAGATAACGGCTATCGTCGGCTTTGCCTGTGTTTAACTTATGCCCCGACGGTTCTTGGTGGTATAGTTGTAAAAACCGTCGGTTTTTGGCGGTTCTAATTTGGTAACCTTGCAGATGTTGTGACCTCTATCCCCGTCTCTGACACTTGACGAAGGGGACTATTATCTATGAACTTGTATCGTCCAACATTTTTTTAAGGAGAAAATGAAGGAGAAAAACCGCCAAGAACCGGCGGTTTTCTACAGCTGCCAAAAACCGCCGGTTTTATGAAGTTGACAGAACCGGTGGTGCCTTGATGAAAAACGGTTATTTTCCGAGGTTGAGCAAGCACACTCCAAGGCCTCAGTTTCCAGACATTGGCAACATGCCAACATCGGACATTGATTCAAGGCTATCTCCTATAGGTACAAATCCACAACATTGGTGGTTCCAGTACTTGTTTAAAACCGCTGGTTGTTGCCGGGCTTGAGAGGAGGGAAAGAACCGATGCTTGTTTGAATTGGCTCGGGGACTCGTTGATTTTGCGAGCTTTTACAAGTTCAATCTGAACTTGGAACCGCCGGCTTTGTTCAGGCGTTGAAAACCGCCGGCTGCTACATAAAGCCACCGGGCGCCGGCGGGTTTTGCGGCGCTGCCGGTTTTTAGCTCTTGCAGCCGGCGGTTTTCGACGGGTGGATGGTAGGCGCCGGTGATCACTGACGGAGATCAGCGGAATCCGCCACGGACCGGCGGTCCGATCGACCTGATGCCCTCCGGGCATATTACTGAGACGAACGGGCAAAAATCGAGAGAGAGAGAAAAAAAAAAGTGGTGCTAAGTTTGCTGAAATACCTTGCATACCACACTAGGATTGTTACTCCATAGAGACTCGTAACGAGTCTATATCAGTCCGGTGAGAGATAGTAATAGGCCAACAGCATTGTACAGAGAGCATTAGTCCAGTGAATACCTAGCGAAAAAGTTGTCCGAGGGATGAGAAAGTAAAGTAGATATGTCCCATAGCATAGCAAAGCAAGATGAAACGGAGAGCTTGGCACACAGTTGCAAAATGGTCACGATTCTCGCAGTGCAATCAGGTCGATATCAACTCGACCGAGTCCGGCAGCACCTCCCTCGTCCTCCGCGTAAAGTCCTTCTGCTCCTTCTGCCCGGCATCGTCATGAACGCATCCCTGCAGCCCAACCCGACGGAGCGCAGGGAACAGGCAGAGCCACGACAAAATCACACCCGGGTCCACGAAATCCGTGAACCCCGACAGAATGACCGTATCCACCCTATGCAGCCCGCGCACCACGTCCGCATCCGCCGGGTCGGCCACGGCCATCCACGAGCCCGACGCCACCTCGAGGATTTTACGCGATCCGCCGAGGCGCGCGAGCAGGCGCAGGGCGGGCGCGATGAGGTGCGGCTCGTCCGCGCCGTTTATGCGGATGATGAACAGGTTCGGGAACGCGTCCTCGGGCCGATGCAGCAGGTGGAGCGCACCGCGGGCGGTGGTGGTGATGTTCCGTATGTAGGGCATGGAGTTGGACGGGAACGGGGGCGCGTCGGGGAGGGTGAGCGGATCGGGGTAGTAGTGCATGCGCGTGATGTTCGGGTGGCGGGCTAGAAAAGCGTCGAGCACGGGAGCGGGGATATTGGGCATGCTGGATAAATTTCCCCCAGGAGGGTCCATCCGGATTAACGGGAGCCTCAAAAACGTGAGCCGTGGGAGGATGGCGGCCCATTCTTGGCTAGCGAGTGGGGAGGACAGATTTAACGCGTTCGGCCATTGCGAGGAGCCTGGATTGAGAACGACAAGTGTCCACGGGGAAAAGGCGGTAGAAAACCCGTGGAGACGCTTAATATGCGCTGAGGGTATGGAAATAAACGAGAAAACAGCTGTATGAAGGCCATTATGCTGCTTGATCGTGGTCTTGGTGCGAAGGGGATTCTTAATTGGGGGTTTCATGTAGGCCTGTATCCCGGAGAGGAGGCCAGAAAGTCCTCTTGTAGCGCCTGTGTCTGTGAACAGATACTTATCCAGCCGCCAATCTCGTATATCTGCAGCACGGCAGGTGAATATTTCTGTGCCAACAAAGACGACGGGACCGTCTGGGTCGTGCGGAATAGACGATAGAAATTCGCAGAACGCATCCGTGATCAGACGCTGCGGGCAAAGCGGGACCAGATCTGATTTGTACGCGGAGAGTAGATCCCCGAGGAAATGGAGCCTCAAATCAGTGAAAGCTGGGGCCCTCCGGAGAAGAGTTCTGAGCGCACGAAATTCTCTCGGTGCCTTGGAGTCCCCGCGAATGTCAAAGGTCAGTTTAAACCGCGAAATTGACGGAAGATGGATGGCCAAGTTGAGTATGTGGACCATGTCCGAAGGAATGTCCACCTCTCCGGCGGCTAAACCCAACGCGTTGGTCCCGGAAAAATTGCAGAGAAGAATGGGAAAGACGAGGGCATTGAAGTGGTGGCAGGATGTAAAGACTGCGTATAAATCCCTCCGACCCAGCGATGAATCCTGGAAAATGTGCGCCCAAATCTCATTCGGGAGATCGAAGAGCCTTGCGTCGGTTATCTGGGGAAACTTGGGGAACGCAACGGACTCCGTGTGGAAATGGACTATAGGCATGACGGGAGGGGGTAGCCATCGGTTTAGAACAGGATGCAAGGATGACATCGAGGTAGTCGAGGTCGAGTCTGGTCCGGGCCGCGCTCGTCCGGAGCAATCCCTTTTGGCGACAACACCCATGAGCGGCTGGAATTTCGGACTGAAGCCAGTGCCGCAGGTGGCTCGTCCATACGAAACTACGGGCCAGAAGTTTGGCAGGAAATGCAGAGAAAACCCCTACGTTCCCATCGGTAGGTCTCGCGTACTCTGTCTGGACGCGTTTTTACCAATATCGCAGGCGGCGCCCTCACTGTCGTCAATCTCGTCATGGCTGTCGTGAACCTCGCCCAGGGGCAATCTAGGAGGATGAACTACTGGCTGCGCGGACGTGTAGCCATGCAGGGGCTGACTATCGTCGCGCTCCTCGTCGGCGCGTCTCGCATGGGTGAATTAGACTGGGGTCCCGACAGATTCCAGCGGACGGTGCACTGGGACCTGCGGCAGCTGCTTTTGCAAGAGGAGAGGTCGTTTCGGGGGCGCAAGACGGCGGCGCAACTCATGGATGAGACAGAAGCAAAGATATATGGCCCGGGTGTACTGGCGCAGCACAGCGAGGTGCTCATGGGTCTGGGAAGAGGCAGCGAAAGTGGCAAAAAGACGAGAGGGTGGCTGGGAATGCTTTCGACGGAACCAACGCCAGCCCCGGATCCCAATAAACTTGAGGATGAAGCTCCGAATCGCTCATAACTCATAGGAATTTGGATTACTTCTGTTTCTATTCTAGCGCTTGTTATACAGTACAATCCCCTGCTCTGAACATTGACAACCTCCGGCGGGCGGTATTCCAATTCCAAAGTCGTTGATGGCCAACGACGCGTCGCGTTCCAGCATTTCGTGAGGAATCGTCCATTGCGTGGCCTAATTGTCCCCTCGTTCTGTAATGGTTTCCGGCTTCTTCACATCTTCCACCGCTAACCGCCATCCACCGTACATTTGATTCACAGCAGCGCTCCGCCGCAAGACCGCGAGCTCTGCCACAGCGTCAGAGTACATCGACTTGATTTTCGCGGCGTCTGATTCATTCTGCAAGAAGAGGATCATTCAGCAAAGTATCCACGAGAAATCGACCACCGCGCACTTGAAGAGCCCTGAAGTTTTCCTGTGTTCGACGGACAAAATAAGATCTGAAATTGTAGGAGCTGAACGAGTGCGCTGCGCGCAGCGTCGTGGAATATAGGCTCAGGATGGAGCGGCGGCTGGGCGGAGTGGCCATTGCGTGAGTGTTGGGAGCAAAAGGTGCTGGTTAGATAAGATGCGTTTGTCAGCGTTGTTTGCTGGCGGGCTCCCCACTAAACACGCGTCTTTCTCTTTGACCTTGCTTCCACCGAGTTCCTGACAGTTCCTCTCGAGAAGCCAAATATACTACTGTACTGCGCGGTCCTCCAGTGCGACTCCAATTTTTTTATGCCAGCCACCGCGTCACGGAACACGTTGTGCTTTGGACAACCTTTGTTTCTTGCGCGATCTCCAGGCCCGCGAAGCCCACATGAATTTGGTTCCGTCGTGTCCATTGTGTCTCCGACGTTGCTTTGATCAGGCAATCAAAATTTGGTCCCGTCTCGACTTGTGGCCACCACTCTTTGTCCTGGGTTTCTATTTAAGGCGTGGCCACCATGCTCAAGCGTTAAAAGCAAAATAAATACCTTCCCTTCTCCGTTTTCCCTCTTCGACCTTCTCTCCAACCATGCCAGTCACTTTCGACTCCAAGGGCTGCTCGCCGTCCCGGAGCAAGGCATCGTTTGTCCCTCCAGTTCTTTCAATTCAGAACTGCACGGTGGCCTCCGACTCGGGACCCAAAAAGTCCTCACCAAAGTATGGCAGTGAGAAGCACGTCTTGGTCTGCATCACCAACGGGCCAGTGGCACTACCCTCCCCCACCCAGATCAACGAGAAAACATGTCCGGAACGACTCTCGACGGACATGCCACCCCTCAAAACGCTCAAAACGTCTCGAAGGGCGAGTGCACTACACCGGCCTGCTGCTCCGGTCCCCGGCCCTTTCTTGTTTCTCAACAGGGTGCAGTCCGGCTCGTACGGCGATGCAATTGCCGTGCGAGAGCTGGACAGTGACTGGCTGCAGGGTGCTCCGGGACGCGTCCTCTGCATGAAGGTCTTCAACAAAGCCACCGCCGTCCGTCGCGGGCTGTTCCCAGGCATCGTACAAGAGCTGCTGGCGTACCGAAGCATCGCGCGCACCCGATCCCGCACGGAGATTGCAGGCGCAGCCTTCGTGATGGATTTAGAAGCATCTCTGCAGGATGAGAACCGGCTTTTCTTTGTCATGGTGCGACTTCTTCCCCAGGCACTGACCCCTCGGTTAACTCAACCTCGTACAGGAGCTCATGGACTGCGATCTGCTCGCCGTCTTGAACGGCTACCGATTTCCCCGCAGAGAAAACGCGAGACGCTGGATATGCCAGATTGTTGGTCTCCTTGTACATATCTGGTTTTCGAACACTACTGACGAGGTTTTATGTAGGCGCTTGGTATATCCCACATCCACGCGTCCGGCGTCATCCACCGTGACCTCAAGCCGGAGAATCTCCTGCTCGATGCTGACGGCAATATCCGCATCTCGGACTTTGGTTCTGCTCATACGCAAGACGACTCCGCTCCGCTGGACCCCTGCAAGGTGTACGCGCACGAAGTCACCGGGACCTGGTCATATATGGCACCCGAGATGCTCGTCAACCGGCGCAAGGCCAAATTCCAACTCAAAAAGTATGGCCCCGCCGTCGACTACTGGTCCCTCGGCTGTGTGGCTTTCGAGCTCGTCTCAGAGGAACCGGATGTTCGTACCACTCATCATATTCTTTACCGCCCCCATTCCATACTCACACATGTATTAGTGTCTCTTTGATTCCGAGGACGAGCTGCGAAAATATCAGGCATGGCACGAGAGTGCCCATTCCGCCTCTTACCTATCGTTCGCGGGCCTGAGTGAGGACGCTGAATCGCTCGTCTCCGGGGTGCGCACCTCCTTCCGCGTTTATTCTCGTACGGTCTCTGACTCTCCGTCCAGCTCTTGCACCTCGACCCTCTCAAAAGATATCGCCTCGGCGACCTCCAGGACCACCCATACTTCCGCTCTGATGCCGGGTTCGTCTCCGCCCTCCTTTCCTCCCCTTCCATTCCCTTTCCTCACCCTCACCCACCGCGCAGCTTATCCGAATTCGAGACCGCTAAATCACCCCGTCCCCGCCGTTCGCGTACGTGTATCGAATGCGCCGGCTTCGATCCCGCCGCCGAGCCTGCGCTCGTTAATGGCCACCCGGACGTGTTCACGCCCTCCCTTGATCCTCCGGAGAATGACGACACTTTTGAGTACTTTGGCTGGGTGAATCCGAAAGGCATATGGGGAGCTAAAAGTAACTGAAATATGTAGATTATCAAGTAGATAGAATGTGGGTAGTTTTAATTCATTAGTGTAATCAATAAAAACAGAGGTCGCGTCAAACCTCGGCATTGGTTGGACATTGCAGACTTGGTGCAGGTATTGAGGCGAGATGAGCGCGCGAACAAGCCATGGCTGAAATGGTTTTCCGAACCATGTATCCAAAGGTTCGAGCGGTAAATTGTACAATTCGAAAGCGCAAGGTTACAGAGTACAGTTACAGGTAAATACAAGTGTACGTTTGAAGTTCAAAGGTGCGTGTATGTACATCATTTCATGGACTCCGGTCAGGCCGCTCAGATAGCGTTGATGGAGACATTAAGTGTCGCCTTGAGATTATTCCAGAGGTCGATGATGGCCTTCGTCTGCACTGACGTGCCACACTGGGTCGAAAGCGAGGGCACTATGGCCTAAATCGAAGGATCAGAAGAGTTTAGATAGAGCAGAGATGTGGGACGCACCGTGAGCTGGGTGAGCAGACTGCCAAGTACCGTCTTCAACGGGGCCAGGTTAAGGGTGCCCTTGTTGTTGCTGATGAGTGTGTTGATCTGCAGCGGCATGAGACGAGCTCGACACTAGGAGGAAATAAAGACGCGCACCTGGCCGAGGATAGTGTTGAGCTGGGTAAGAGCGGTTTTGAGCGCGTTGTAGAAATCGTCTCCGTTCGTGACCGAAGCGATACCGCCCTCGAGCTGGCTCTGCATTGATCGTTAGCGCGGACACTGTTTAGAGAACGACTGGGCGTACGACGAGTTTACCGAGGCCTCCGCAGGTGGTGACGACGGAGGTGAGTTTGTCGACGAGGTTGTTGAGCGTGGTCTGGGCGCTACTGACGGTGCTAGAGGTCTAAGCGGCACGTGTGTTAGTCAAGGACGTCTTACCGCGGGGAAGAAGGTTACCTGTCCTGTGAGCCCGCCGAGAAGGCGCCGAGCAAGTTCGACACGGTGTTGAGCAAGCCGGAGACGAGGCCGTTGACGGTGTTCAACACGGGGCCGAGGCCTTGCAAGTCGCCCAATATGTCGTTCACGAGACCAGCGACATCCGCTGACAGGGTGGATGGCGGGCATTGGTAGACGATCGTGACAGCGCGGTCTGCGATGGCACGTTCGACGAGGACGCTACGTTCAGCGGCGGCCGGTGCCGCGATGGCGAACAGAGGCACACTGACGAGCGCAGCGAAGAGGAGGACTTTGGGGAACATTGTGAGAGGTGTGAAGTGGTGTGGTTGTGTGAGAGGTGTAGTCGAGTAGACTGGGATGGAGAAATACTGAGCTGAGGGGAACCGTTTTATAGGCGTTGGTCGAATGTACAGCATGGATACCAAGGCCCGGAAGAGGGCGGGAGCGAGGTTGTATGTCGGCTACCACTGTCTGAGACTGGTTTTCCGTATTGTATAGGTCCGCTTTTCATGAAGTCCAGCGGAAATAGCGGGAACGGCAGCACCTCAGGAGCGTTATGACCCAGCCAAGCCTCAGGATTTGAGACACAGTTCGCGCTCAGACATGTCGTCGCACACCGCAAGACTTTCGATGCTTGCTTTAAGGCATTGTGCTGCCAGTGCTGACCACCTGAAGTCGTGAGCTTTCTCGTAGAGTCGCCTTAGTACTTGATTTCATTCAGACTGTCCAAGGAGAGGAGAAAAGTGAAGCGGAACACCACGCAGAGATATGAATCAGGTAACTTGCGGAACAGCAAGAAAGCGAATATTTGTGCCAAGCACAGTCTTATTCCGGCCCCCCTCCCGACGTGTGCCTGAGACGTGTCGCAGCTTTAGCCCGCTCGTTCACCCCAACGTGCTCGGAGTCAACACCCGTCCAAGGGAAGAGGGTGGAAGTGTTACGTAAGCGTGCATTTTCGTTTCATGCCATCACGGCCAAACAGAACCAACGCCTAAACCTCCTCAGCCCAAATATGGCAATAAATATAAGCCGTCGAACCGACTTCGACCAATAGAATAGAACCACCCCGATGACACTGTGATAATAATTTCCGGACCCGGATATATTTATGATGTCGACGAAATCACCCACCGGTAGACACGGAAGTGAGCTCGAGGTCAACACAACTTTAACATCCTTTCAACCGTGAGAATTTATTTTATTGCTGTTGGGATTCTGCACGACACAGGCTCCTGTTCTGAGAAGGACAGCAAGCAGGAGTGTCAGACTATAATGCGTTAATAGCAATTTGAGAGGACCATACATCGGACTAGAACCCCTTTCGAGGCGTCCGGGAATTTTGTACACCGCGCCGACGGGAATCACGCCGCAGTCAGTTGGTTTACTCCCAGACCAATGGCAAATTCAGCTACAGTGCTCATATATGGTAGCCACCGTCGTGCGGTCCGACAGGTCCCCTTCCCGGAATTTGTTAGTTGACAATTTAAAGTGATTGAAGTCTAAATGGTCACCAAAAATCTTAAGCCTTCACTCTGATCGCGAGGCGGACATGCATGGGGAATATGGCTTGAAATCCTGCTGTGGTAAATTCCCCGCGGACTACCCCTGCCCACACAATGAGACTGCCCCCGCATTGGGAGTACAGTCGCATTAGGACCCTTATCAACCTTCCGATAACTTTCTTACGTCGCTGTCAATTCCATTAATCGGACCACAAGCCGGCATCACATATAATTCACGCCAGTCGTAGCGGAATGGCCCAATGTTACCTGTCTTTGTCGTCGTCCTCTATTTCCTCCTACCCACGACGGTGGCCGGGAGGAATCCGAAGCGCGGGCTACCGCTCGTGCAAGGAAGCGAAGCGGATCTGGCCAAGGCAAACGGCGGCCAATGTAGCTGGTACTATAACTGGTCACCGACCCCACCAGCATCCTCGCCTGCGGGACTTGCGTTCGTGCCGATGCAGTGGGGACGCGATAATGTCGAGCAGTTCGCCGATATAGTTCGGCGGAGCGGCGCGAAAACCATCCTTGTGAGTTGCTGGTATTTCCAAGTCGCTGAAGTTAACAAGGGTCGCGACTTCCTAGGGCTTCAATGAGCCAGACATGGCGCCGCAGTCAAACATTCCCGCCGCCGAGGCAGCACAGCTATGGCAGCAACATATCCAGCCGCTGAAAAGCTCTGGCGTCCGTCTAGGCAGCCCTGCTGTCTCAAGCGAGCCCAATGGTTTGCCCTGGCTTACTGCATTCATGAAAGCATGCAGCGGGTGCACCATCGATTTCATCGTCGTCCACTGGTGGGCAAATTGGCGCTCGATTACAGCCAAAATTTACTAAAACGGTAATCAGGTACGGCGAGGGCGCAGACAATTTCAGCAGGTACCTTGCCAGCGTGCACACGCAGTTCCCGCAACATCCTGTATGGGTCACGGAGTTCGCGGATAGCTCTGCAAACAACGGGGGTGAGTTGGAGCTTCGTGTGCAGGCTCTCTTCGCTTGCGCTCACGCCGGTGGGGTAGATATAACGGCTTTCATGGTAGCAGCGCTCAAATACCTCGACGACCAGGCGTGGATCGAGCGCTACAGCTGGTTCGCATTTGCGGTGCGCATAAGTGTTTATCTTGAGCGTCGATTGTCTAATCGCTATGCACATTCAGCGCACCCTCGGCGGTCTTCAATCCAGTACGCACCTTCTCGGAGCTCCTCTCCTGTGCTGACGCATCATAGATCTGCTGGACGGGGGCGGCAACCTGAACGCTCTTGGAACGTCTTACATCGCCGCGGCGGGATCGAGAGCACGGCGAGGTCATGCTCGCAGGAGGCGGTATACATATTGATACATTTATCTGGGCTGCTTGAACATGTATGATACATTCGAGCATCGGCTGGACATGGAGTCAGTCGGATCTCACAAAGGGAATAGATGGGTGAAACTTGCCTCGGTGGAAAGCATTTAGAATGAAGAAAACGCTCATCATCCACCGTGCAGCGTCGAGATGAACACAATCTCGTCTCCCTCCTTGAGCGCGTACTCCCCTTCGCCCTCCAGCTCCCAGTCCGTGTCGTTTACCAGCACCAGGATTCCCGGGCGGCTACACACCAAGTCAGCCCGCTTTACCCTCCAACAGGTCTCCCAAAGATGCTACACGCACACAGTGCCGTTTTCCATGAACAGCTCTACGCGCTCCTTGAGAAGATTGTCGCGTAGGTGGTGGATGAGGAACGTGATGTCGGCCGGTTTCGAGTCGCTGGCGACGTCGCCGTACGTTGAAGGTACCAGTGCTGGAACGCTTAATTTGTGCGACCGCTGGTTGGAGAATAAGAGCTCCAGTCCGCCGCTGAATTCGATCTTGAGAGGTATGGAAGCTGCAGGAGGCTCAGACATGGATGCAGGGAGAACCGAAAAATGTAATCGGAAAACAAGTCACAAGCGATTCTGATTCCTCATCACGAAGAAACTTAGAAAGAAAAACAGTCTCAAGAACGTGTATTGCTACAATTATTTGCTCTACGTGGTAATAAATATCCCCTCCTCACAGGCCTTCATCGTACAACTTCCTCGAAAGCGCAACATAAAATCTCTCCAGATCCTCCTTCTTCGCCAGCTCCGACTTCTTCCGCCTCTGTTTCCCCTCTTTATTCACCTCCTTCTCCACATCCGCGTGCATCTGCGCGACCGCCCCCTCCGTGCTACTCTTCGCATCCTCGATAGCCTTGTCCTTGGACCCCGACAGCGGCGTCACCGGCACCTGCTCGACCAGCCAGTCGAAAACCGCACCAAGCTTCTCCGTGGAGTTTTTTATCAGCGCGTCGTCCGTCGCCTTTTTCAGCTGCTCCTCCTCGCGAGGTGTTTCGGGTTGGACGTGGCCGGAGGCAGCGGAGGCAGCATCGCGCTGGATCTTCTCCTCCTTCTTCCATGCGCGGACCAGCCGACTCCAATCCATCAGGCCCCATCCATCCCCACCCGAACTCGCGGGAGGATTTGGTCCGCCGAGGCCGATGGCAGGCAACGCGGGCAAGTCCACGCCAAACTCGATCCCCCTCGCACCCCTCATCTCCCAGTCTGCGTGAGATGAAAATCAGACGAAAGCCGGAATACCAAAGGAAAAGACCCACGATCGCATCCCTCCATGATCCCCATAAACTCGCCCCACTTCGCGCTCTGCACGGTGACGAGCCCATCGTTGCCCCATTCCCGCGGTCTCCGCCACAGGGGATCCGCGTCCGGCCGGCCCTCGCTCTCCCATAGCGCGCGGAGCTTCTCGCGCTCCTTCTCCTCCACGCCGTCGAGCACCATCTTCGGCAGCCAGAACGGGTGCCAAATGCTGACGCCGGGCATGCGGCCCGCGACGCTGAAGTACTTGACGTTCGGGTCGTCCGGGGTCTGCGGGTTAAACACGTCGTTGAGGTACGCCGAGGTGAGGTTGGCGTACGCCGGAGAGTCGACGATATTGAGGATGAGGTTCGCGAACGAGGAGGGGAGCTGGGCGAGGGAAAAGGACGCGTCCTTTGCCTTGGGGGCAGAAGGGCCTGATTCGGAGGAAGGCAAATCGGTTGTAGCGGGAGAACGGTTTTCATCGACCAACTGGCTCGTCGCGGATCGCGAGAGGAACTCTTCTCGCTTGAGCTTGCCGAGACCGATGTTTTCCTGCCTACATTTTAAGTTTCTGTGGGATAAGAGATAAATTGTACCTACAGCGCACCAATCCATGAAAGGGCTGCCCCGGTGCGGAGTACTGATGGTCGTCAATGACAGTGGGACATACTCGGTGGGCTTGATGTGCGATATCAGATGTCTGCAGTCCAACCCTCCCATCGAGTGCGCAAGAAAGTTGAGACCGCGTCCGCGAGCGTTGGCCAACAGTTGCTCGTGCAGAGCTTTCGAACGCGATACAATTGAACCAGTCCTGGAGATCCAAATGAGCGCACTCCTTCGGGTCGACCATATATACACACCCTGGAGCAGAGGTAATGATCACTTCCGCGCCGACTTTGTTGCGGAGGATGTTGAGCACGTTCGACCAGTAATGCATCCGCATGCTGGGGAAAGAAATGGGACCCCGAGAGTCAAACCCGTAGAGACCTGGTCCACGTCAATCAACGGCACTAGTCGCAAGAAAGCACCGCACCGTGGCTCAGAACGATGGGATAGCGAGGGGTCCGGACTGGATCAAACAACGCGGGATGTAACAGCAGTTGGTGAATGGCATCGGGCGATGTGTCCTGCTCCATTTCTGGCAGAGGTTCTGGTGGAGGGCTCTTGGGTGGCTTGCGAGGCTTCGGTCGCATGTCAGGCGAGCTGTTTGGACTGTAGCCCGGTCCGGATTCCATCTGCAGACCAGACATCGAGACCCACGACAGCCATGAAAGAGAGTTATTGGACGCTTCAGTGATCAATAATCCATCAGTATAGCGGACAGAGAATAATATGTGGCACGCACCATGAACGACCGAAGAATCAGACTGTGACGTGTCCCACAGCACCCAGCGCCATTCTGGGATCTTCAGAGAGTTCAAAGCGGTCCGTGCTGGTTGCTTCCCCTGCGCCTTCTCTTCTGCTCTGGCTTGCTTGTGCAGGACGTATTGATTTGAGAGGGAGAGGGTGGAGATGACATTGACGAGTCTGCGGAAAAGAAGAACGGGGAATGAGATTCCGTTCATGGTGGCTGTTGGCCACTACACGTCGGTGCAGCGGCACTGTGCCGGAGTGCGCGTGTGCGTTGGGGATGACGGTGAAAGGTGGGGCGAGACGCGATCACATGTTTTAAATCTCGGCGCCGAGACCCGACTACTACCGAGTTCGGCATCGAAAAGCCGCATTCCGCGTGACTCAGATGAGTCAGCTGCATAGTTGTGACGTGACAGTCACACCCACCTCAAGCGTCTCCTCACCTCAAGCAACATGGGAAAAGGTAGCCAGTCCTCGTCCTGTCGCCTGCCGCCGTCGCTCATGGTCTTGCGTCTGCTCAGTTCACGGCTCCCTCGCCCGTGCCGGCAAAGTTAAATCGCAAACACCAAAGGTTGAAAAGCAGGAGAAGAAAAAGACGCCAAAGGGCCGCGCAAAGAAGCGCATTCTGTACAACCGCCGGTGCGTCCTCTTACCATGTTTCTGTACCACCTGGCCGACCTTTTCCGCAGCTTCGTTAATGTAACAACACTCCCGGGCGGCAAGCGGAGAATGTTCGTCATTTTCTTACCTCCGTCGCCTTGTGCTCTCTCGGGCTCGTCCCATACGCTCCGACTGGAGCTCATCTACCTGATGATACCAACCGAAACAAGCATAGTTCACACTGAAACTAACGTGTTGATAACAAAGCATCTAACGTCTTTCGCTCCTATCTGATCCTTTTCCTCCTTCGTCCATTCTCTTCCGCTGCAACAAGTGTATGCTAACGATGTGTCTCCCTGATAGGAACCCCAACCCGGAGAAATAAAAGCCGTGCCTCTGGAAGTTGGCAGGTCCTCTCATTCGCTCCAGGAGTTGTGGCCCATCGGCGCGAGGATGGGCGGCGGGTCATTGTGGTCGGGTTGTCTCTCCTCGCTTTGCATACATACTACATGCTTTATTATGCCCGAAACCATTTATGATCCATCCCTGGCTCGACCTCTGTATTTCAATCGACAACATCAATATTGTCCCGAGAATTCCAAGTGACTATGTACATTATATGATACATGCGACGTAGATGGACTCAAAGCAGAGATGGATTCGTCCCATCCATGTCCACGTCAGGGTCGTCTTCACCGTCTGCGTCGGCATCCAGAACGGGATCTTCGAGCATCGGCGGTGACCCAGGGATCTGTGTCTCGGCGTGGCCAGTGACGACGGTGTTGTCTTGCGCAGACGGAGCTACTTCGTCGAGGGGAAGAGGCGCGATGACTGCTGTGGGTTGAATCACAGGATCGACGTTTTCGCTTTCGACTGGAGGTTCAGGCGCCGATTCTGCTACGGGTCCTGGTACCAAGATGGATTCGGATTCAGCCTCTGGTGCTGGTGGAGGTGCACGCTCTTGCTCGGTTTCCTGGGCCAGCGCCGGAGCTGGTTTGGCGACCTTGTCCGTCTCCATAGGCTCGTCAGGCTCGTCCTCGGATTCCACATCGTCCCTCTGCCTCGGAGGGGGCCTCGAGCTCGCAGAACCAGCCAGACGCCCGCGCTGAACCCATCTAGTAACAGGCCGCGAGCTTTCGCCGGTCTCTCCGTTGGTATGACTCGGGCCCGCACTTGAGGCGGGGGAGATTAATCGTGACGTGCTCGACGCAGTGGCAGGCGAGGGCTTGTTCCGGTCCTTGTTCGGCGGGCGTCCTCGTTTCCGTTTCACAATCGGCACAGCGTTGTCCGCCAGCTCGTCCGCCACGCCTTTCCCTTTGCCTTTCGCTTTGCCCTTGCCTTTTCCTTTGCCTGGCGTATCAGAGCTACCGACGACCGCCGCTTGATCAGCGAGTACATCCAGAGCGGTGCGGGCCCGAGAGGGCGTGTCGGATGCATTGCTGGACAGTCTCCTACGTTTCGGAGCGGGTGTCCCTGCTTGGTCGTTCGTCGCGGTTCTTCGCCTGGTCATCATCCCAGTGCTAATACTGCTCGTGCTTGGGGTGGGAGGCTCCGCACCGTTGCCGCCGTGTTGCATGCTCCGCGCGGCATCCAGCAGTGAGTCCAGCGGCGTCGAAGTAGACGCACTCTTTCCTTTCCCCTTGGCATCGCTGCTCGCCGACTGCCCAGCGGCGTTCACATACCCAGCCATCGCGTCCGCAAACCGACTGTCACTGCCCTCCCTGCCCTCATTCCGCTTCGGAGACTCGCTGGCCGTCCCGGATTTGCTCGCGGGTTCAGGCCCGGGCCGTTCCCTGTAGTATCCGCCGCCGCCGCGGTTCCGCTTCTCTCGCTCGATCCTCTCCTTCTCGCGCTCGATGCGCTCCTTCTCGCGCTCGACCTTTTCATGGTCCATACGCTCGCGCTCTGCGCTAATGACCCCGGCAACAATCCCAGCACGCTCGCGCCCGAGACGGCGGGCTGCAATCAAGAGATGCTCCGCGCGGGCGTCTGACGCGAAAAGCTGCGGGGGTGCACGGCGGGCCTTTGCCGGGCGTCCGAGCTTCCTCGGCGGCGGTCCCGGTGTGTTCAGGACTGTGCGTGCGCTGGCGGGGGGCGTTGGGAAAACCGGAGCGGAACTTGCGCTCTGTGGGGCGGACGAGGCAATGGTGGTATTGGGGTGCAGCGCCTTCTTGAGCTGGGCGGTCAGTTTCTTCTTACGGTTCGCGGCACTGGTGACGTTCTGCAGTGACGGGAACGGGAGAGATGTGAAGTAAGACGAGGCCTGCGCCAAGGCATGGAGGGAGGGGGGTTGAACGATATTTGTGGGCTCTGCGTCGGTGATGGTAGCTGCGTCGGCCGGTTGTGGTTGTGTTGAAGGCAGAAGCGGCGTGTTTTCCAACGTGCCTTGGCTTTCCGGCTCTGAGGGAGGTGGAACAAGAGGAAGTTTGGAACGAGCTGGTATTGAGACGGAGCGAGGAACAAACGGCTGCATGAGGAGATGCGGTTTGAGCTTAGTTAGCTCAGCTTCGAGCGCGTTGACGCGGCCCTGGGTATGAGTGAGCTGTATTTCGCGGCATCAGTCATAATGCTGGGGAACAGAGAACAGAGGAAAGAAGGTAGACCGGGGATGAGAACAGATGAAACAGGTAGAACGGGGATTTAGTTCCAGGTCAAGGACACACCTTCTCTTTCAACGCCTTGTTATCGAATTCCAAGCTTTGGCACATCCTTTTCAGTTCCTAAGAAAAAAGACATCAACTCGCGTCAATGGAATGAGCGCCCCTTACCGATTCGTCAGGACCATTGACCTTGCGGCTTCGGCGCACAAGCAAAGCTTCCGAGATGCGATCCCAACCTTCCTTCTCACTTTCCCACCTCGATCTCTCTTCTTCAACTCGACGCGCCAAGTAGTCTCGTTGATGAACGAGGTCTGCAATGGCCTCCGCTTGGTGCACGAGTTGAGACGGATCCAGTGAGACTAGATTGGGGTTCGTAAGGCGTAGGACCTGTGGAATATGTAGCATTGGTCCCGATGTTTTAGAAAACCGAATACCATATCGAAGAGCTCGCGCTCCCGTGGAGTTGGCTGGATAACGTCTTCAGAGTTCAGGCCCATTTGAAGTGCTCTGGCGCGCATTTGTGCAATGTCATGGGCAGGTAACGTTTCCACAACGGGAGAACTCGATATGCGCTCTCGTGGCGGAGACATAGGATGCATTATGTCGGATAGAGAAAGAGACTGCAGTGGAGAGGGGGCGAATGCCATGAGAGTATTCCGTGTTAGATCGGTCAATTGAAGAGGGTCGAGAGCTATTGATTATTGCGGCATAAATACCGGGGAGAGATAGTCAGCTGAGCTGAATCTCACGTTTTGAATTTACACGGGCCCTTCAGTCCAAAATCGGGAGAACTTGGAACAAAATCAAGATGTCGACTTTTTGTCGTCGAGGCGCTGCTACTGTTCATTCGGCAGCACAGCGGTCCCTGGGGAGCACGAATGAGTGTGATAGAGGTAGTTTGTTGTTCCGTAGGACGTCAGCAGCGGTGGAGAACGTCCTGGAGGACGGTAAGTAATTGTCTCACTGCAGCTTCAGTGTGGTTCTGTTTGCCGTTCAGCTTCCGGCACGCGTCTGGGTCACCGTGACCATGTCTCTATCCTCCGCCCTCGAAAAGCTAGCTACTTTTCGCAACCATAACACAAGGGCGTCGCAGGAAACCTTCAAGGTAGATAGGCTGTCCCTGCGCGTTCTTCCAAAACAAACACTCTACAGAATGCGTCCATTATCCTGAAATCCGCGAAACAACTTGGGGACGATGGTGCGCATTGACCTGCAGTCTTTCGCCTGCTCAATATTCATTCCTCGTAGGTTGGGCGGTCCTGGAGCAACTCTTCCTCGCCTCGGTTGATATCGGACGACTGGACGTTGCTGACGTGCGTACGTGGTACCTATATTGCCTTACCTTACTGAAGAGATACGCGTAGAAATGCCTGGAACAGCTCTCCGAACGGTTTCCGGAATCTCCTCGCGTCGATGTCCTCACGGGAATTCGCATGGAGGCCACGCAATCTCCTGACGTTGTGCTACAATACTACGATCGCTTACTGGACGCAGACTCCGCCAATGCTGTAGGCGATACACAGCTTTGTGGTGGCCGGAAAACTCACGGACTCGTAGGCAATATGGAAGCGTAAAATATCTGTGCTTCGCCGCATGGGGAAGGTCGAAAAGGCCGTTGAAGAGCTTTCCCAACTCCTGGACACATTTTACACCGACGTCGATGGCTGGTTAGAGCTGGCTGACATCTATACCACTTGCAACCAGTACGTTCTTCTTCTGCCAAAGTCTGCAGTCTCTGAAGGCACAATCCAAGATATATCCACGCTCTCCAGGCACTCTCCCATGTCCTCCTTCTGGCACCGCAAAACCCGTTCTACGTACTACAATTCGCTGAAACGGCATACACAGCCGGCGACCTTCCTCTTGCACTGAAAACCTTCCTCGTGGTTGTGGATATGTGTGAACGCGATCTTGCTTCGCCGGAACAAAAACCCGCGGCTGGGATAAGTGTTCGGGCTTGGTTGGGTATCAAGCTTGTCAGTCCATTCCTTCCCGTTACAATCCGCGCCAACTGAGCCCTCGGCAGTGCTCGCGTCGGTTAATGATAAATTCCTCCCCATCCGCATCAAATACGCCTGTTCCCAAAAGTCTCAATCTCATCGAAGAGTTGGCGACTGAGAGGATTCTCGAGGTCTATACGAGCAAAGGAACATCGAGTCGAGGAGGCAAAGCAGCAGAAGGCAAGAATGTCGTGGCTGGCTGGGTAGGTGCTAGATAGTTTCTGTATTTTTACGGTAATTTATACTCCGTCATTTCTCGTCTGATGCCATGGTACTATCTTAGCCCTTGACCAGAAGTTGAGCCACGTCCAAAGAACACAGGTCTTCACTTGGTCTATATCGCTCGCTGCCGACGAGTCTGCATGTCCTCCCTTACAGAAGATCCACTGAGTTGAATAAATTGATATTGTTATTCCATGACTGATTCAAGGTTTCCCCAGCTTCAGCACCAGTTGTTCGAGCAACTGCTCCACCTTGGCCATCCGTACGTCGACCGCCGCCTCCATGCGTCCGAGCCGATCTTCCATATTCTTCTCGTGCTTCGAAAATCGGTCCTCCAGCTCCGAAAGCCGCTCTTCTACGGACAAATCCTGCTCCTCCACCAGTTCCTGGACGCGCACCAAATCGTGCGCGTGGAAATCATGGTCCCCAAATGTAACGTTCGGTTTGGCGTCACATTCCGAGCAAATAAATGTAGCTCCAGCACACTGCACGCAATACCAGCAAGGCTGTGACACCGGCTTGTTGCATGCGGAGCATGGTGGACCACTTGGTACAGGGTTCGGGGCGGTCGAGACAGCTGACAACGGCATTCCGAGTGTCGAGGCGGGGCGGGATGTTTGAGGAATCGAAACAGCGAGGGTAGGAAGTTGTGACGCTTGTTTGGTCGCCACGGTCGCGTGGCCTTCCTCATCCTCCGTGTCACTCTCGCTTTCGGAATCATTTTCCAAGGCGGCGGCGGGACCTGTTGCTGACTTGAAGAATGTTCGCGCGTGCTTGAGCGCCGCTTTCGCATTACGGTAAGTCTTGCCAAACTGGCGCATGTGCACCACCCGACGCAGCTTCATCAGGTCATGGTGCGGCAAGTGCGCCTTCTGCATGTCATCCCGCATGACACGGGCCGCGACGCATTCTGGAGCGGAGCAGAAATCCACCGTGTTGAAAGTATCTTTCATCTAGACATCCGTGAGCTTGATGTATTTTTTTTGTCTGCATCCGAGTACATACCTGGCACACGAGACAGCTGATACGAGCGCCCCCGATGTTTCCCCCACAATTGTCGCAGAAACAACTAGCACCGAATGAGTATTAACGAGGCTCGAGCAATAAAAATACGGACTTGTGCTCGGTCGTCGCGCGGATCTGCTGCGTTGCAAGCGAATGATAGAAGCGGCTAGACGAAATTGAAAGTCAGTACAATGGGACAGTCAGACCCTGCACTCAATCCCAACCTGTCTGCCGTCGTGAATGTCTTCTTTAATCGTGCCAGTTCATCATACTCCTCCTGATTCATCGGTTTGCCGAACTTCATCTGCCGGATGTAGAGCTCTATGAACCGCAATCGATTATCCCGTCGTTCCTTGAAGAACGACCACGACCACCGACTCCGTCGGATGTCATACCGCACCGCACCGATCGCAAATGCCCAAAGTGCGTGCGGCTTATTAGCTTCGAGCTCCACCGGCGCCGGCACGAAGCATACATTCTCTGGCGCGAAGCGCTTGAACACAAACGCTCCATGTGTTTGACCGGCTACCGGTGCCTCCTCCATCGACAACGTGCCGCTGAGCGTCTCTGTGGCAGCGTCGTACACGCCGGTGAAGTATTGCGCCGGAAAACGTGTAGGGAACGAGCGCTTGAAGGAGACCGATACCGTGTCGGGTTCGACGCCGGCACTACACTTACCAGCGATCGTAAACTCGGAGAAGTTGGCCCGGTCGGTAGCGGCGAACAGCTGCACGTCACCCTGTATCGTCGAGGGCCTGAGGTCCATAGACAACATCCCAGCGCTGGGCGAATGGTACGTCGATGGCCAGTACACGTGACCGTGCCATATGCCGAGCGCGCCTTCGACCGCAGGCAGGGCCGTCGGTTTGTCATCGTTGATCTGAAAGGCTTTCGGAAAGTATGCTGCGAAATCGAGGATCTCCTCGTCAAGGGGGTAGTTCAGGATCTTGGTCATGTCGATATCCTGCGCCTCTTCGCTGTCGTCGTACGTGTATTCGTCGAACTCACTATGAATATAAGATGTGAGATCGCATTTTACTTGTGGGATTACCTCACTTACGCTTCCTGAACTAGCTTTGGGTCCCAGAGCAGTTTCAGGTCGTTCATATATTCGTACTGATGCGCAAATGAGGATCGGCATGCACCACGGGTCAAGGAACAAGACATACCAAGCCAAACGAGAATCCCTTGAATTGTTGGGCCAGATCAAGCTTCTGCTGCTTGAAGATCGCTGGAACACGGATTCAGATATCATTTGAGCGACTGAAAGAGAAAAACTGACATTGCAGTAACTCGAGTCGTGCATTCACCGCATCAAACACCCATTGCACCGTATCTGCTGCGTCCCATAATTCGTCTGCGTGCAAAGTCCGTGTTTGGGCCACACGAAATATCTCGAAATGCCGTTCGAGAAGGAGATATAGGACGGGTAATATATATCTATCAATGCGACCTGCCCCTGAGGAGATAAACAGATTGAGTAATGCAAGCTGGAAGGAGAGAAATGGGCCGACCTGTTACAAGCTCAAGGGTATCAGATGCATCGATATCGTACTGGACGGCCTCGAGATTCCCTGCGGGAGAACTCAATTTAGGATCAATCCGCAACAGCAAAACAGCACTGACCCCGAATTCGCGCTTCCTCGGCTTCAATATATGGCGCAAATTTCTCCTGAACAAAAGGACATTTCGTCAGCATTGCTCCGATCTTCGTACAACCAAAACCAACGTTGAGTGCTTCGTTGGCCCAGCAACCATTCACGGACGCCGTTAGGGTATATACACCTTCGTAAATCGATGTGAGGTACGCATCGACAGACGATTTGTTGGCTGGGAGGATTTTCGGAATTATGCCGAACATCTTCCCCAATAACGCGCCAATCCGGTTGACGTACGAAGTCATCACCTGTAGCGTTTGTGACAATGAGACTCAGTCACTGGCAGCCAAAAGAGCGGTTCCGTCACCATGTGGTGGCCTACGGCCCAGTAGGCAATCCATCGAGGAAGAGACCAGTTTATCGGTCTGGCCGTAGTGAAGCTATTCACTTCGGCAACAGTTACAAAACCAGAGGCGTCGTCATCGAATGCCTCTGAGATTGGTTGGAGGCGGACAACACTTGGGGATGCACCTAAGCATCAGACAGACGATGTAAGAACTTTGCCTACCTGATGTACTCCAACGCCCACTCATCCGCCTTATCGACCGTAATCGCAGCATGGTCGTGAGGCTGTCCATCAGCGTGCTTTGGGTTGTCTTCCTGGAAGTGGTCACGCAACGCCATAACGAAGTGCCGTGCCTTGACGCTCCCGCGCCAGCCCTGCTTTGTATTAGAGCGAGTAAACGATAGACGAGTTTTTTTCACCATCTCTTTCCAAATGGCGTGTACGTTCTTGTTGCGGAACAAACGTGAGCACAAGGTAAAAGACGGTGGACGAGTTGGGCGTACCGGGTCGATAATTTTATCGTGGGGCCCAGCAGTCACAGCGCTAATGATGCGATCCCCCTGGCGTTCGACAACACGGCTCAATTCATCACTGGAACCCATCAGACGAGGGATCCAAAACAAAAGATGTGGCCCACATACATAATTTGACGCTTTTGGACCTCGAACTTCCGCGTAAACACTGTCATATTCTGTTCCATCGCAGTATCCGGGTCCGTGTGTAGATCGTCTTTGAGATCGTCGAGGTCCGCTGGTTTGGCTGATTTACCGGCATGAGTCGCGGTGGATCCCTGAGCACCACCAGATTTATTTTCCCAGTCGTTCAGCTCCTTTAGGGCTTTGTCGTTGTCGATGACTGCTTGGCCTCCCCGCTGTTGGATCTGCCTATGGAGCCTCGTAAGTACAAGCTAATCGAGAGACAAAATATAACACACCTAGCCATCTCCTTCTGTTCTGGACTAACAAACTGTTGGAACATTTTGAGCATCATGTCCATCTTCGCGTTCATCTCCACCGTCGTCTGGTCAACCGCTTTGAGAGCAGCATTAGCTGCATCAACGCCTAAGGCGGTATGGATGGACAACGAAAACTCAAACTCTCCACGGCGCTTTGTGAATATGCCCACAAATTTGACGAGCTTTCCCTCCCAAATCGGGCCCTTCAGAACCTTGACCACAAGTTTCTTCTTTGAGTAAGTGTCGCATGCTAGCACGGCGGTGAGTTTGGGACAAGATCGAGGATGATTTGCCCACCATTGGCGCATGCTTTGATGTCGTCAGCTGTGCCCTTGAGGATTCCCTGCATTATATGTAATGAGGTTACGAGTAGGCGGTCTGTCTGGGAAGACTACCTGCATTCGACCTTTGATACTCGAGCCATCGGGGGCGATCTCCTCTGCGTCTTTAACGTTTTTTAGCCTGCCCTGCGCAGTAAGAAAGACTTCCGCAAGATGTTCAAGGCACGTACTGCGTCAAGACAGCCATCATGTCTTTCATTTCCATATGCAAAGTGAGGATCATTTTATCATTGGCCCTCCGTTTTTGCTCCAGCGCCCAGACTGCTTTGAAGGCCATGACCGCAACTACAATTGCCGCGAGTTGCAGTAGAAGCCCTTGCAGAATCCGAAGAACGTACCTCCAATGAATCTGGGTTATCGGGTAAATACAGGCTCAGAAGAACAACAGAAACACGAACGGGTGAAGCTTGGCAACTTCGTCAAGAGCGTTCATCAAGACAGGCATCCCTTCCATGAAAGAGTTCAGCCCTTTCTCGATGGCCTCCAACCCCCCAACGGCCTCGAGACCTGACTTGATACCGGTCATTATTACAGTGCCCTGCGTTTCCTTCGCCATAGCACCGGCAACACCGTTCTCTATAAGAACTATGAGTTTCGTCAGAAACACCGACACGTTTGAGCTCACCCAGTTGCAAGAGAACCTTGTCAGCTTTACTGACCTTCGGATCCGTCGTCGCAGACTTCCACGCCCCCAGCAAATCCTTCGACAAATCGTCCTCGGGTACAACATTCCCATTCACAAGGGCCGGAAAAGGGAGCGGCGGGTGTGTTCCGTTGGGAACTAGGAGTGGTGCAGTGGGTGTTTTGGGTGTGGGGGGAGTGGGTTTGTCGACATACGCATCCGCGGGAGGCAGATACGAATACGATCCATTCGCGGATTTCGGAATTGCAAACCCATACGACACGTCGCTGGCCGCGGACTTTGGAACTGGAAGAGGAGGAACCTCAGAGTCGACGGGGATGTCTGAAGAGCTCGCGACGGATTTGGTCCGTTTTCGCAGACTTTTGCGGCTGAACTTCTTCAACAGGCGGGGCATCGCCATGTTGGCGGTCGTTCCTAAGTCTCATCCTGAATCCTTCGTCTTTTGTTTCGAAAGCGCTTGCGGCCCGCCACCATATGTGGCTTGCTTGATACAGTGAATGATCATCAATTTTGGGCGCTCTTCGCTAGTTATTCGTCGAAAGGATGGACGGTGTTGAGGAAAAGCAACGTCGACTTGGCCGAGGTTCGACGCGGTCAGAACCGCCCCAAATCCTGCGCATGCTATGTAATGAGCAGGAATTTTGCCAAAGTTCAAGTTGCGGAACAAAGTTTCCAAGTGGCTGTGCGCATTCAATGCAAGCGGTCGGCCCGCGGCTGAAACAGAGTCTTGTCTTGAGCGCTCGAGCGTCGACCATGTGTTGGATAAAAGGAAGAGCCGGTAATGGGAGCCAGTATAATCTCCTCGTACTTAAGGAATTTATGGACCACGAGCACAGACGAGCACATGAATACACTACAAGATTTACTTCTTTCGCTTTCCCTATTCTCTCGAATTCTCCGTCATTTGCAGGGAGGCGGGCGAGGCTTCGTGGCGCCATGAAGCCTGCTAACTGAGTCCTCATCCAGTATCAGTGTGATAACAGCATCGCTTCCACTCGGCACCCCGTCGATCTGTGCCTCCGCCTCCCACCAACTGCCTTCACTCCCCCCTCCGCGCTTGAGTTTGGGAAGAGGTTTATCGAACAGGACCTGTTTTTCCACCTTTTGCGCACACACGCCGCACTTCAAGTCACCTGAACCCGCCAGGAAGGACTCGCCTAAGCACGTCGCGCAACCAGTATGGCCACACGGTCGAGAAACATATCTTGCCTGAACTTCTTTGTGTCGCGAACAGTTCGGGGGCGATTCGGGATCGATCACATTGTAGGAAGGACATGTCGCGTTGTCCAGTTTACCGATGGAACGAACAGCGCTGAAGGCACCCTTGTGGTGAACTGTAGGAAGACGTTCGTCGTACAAATCGAACCAGGGGTAGCGATAAGCCTTGTAAACTGTACAAGGGAGGGGTCAGTAAGTGAAAGGTCTCCAGCGCTGACAGAAAATGCAAATCAACCTACGTTCTGGGGTGATCGGTGTCATCGGACAGAGGACACCAGTTATCGTCTGCGAAGCGAGTAAGGTGCCAGTGTGATACCACATGGGTGAAATTGGTGTAATCACCTACCTTTTCACGCCAAACGGGAGTCGTTCGATCTCAATAAATGCCCAATGCTCACACTACAGTCCCTCCTTGCGGAATACGGACAACCTCGAAGAAACTTTGAATTTCCTTTTCGAACTTACTTCTAGAGTTCCGAGATCACCGGGACCGTCCAAAAAGGGCAATAATACGATCAACTGTCAAACGACTCTTCCACGCAGTTCAAAACCCCGAATTTGCTGTCCATTCACCCCAGTTTCTCCACCCAGACTCACTCCAGAATATTATACCAATACCCCGGGACCACTCATCTTCCGTTGCCATGTCATTTTCCCTTGAAACCCTTCGCAATAATGCACCACATGCTTCTTTTGGCCATATCGAGTTAGCCTCTCTCACCTGGATAAACTCTGAAGCCCACTGAATTGGTCTGAATATGCAAATCACACGGCGTAACCACCTGGACATTGGAACCATGCGGTTCGGACATTTATTTCTTTATCACCCCGTTTCATGTTGCTTCTGATTATATTTTCTACATATGCTCGTATCCACCATGATCGGTTTCATGACCAAATCTCCTTATTTGTACTCAGATCTTCCCATGCTTATCGGTTCCAAATTACTTATAATGCTCAGTAGAACTTGTAGTTAAGGGTTGCATTTTTGTCCCCGTAATCTGCGTATAAGAATTACACTCAAGTGCACCCAAACTATCTGCTTTTCTGGACACCGTATCTCGCCTCAAAACCTCTCGTAGTGAAGCAGTCTTCACTACGAACTCTTACCTCTGGTCGCCGAAGACCTTTCGCCACTGAACACCCCGAACTCGCCGTACTTACTGACCGTTTAGCGTTTACAGGCTTCCGTTGCCCAAGACTTGTTCCCAGTGGAACTCGTCCATATCTTCCTCTATCTTCCGACTTCTACACCACTCCCAAAAGACATTCGTGATTCTTCGTTTGTCTGGAAGGCAGTCAATACTTGTGCGCTTTGCAAGAGTTGATCAAAAACCTTCCGCCATTCGTGTATTGTGATAAACGATACATCCAATCGATACGCGAAGTAAATTCTTTTACGACAGCACATCTGGTGACCACCGCAGGGGGGGTTTTTCCATCAGCTCTTGCAATCCACGAGCTGATTTAAAAACCATTCATCCATTGAATGCGATCGGATTCCGAATCTTCCGACGATAACACACGCTTCATCCCTGACACCACATCGACCAGTTCGATCAACTCCGGTTCTGCTCCAGTTAGCACAACCTCACTTTCCGCATCACCTCCGAACCAACCGACCCCACCTATCGTTGCTCCTCTCGCTGTCATGTCCACCACCCAAGGACCACCTCTTCCCCGGGCCCGTGGCCGTCTCGATATGCCTGCACTCGGCGCTCCTAAAAAGTTTAAAGGAAGCCCGCATGAGGTTGCCAAGTTTCTGGCTCACCTCGAGAAACTCTTCGCCCAAAACAATGTCAACGACGATGTTGACAAGATTGAATCCATGCGGGACTATTGTTCTCGCTCGGTCATCCAGATCCTCGACGGCATGACCCACTACATCACACCCAACTGGCCTTTGCTGGTAACCGATATGAACACCATGTTCGACGCAGACAAAGATGAGCGGTGTCACCGTCCTCAGGATTTGAAGAAGCTCACCGACGTGTGGCGCAAGCGTCACATGAAATCCATGACCCATTGGCGCCGTTATCAGCAGGAATTTACGATGATAGCTGGATGGTTGATCAACCACAAGCTCATGGAGGAGAGTGAAGCTGCACGCTACCTCTGGCAGGGGCTGCATCCGAGCCTTCGACTCATCGTCGAAAATCACTTACTTGCCAAAGAACCAACCCGCGATATGTCCATACCCTTCACCCGAGACGAAGTCACTGCTGTAATCAGTGCTCGTTTCAAACGTGGCCGCTTCGACGCTGATCTCGCCAGCGATTCGGACAGCGATTTTTCCTCCAGTTCGGAATCTGATTCGAGCTCGGACTCTGAAATGTCTGACTCTGATGATGATCTGCCAACTCATCGTAAATCCAAGAAGAAATCGAAGGGCAAAGGAAGGAAGAAGCACTCCTCTTCTAGCCATCGTAAATCCACCTCCACTGCCGCCAAGGAACCAGTGAAACCTGCAGCAGCCACAGACAATGCTACAGAAGTTGGGGATCTGGTTAAACAGCTCGCAAGGATGAACATTGACGATGCGGATTACAATTACCTCTATTATCGCGCCACCACTCTCGATCCCCACGTTGCGAGATGTGTTCGTGCACCTGTCACCCACGTCAAAGCTCCCGCAGCTCCTCCGTTGCCGCCGTTGCCTCCGAATAATTTCCGCAATAATCAGTACGCACCTCCGGCGGACCAATTCGGTGCTAATCCAAATGCCAATGTCAACCGCCCGCCTCTGCAGCCACAGGATCGTACCTGTTTCGGATGTGGAGATAGAGGCCACGGTCTTTGGGAATGTGCCAAAATGGCTGAGGCATTAGCCACCGGTGAACTTCGCCGTGGTGAACGCGGAATTGAATGGGCGGATGGCAATCTTCTTCGCAGATATAATCAGCAAGGAGAAACCCTCATAGCTGCATATCAGCGTCAACACCAAACTCACGTTCAAGGAAATGCACCTGCTGCACCGGCGGCTCAAAATAATCTTGTTTTCACTGGTCAGATTCCTGCCGATTGCGATCAGAGTCTCTCCGAGGATGAAGAAGAAATACACCCAGTCTTTGTCCAGGCCGCTACCACCGATGAAGAACTGTTCAAAATATTCGCAGTGACACGCTCTTCTGACCGTGCCCCACGGCCAGCACCATACACTGTTCCCACTACTCGCAATCAGCCTGCGACCCGTTCCGAAGTTAAGCGCACTGGTGCTCAACTTGAATCCATTCCAATGGACGGGCCAAACAGCATCCGAGTGAAACAAGAGGCTTTGAATGAAGCCAACATTCCAGAACCGGTTCCCGCAGACCCTATCGAGTTGCGAGTTGATTTTTCCCGTGATGATGTTATCATGGAAGACACCACACCTGAAATGGACGCTGCCGCAGACACCGTTTTTAAAGCCAACCATGCACCGAGTCCTCCTAAAATGTCGAAGAAGCCCGGGCCACGGCAATCTGCTGTATCTTCACACGTCAATCCACAGGACGTTGTGAATGTGATCTTGAACTCACCCGTCACTCTGTCCACTGGTCAAATCATGGCAGTTTCCCCAGCCATCGCAAATGCGATCATCGAAGTGCTGAAGCTGAAGAATGCACCTCGTCCTGCTGCACATGCGGCCACAGTCACCGTGAATATGGCGGAAATAGCCTGTGACTCACCCAGCTTGCCCTTTTCTCCCGAGAATATTGTTGGGGCTACATTTGTCACCAAGGATCGCCAACGCCTTATTCAACTTCAGGTTGAAATCAACGGCAAAACCGTGGTTGCAATCGTCGACACTGGATCTATGTTGAATGTGGCTTCGAGAAATGCATGGCGAACATACCTCCCGAATTACTCCATGGATGTCACAAAGCACATTAGCATGGGAGACGCAAATGGAGGCCAATCTCAGCTTCGCGGCTATCTCAAAGATGTTCTACTTCTCACAGGAGGAGTCGAATCACGGGCCAGTTTTTGGATCGGTGATAAAGTGCCATTCGAGATACTCCTTGGATGTCCCTGGCAGCGCGGAAATTTTGTCTCCATCGATGAAAGGAAGGACGGAACTTACCTAGTATTCCGTGACCCAGAAACTGGTGGTAACCGACATGAATTGCTTGTTGATGACGGCGAAGATTTGCCCATTCTTTCCATGAACCTCGCACAATACCACACGCTTCCCATGCCTGGGGCATACATGATGCAGGTCGTCGAATCCACCACTTCAGAATCTCTCTCTATTGAGCCAGATTCAGACGACTCGTTGTATGAAGGAAATGTTTCAGAACCACACTCAGACTTGGAGCGCGAAATCTTTGGCAGCGATTCATCAGATTCAGACGAGGAGACAGTTATAACCTCACCGTATTCACATCCCCCATGTTCGCACACGGACTCAGACCCAAAATTCCTTCCTTCCCATACTCCCAGCCCTCTATGTGCAACTTGCGAAGTCTTGCTTCGTGGAAATGTGTTCCAAAAACTTGAGAACCAGGACAGCAATGTTGAGGATATCGTCGCAGAAGGGAACACATTGATTTCAGCAGCTCGAGAGGATCAGCAGAACGAAAATCCGAATCTCCAGGACATCTCTGTGCATACCTTTTACACGGGGTTCCAAAAACTCGAAAAGTGGGAAACTTTGGACGAAAGAACGAGCCCTGAACGTGTGCAGGCGTCGTCTGACCTCTTGGCAACACTACAGTGCAATCCTGTGATCCTCTGGAATTTTACAGGGTCCAGATATTTGGAAACCAAGGAGCAACAATCCAATTTACTGTCAAGAACCGGTTCCGACCGGATCCGACGAGTCCCGAAACAAAGGCACTATAATGAACGAAGTGCGAATGAGCAAGACGAAGTGGGTGAGAGGATAACGGAGAGGTCGGGTCCGAACGGGACCGAATCCCTTGCTCGATAGAGATGGAGTGGGCTTGGCTTCAGCTCGTGCGCTGCGCCCTTCTCTACGCCCAAAGGCCCAATTTCGTGAAGGAGGGGAAAGACCGGAGGTCCGAGAGAAGACGAGGAGTAGAGGGCAAGTCTTAGTCGATATTCAAACTGAAGTCTAACTACGGACAGGACTTGTATTTATAGGTAAGTATAATATATATGGAGTTAGATTATTATATCGGAGGAACTCGGGTCCGGACTGCGCATCGAGTCATAAGGAATCAGTGAAAGTCGAGATGACTCGAATATCATCGGTTGTCCGAGTGCTCCATGATGAAATGAGTCAGAGCATAGCATATGCATAGGTATGAGTCAAACGTAGTACAAACCAATAGGAAAGGCAAGATTGCGAAGAGGCAGTGTGTCGGAGTTATCGGGTCCGAGGTGCGTCCGAAATGGACTTGGTGGAACGGTACGTGACAGTATCCCCCCTTTAGCGCCGAACCCTGGAGGCGCTTGAGGGAACCAGGTCCGGGGAACTCGGACGTCCGGCTTGATCCGGCTTGATGCCGGATTGATCGCCGTCCGAAGCACCTATATAGGTGACACGTGGTGGGAAAATTGAAAATTTCCTCCTGATCTTGAACCACCACCATCTCGCTCCCGCCCCAACTCGCATCCGATATGGCCCCACTCCCCAACGAAACCCAGGAGCAGTATCTCGCCCGTCTCGTCGCCATCTCCCCTGTGGATGTGGACGCACTCGACGAAATCGACCTTGTCGCTCGGTCCCGAGAGAAGAAGAGGATTAAGGAGGAGGAGGATCGGAAGAAAGCGGAGGCCGAGCGTAAGAGGAAGGAGAAGGAGCAGGCGGATGCCGACAAGAAGAAGAAGGATGACGAGGCTCGGAAGGCCGCGAAGGGGAAGGACAAGGCAAAGCCCAGCGAGGAGGAGAAGGATGGTGAAGAGAAGGGTCCGGAGCCGGTGCGTCGTAGTCCGAGGTTTTCCGAAAATACTAATGTTTTAATAGTGTTCTTCTTGTGTTCGGAAGGGAGAGAAGTGCACCGCGCAGACGGGAAGGGCGGCGACCAAGTCGCGCGTCTCGACTTGTGCCCCGTGTGCGAAGCACAAGATCAAGTGCAGCTGGAACGAGAAAGGGGCGAGCTCGGGTCCGAGCTCCGCGGCGATCGCGGAGCTCCAGGCGTCGTTTGAGTTGGCCAGCGACGAGAGCAATCTCCACCTCGGGGACATCGCGGGGACCCTCGACGACATTTATGCGGTCTTGCGTATTCAGACGGAGGCCGCGCATCCCGAGACGAAGCTTAAGTTGCAGGCTTTGCATCGCGCCCGGAGGGAACGTCGTCAGGCCGCACAGGAGGCCGAGGACTCGGAGCCCGAGAAGAGGAAGAGGAAGAGGGATGAGAAGACGGAGGAGAAGTCGGAGCCGAGGAAGAAGACAAAGACGGGAGAAAAGGAGGATAAGGGTGAAGGGTCGTCGAAGAGCACTGTATGAGGGTATCGGAAGAGTCGGAATTGCGAAGTCGTCGGACACCTCGGGGCCGAAGCCCCAATAAAATGTACATGTAGATCTTGAGTCGGAGCCGAGAATGTAAATTTGGGATTTTCTCGCAAACTAGAGTGAAGCGTGAAAGAAAAGGGAAGAAAAAGGTTTAAGGAAAAACGCTCAGAAGACCTTCATTGCGTAAAAACCTGTGAGACAACCCATCGGACCCGTCGGGTCCGAGGACTATGGGCCAGGACGATCTGGATATCGGGCGTGGAACTCTTCCACCAACTCAGACGCATGCTCAAGCTCCTCAGCCTTGAGCCACTGAGTCTCGTCCGGAGTTCCGGCATAGCCGTCCCAACGGACCAAGTACAACAGCGGAGGCTTTCGGCGCCGGTCGAGCTTGCTGTCGAGAATTTCTGCAATCTCAAACTCCAACTCGCCATCGACTTCGATAGGAGGCGGTGGAGGTTGAACTCGATTCGGGATAGTGTTCGGATGTCCGAGCTCGAGTTGGGAAATGTGGAAGACGGGATGGATTTGGCGCATGTCTCGAGGGAGTTCAACGGTGAAGGAAGCGGGTCCGGGTTGGGCGATAACTTTGTAGGGACCATAGAAAAGTTCGGAGAACTTCTTGGCTGGTCGGGCAGATCGGAATCCGTCGGCACTGATGTAAACCTCGTCCCCAATGTTGATTTTGGGGTCGACGACTCTTCGCTTGTCAGCAGGTCCCTGATAGCGCTTCTGAGCAGCAGCCATCTGAGTTCGGAGTTCCTGGTGAAGAGCGTCCAAGTCGGTGACGAAGTCGCGGGCCCGAGCGGAGGTGAGATCGCGCTCGGGATGGACGGTGACCGAAGGGTGATAACCCTTGTTGGCGAAGAAAGGAGTGACCCCGGTAGTGTCGTTGGGGGTGTTATTGTAAGTGAATTCTCCGAGCGGAAGAAGTGGGCACCAGTTGTCCTGCTGATAATTGCAGTACAGCCGGATGTACTGTTCAATGGTCTGGTTGACGCGCTCGGTCTGTCCGTCGGCCGAAGGGTGATAGCCAGCGGTAAAGTGGAGCTTCATATCGAGCGCCTCGCCCAAAGAACGGAAGAAGTGGTTGACAAACTCGGAGCCCCGGTCACAAGTGACATGGGACGGAACTCCGTGCTTGGAGAAGACATGAAGGACGAAAAGGTAGGCGAGCTCGGAGGCCGTGAGTTTTCCGTGACAGGGGATGAAAAGACCCATCTTGGAAAGGCGGTCGACAATGACGAGGATGCTGGTACAGCCGTCAGAAAGGGGAAGCTGTTCGATGAAGTCCATGGAAATGGAGTGCCACGGACGATCGGGGACCGGGAGTTGCCGAAGCAAGCCATAAGGCTTGTGGTGAATGTATTTGCCACGTTTGCACGTAACACAGGCGCGGACATAACCCTTGACGAAGTCTCGGAGTCCGGGCCAGACATACTCCTGGCGCACTAAGGCAAGTGTCTTGTTTTGTCCCCAATGACCAGCAAGCTTGTGATCATGCTTGTCGAGCAGGACGCGCAATCGGAGGTCCGCGGAATCCGGGACAAAGATGCGACCATCCTGGTAGAGAAGGCCATCGCGAGTAACCCATCGAGGGTCGGAAGTGTCGTTAAGATGTCGTGAAGCAATGGGATCGGAAGGAAGAGCCGCTCGGATGTCCACGTGAAGCTGATTAACGTCCATGATGTGCGCTGCTCGGAGTACCGGCTCGTAGAAGTAAGTAGCGCGCAGCGACGCATTAAGCTGATCTTGAGTGAAAACTGGACGGAAATTATGCGGATTCGCACTGGCGTAGCCACTATCCCCCTCTTTTGGGTAGACGTCCCAACGTCGAGTGAGGGCATCGGGCTTGCCACCGAGTCGGCCCGGCCGGAAGCGAAGGACGAAGTTAAAGGCAGAAAGAAGCTCGGACCACCGAGCTTGCCGGCGAGTCAAGAGCTTGGTCGTAGCAAAATATTCAAGATTCTTGTGATCCGTGACGACGTCGATAGCGGGAACCGCACCCTCGAGGTAGCGACGCCAGACGCGGAATGCCTCGAAAATGGCAAGCAATTCCTTGTCGTGTGTGTCATAGTTGAGTTCCGGGGCCGAGAGGGTCCGAGAGTGAAAGGCCATCGGACGAATCTCGCCGTCCGAGGGTGAGGTGATGGACAGAATGGCCGCTATGGCGTAGTCGGACGCGTCGGTCTCCAGAGTTAACTGGGCGCCCGGGATCCAATGAGTCAGAATGGGAGCAGAAGTGAAAGCGAGCTTAAGCGTATCAAACGCTTCCTGGCACGCAGGCGACCAAACCCAACGTTCGGACTTCCGAGTGAGCCGCGTGAGCGGAACCACGATGTCCGAGTAATGGGCAATGAAGCGCCGATAGAAATTTGCGAAGCCAAGGAATGATTGGACGTCCTTGACCTTGCGGGGTTCCGGCCAGTCCCGGATGACCTTGACCTTGGACTCGTCCATCGAGAGACCGTTGGGCGAAAGGATGTAGCCCAGGAATTCCACCGTCTCCACGCTGAAAGCGCACTTCTTGAGAGAAGCGTAGAGACCGGCCTTCCGGAGGCGCCTAAGCACCTCGCGTACATGCCGTCGGTGTTCCGAGGGGTTTTCCGAGTAGATGAGGATGTCGTCAAGATAGACCACGACGTTAACGTCCAGTAGGTCAGAGAAAAGGTCGTTCATGAAACGCTGGAAAGCAGCAGGAGCGTTGGTGAGGCCCTCGGGCATGACAAGCCACTCGAAGGATCCATATCGGGTCCGGAACGTCGTCTTCCACTCGTCACCGTCGGCGATCCGAACGAGGTGGTAGGCATGCTTGAGGTCAATTTTGGTGAAGACCTTAGCACTGCGCCCAGCATCGAGGAGGTCGGAGATGAGGGGAAGTGGGTAGCGATCCTTCCGGGAGATGCGATTTAACGCACGGAAGTCCACGCAAAGCCGAAGTTCGCCAGATTTCTTCTTGACGAAGAGGATCGGAGCTCCGTGAGGAGAAGTGGATTGTCGAATGAAGCCGTTGTTGAGATTCTTGTCGAGGAAATCTCGGAGCGCCGCAAGCTCGAGCTGAGAAAGGGAGTAAATGGGGCCAGGCGGTGGAGACTGCCCGTCCTCAAGTTCGATCTTGAGATCGTATGGCCGATGGGGTGCTAACTTCTCCGACTCGGAGGCCGAGAAAACGTCAGCGTAGTCGTGGTACTCTTCCGGAAGTCCGGATAAATCCGGAGCGGGTGAAGCGTCGGAGGACCGTCCTAACACCTCAGAGAGGCCCAGGCGATAGAGTTGACTGCCTTTAGCGCGAAGCGCACTAGCGAAGGCAGCTGCTCCTATGAAGGAGATCGACGGGGGTTTAGCGTCGACCGGAGGAGCATCAGATGGCTCCACAGGGGGAGGAATGATGTCGGCGGAATCCGACGGACGGACTTCGGCCGGAGCCGAAGGAGGAGTAGCAGAGCCAAGAGAGCGGAAAAAGATTTGGCCAGATGCCCAGTCAATCAACGGATTGTATCGGGTCAGCCAAGTGTATCCAAGCACAACAGAGCAAGCAGAATCCAGAGGTGTGACGTAGAGTTCGACCGGAGTCGAGTCACCAGAAGGGAACGAGACATCGATAATGACTTTCTCGGAGATCATGGTACCCGGCGAACCATCGAAGAGACGGAGCCCGAGCGGAGGAATCGAAACACGAGTGAGATTATTGGTGGTACAGAGAACAGGATCTATGAAACAGTCGGACGAACCAGAGTCAACGAGAGCCCGGAATTCCGACTGAATCTGAGGAGAGCGTAAAATGGGGCATAGGGATTTTGGATCAGTAAGGGCAGAGGCATTAAGTCGTAAGAAGGATTCCGCGCGATCGAGACTGTTTTCACGACCCTCGGGTCGCACGGTATTCCGAGAGTCGCTACTCAGTTTCCCGACTGTGCAGCGGGAGCCGGAGCTGGCGCGGGCGCCGGAGTGGCGTTGGCTGCGCGACCAGCAGCGGATTTCTTCTTGGGACAATCAGAACTGCGATGCCCTTTGCCTCCACAAAGCAAGCAGAGGTTCTCGGAGATCCGACGCGCTTTTTCGGCAGGAAGGAGCTTGCCGTCCGCACCAAGGACACTGGCATAAGGTTTTTCCGAAGGAGGAGTAGAAGTAGTTTGAGCGGGGGATCTGCCGGAGTTCCCTCCGTTCCCCCCGCCTCCCTTCTTCTTCTTCTTCTTGGAGTCACCAGACTGCGCCGTAGAAGAGTCGTTGGTAGGGGTAGAAGTTAATTTGGCGTCGGAGCCCGAAGGCTTGGAAGAGGACTGTGGGTTGCGGCTCCGACGGAGTTCCTGCTCGCGCTGCCATTCCCAGTGGGAGGCATCGATGGACTGAGCAGAAATCTTCAGGACGTCGAGAGTAGTGGGTTTGCCGCCAGGGAGATCGCGAAGTTTGAGCTGGATGCGCTCGGGAAGCCCATCATAGAAGACTTTTCGGAGGGCGACGGAGTTCCAGCCCGTAAGCTGCGAAAGCTTGTTGAATCGGACGAGATACTTCTGGATGTGCTGTTTGTCGCCCATACGAAGAGCTACAATCTCGTTTTCGGCTTCCTGGCGAGGATCGTAGGTGCCGAAGTTGAGCTGGAGCTCCGAAACGAAAGCGTCGTAGTTGTCAAGCCACACCGGGACATTAGCGGGGTCCGGGTTGACAATGGCAGGTTCGAACCATCCGAGTGCATCACCGGTGAGGTAGGAGATCATGTAGTTGACCTTCTGGTGATCATGAACGAATGCTGAAGGGCGATCCTTGAAGTTGAGGATGCCCTGGAAAAGGAAGGTTCGGAGTTTGTCGGGGTCCTTGCCATCGAACGTTTCGGGGTCCCGGACACGGGCCCGAGTTTTGTCGCGTGAAGGGGAGTCTCGTTGCCGGAGAGCGTCCCCAATGCCTTGACCAATAACCTGTGACATGCTATGCAGAAAATCCTGCGCAGACATGTCGTTGGCGCGAGGAGGCGGACTCCGAGGAGGACTAAAAGGTCCACCCCCTCCACCACCTCCGCCACCACCTCCGCCATCGCCACCATTGCCGGCTCCGCCGGCCCCGGGATTTTCAATAGGATTTCCATCTGCGTCGAGGAAAGGATTGTGGGTAGAACGTCGACTGCGCTGTCCTGTATGATGAGAGGAAGCGCTAGGTGGGGGAGGAGGAGCATCGGGCTCCGAGGGATTCTCGGGAACCGGCTCGTCCACGTCGACCAAAGTTCCACGTCGCGTGCGGGGCCCCGGGCCCTGAGAGGCAGAGTCGAACATATCGTTAACTTCCTCGCGAGTGCGATACTGAGTAGCAGTAGCCATTCGACCTGAGATGTGTGCGCTCTGACGAGTGCGATGGGCCGTCTGGATTACGTGACTAGCGGAGCTCCGAAGGGCCTCGTTGTAATTGTCGCGATTAAAGAGCTGAGTACGGGCCCGCTGATCTCGGAGTTGGTTCTGCTCCGCGAGTTCGGGAGGTGTGATGGTGTCGTTGAAGCGTTGTAGGCGGTTAAGGTAACGCTGGTTTCGAAGTATTGCTTGTTGATCAGGTGGGAGAGGATTGTTGGACATAAACGAGAGGGCGTAAGAAGAATGAGTTTGAATATACTGTCAAGAACCGGTTCCGACCGGATCCGACGAGTCCCGAAACAAAGGCACTATAATGAACGAAGTGCGAATGAGCAAGACGAAGTGGGTGAGAGGATAACGGAGAGGTCGGGTCCGAACGGGACCGAATCCCTTGCTCGATAGAGATGGAGTGGGCTTGGCTTCAGCTCGTGCGCTGCGCCCTTCTCTACGCCCAAAGGCCCAATTTCGTGAAGGAGGGGAAAGACCGGAGGTCCGAGAGAAGACGAGGAGTAGAGGGCAAGTCTTAGTCGATATTCAAACTGAAGTCTAACTACGGACAGGACTTGTATTTATAGGTAAGTATAATATATATGGAGTTAGATTATTATATCGGAGGAACTCGGGTCCGGACTGCGCATCGAGTCATAAGGAATCAGTGAAAGTCGAGATGACTCGAATATCATCGGTTGTCCGAGTGCTCCGTGATGAAATGAGTCAGAGCATAGCATATGCATAGGTATGAGTCAAACGTAGTACAAACCAATAGGAAAGGCAAGATTGCGAAGAGGCAGTGTGTCGGAGTTATCGGGTCCGAGGTGCGTCCGAAATGGACTTGGTGGAACGGTACGTGACATTTACACGGCTTCCTTTGTATGCACCCGGAATTACTTTGGATGGCAACACAGCTTCGTCTAACCCCAAATGCGTTTCTGACGCGAACATCGGATCTCCTCCGAGCCCATGACCTGCATTTCGGGGACGATGGCCATTTAAATGGATTCACAGAAGCGGAAACCATCAAAGATTCAATCTTGGATCCCCGTGCCGGTCCGAATATCAAAGTTCTCGGCACTAATCCTTTCCGCTTCTTTGCGCAATTCGATGGTAGCGACAATAAACCGTTGGTAACAGGGGAACAGCTCTCCCAGATAAGAAGCTATCTAGGGAAGAACTCGTCCCTAATTCCCCACTCCATCCACAATTTCACTCAGCCTTTACTGCTCCTCCAAACTTTGCTTAAATCTATTTCAACGTCGCCGGCCGAACTTCCACTTTCAACCATGACTTCCTACAACTCTTTCGCTCCTTCTCTCCCCCACTTCTCGCCCGATTCTCCTCGTTATAAGGTATGCCCCATCCACCCTCGACAAACATCACGTGATCTTCCCTAATCGGGCGTCTGGGCAGAAAACAATTAGTATCGGAATAACGAGGGACACGGGGCCAAATCCCCTCGACCAGATTATGCATATGGGGACAGGGAGTCCATAGAAAAATAATCAGAGATGGGGATTCACATATGAAGCTGGAATCCCTCGAATGATGGTCTCGCTGCAGAACGAGGGATCTCGGCCAAACATTTGTAAATTCTTCATAGATTTGGGGATTCAAGGGCAGCATCAGGGTTATATTCCGGTTTCTTTGCCCAGGGAGCAGGACAAGGTCTATATCTAAAATGTGGTCAAAGGGATTGGCACAATGTTGCTTGCTAATTATCGTACAGATTTATCTATCGCAAATGTCCGAAAGTGGAAAGCGACCACGTGATGTTCGTCGAGGGTGGATGGGGCATACCTTATTCCTGGAGGTCGCGACAATTCAGACGGGATTGATTACCCTGCTCAGCCATACTCGGCACAGGGCAATTTCAGTACGAGCTTGAAACCCATTGAGGGCATGCTGGATGACACTAACCACGATGCGACCACAGTGTCAGATCCTGTGCCTGCGCCGCAGCGTTACACATCCAATGAGGGTAAACTCATTGAACTCGATGGCCAGGACACCACCCCCGTTATTCCGAACGCGCTCAATATGAAGCGCATTTTCGATTCTTCTGCAGGTTCCTTAGAGGATCCCTATGTCCTTGACTCTCCCCCTTCCAGTCCTGCGGCTAAGCGCCCCAGGGTATTCTCTCCAGCCCCTTCCGTCTCTCCCCCACCGCTGATTCTATCGGTCTCTGACGCGGCTGTGGTTGAATTTCCGCCGCCGGGCCCCATCCATCCTATCTCTTGGGACTTTCCGGTTCGTGCCAGCGGTTTATATTCCGCGGGACGGCAGTCCGTCGAAATGGCTATGGCACTGTCGTTCCCCTATATCACTGACAACTGCTTTGAAGACGACCCACGTTTGGGCGATCGCAACTGGGCTCACCGGGACAACCAACATTTTCTACACCTGGGCGCATTGGAGCGGTATTGCAACGTTGACCGTCGGGGTTTCGTCCCCATCGAAGGTCTGCACATCCTCGCAATGCAGGCGAAGTTCGAGCGCGACAATGGAGTTCCCGAGACATTCCCGCCCGGATTCCGTATCCTCCAGTCTCATCTCAATCTGGCGGAGATGCCCTTCGAGCTTTTAGCTCTTCATGATCACCCGGATTACCAGTCTACTAAACACTGGCTTGTCGTCCACCGCATCCTCTACGAGATTATTTCGGTGCACCGAAATGGCTTCAGCATGCAGCTCTTGAAATACAGTCGCAATCGCACTCCTTTCCATCTGCAGTGCATTCCGTACTCTCCCGACTATGTGCTTGGGCATGGTGATCCCCTCACGACCATGTTCGGCATAATCCGCGCGCAGATTGTCGAATTCATTGCCAACCTTCGTCACCTTCACTACAGCTATCTTCCTGCTGCAGTGGCTCATTACGATGAACAAGTCCGCGTGCACGTCGAATACGTGGCTTCCAAAAGCACCCCCCAGACCTACCTCTTCTCCCCCGTGAAACGCCCAACTCCTGTGCTTCCAGCAGATCGCGAGATGTCATACGCGACGTGGCATCCCCTCATCTTCAAATTCGAGCGCGATTTCCTCATTCATTGCATCGAATACTTCAGCACGCGACGTGGTCCAGTCAAACACCTTTCGCGTTTGGCTCAGCAGCTTCTATACACTCGCTTCACTCATCACGTCCCGGCGCTTCACATGCTGCACTCCGGCATGCTATCCGACGTTGGAGAATACCAGCTCTATGCCAATGTCACTGAGGGCGATGACTCAGAGAGTGAATTAGATCACCAGTGTCAGCGACGGCGCTTAGGTCAGCCTGACCGCAACATAACCGTTGTCCCAGCGCAGGTGTTGGAGGAGGAATACGTCACCACCCGATGGTGCGTGACCGACTGTAGATGTTCCGCCGAGGTTGAACCCGGAATCGAACCGTGAGAAGAATCTTCCGGAGTGTGACCAGCGTGTCACACTCGGATAACCCGGGCATAAGGGGGCCAGAGATGCTGCCAGTGGCCGGGTTATCGCAGGGGGGTTCCGGGGAGTTGTGCAACGGAGAACCGTCTACAGGGTGTGTCCGAAGGAGTGTGTTCGAACACCCGTGACTCGGAGCCCATGACACGAGTATGGTAGGCCAACAGAGAGTGGTGACAGATGTTGGTGTTAGCTTCATAGCCCTTCAGGCCCTTGCGATAGAACCGCGAGGGATCCTGGCATACGTCGGCGAGTGAAGGTTGTTCCGACATCGAACCACTAAGCGCTAAGGCCGTGATCACCAATCGTTCATCGAGGATCGAGGAGTCGAGGATAGGAGCCAGGGGTTTGCCAGTCAGAACCAGAGACACAGCGAAGCAGAACCCAAGGCAACGAGATAGACTGAAGCGAGCCCAGCTCAAGTCACACACAAGTCCAGTCAAGGCCAAAGTAAGGCCGGGGAATAGACGAGATAGAATCTACTGTACATGGAGATTCTACTGCGAGTTATATACTATATCGTAAAGGGGTCCGATCACAGGAACAAGTATGACCCTGTCGTAAAGGGTTAATACAGGGGTGCCAAGTAAGGAGTCAAATAGAGAAAGTCAGGGACTTGTCCCTCTGGCATTAAGGAGTCAGCCACTCCTGGCATAAAGGGTTGTATACTCCTAGCACTGAGGAGTCCAGGGGTCGATGGGCACATAGGAGTGTACCTGAAGTGTACCTGCCCATCAAGAAGAGTTCCACATGAACGCGAGGCTATAAGGGCTCCGGGTTATTGGCACAAGCAATAACCCGCGATGTGCTGTATGGTTCCGTTTGTCGGAGAGTGTGATGTGTCTTCATGTTGGGTTGCATTCAATAACCCAAGCAATGTATGTGGTGGATAGTCCGGGCATGATTCCTATTCCGGGTGTGGTTGGATATCTGGATCCCATGGGCAATAACCCGGAGACGGGTTATTGGCGAAAAAAGGAAGTGAAGAAAGTGTCGTCCCGTCGAATCATGACATTACCCCCCTTCTTCAAGGTCGATGTCCCCAGCGACTCGGTTGTATGGTTTGGAGTGCGGTAAACCGTTACTGCCCACAGTGAATCCGGTCCCGCTTGTTTCGCCATGATTTGAGTTGTATAAGCCAATTCACGTCGTTGCGTATCTTTAGTCCAGTCTTTGATCACCGTCACCGCCTTGATTATTGCACCCGCAGATATAATCCGTTTCTGCAGAACAATGTTTTACTTCGACAACGTCGGTGCCCCAACAGCTCTGGCACCTGAGTTTTGGCTTGACTCTTCATCTCCTTTGAAGAGTGGTGGGTGAAAGGTTTGGGTAGCCACTTCAACTAGCCAGCCCAGTTTCGTAAAGAGTATCGGTTCCCGTCCGGCGTCCGTTTGCCCAAGGACAGAGGTTTGTCCTTCATGGGAATCAAGCATCCCGGTCCTTCGATGCTAGTGCCAATCTTCACTGCGGGCCCAATCACCACTATGCTCCACCCTCTTGTGCATTGGTGTCATTATCGGCAGCCCACATCGTAATTTCTCTTTGTGTTCAATAATCCGGTCAATAACGCGGTGCAGTCCCCAATCAGTGGGACAAGTCGCAAAGCCTCCTCGTTTTGCGGTACAATTCAACAGAGAGCATCCGCAGTGCTCGGCCAATAACCCGGATTTTCGCGGGGTTCGTTTCTATAATTCCGACCCCAGAAGCAGTTTGGTCCCTTACTGCTCATGCAAAACATCATGTCGCATAGCACCAATGGTCCACTGTATACCCGAGCACATCCAGAAGCCAGGGGAAGATGGTGCCATTGGTGGTTTTGGGAAGTTGGGAATAATTGGGAGGATGTGTCATTGTTCACAATCCAGAGTGTGTCGGCGACCGTGGTTCGGAACGGTTGGCGATGTACGTAGCACTCCCTCACTTCAGACCATATGAAGGAGGAATGATGTACAACAGCAGAAGTCAAGGTGGGGGAGGCGGATTGGGTAGCCAATCGGCCCTGCGCACTGACATCTGGCTTTTCTCCGTGGCGAGTTTCCGGTGTGGTACTCCTGGGATATCTGCTGCAAAGCTGGGCCTTTTCTCCATGCCCCTGTCGAGTTCCCACTTGAACCGTGCGAAGTTGAACTTGTCGCGAATCAAAATCGAACCGGGAGTAGTTGGAGTAATGAGATTAGATTGCAGATTGTTGAGAAAGGAATGCGAATGGGGTATCCAGTGGCCCGGCCGCCTATCTTCATCAAGCATCTCAATCCTAATCGAGGTTCCTTCTTCCTGGCACCACGTAAGGTGCACCATTGTCGCGGGCCATAGCTCGAGCGACATGGGGTTCGTTTTGTTCCGACACGAGACGGACTCTTCGTGTGTGTGGGTCGACAACAAACAAGTCGTCCATAAAAGCCCTCACCCCTATATCTTCCAAGGGGGGCATTTCATCTTCGTTGGTGAGGATCCCGGCTGATTCCCCGGGATCCAACTGTGCCTCAAACGCACTTCTTCTCGGGTTGTTGTTGCGGGGATGCGGTCTCCTTCCATGCTCGCAACGAGGGTGACCGGGTTATGCTTGCGGCCGGCCGGCACGTAAAAACAACAACCCGATCCTGCGGAATAAATCACGCAGCACCTGGAGCACGGGGTTTCCCACTGGATAAATTCCCCGGCGTCCACGTCTAATCGTTGGGTGGCCGGGTTGTCGACTAACCCAGGCCATGGTGATCCGTTTTTTGCGTAACGTAGCCCATGATGAGCCCCACAACTTTCCTCAAACACCTCATCAACATTCGGGTGTTTCGGTCGCAGTTTGCAGTGGGAGGAGTAGACTCGGCAAAGGTCGTTTTGGTCTTTTCCGAGGGTCCCGTGGAGTGTGGCTCGGTCGTATGGTTTGGTGTACGGTAAACTGTTACCGCCCATCTTCCGAGGGTCCCGGGAGTTCGGATAGACATGGAGCTTGTCGAGGGTGCGACTCCAGCACATTAAAAGAGGACGGCCATAGGGCAAAGAAAGTTTTCGTGTCTGGGCGCTCTGATCGTCCACGAATCGCATGCAGAACCATCTCTTGCTGGTGAAAAGAGCCCGGGCCTTCTATTACCCTCCCGGCGCTCCTGGAGTGGCCCTTCCCGAAGGTCAGGCCAGATTTCTCCCATAGGCTGCTATGGAGGGGGGACGGACTCGACGTTTCCCGTACCTCAGCGCCGTTCACTCGAGTGGATGTTCTGCATGTTGCTGAGTAGCCGAGACAACCTACGTCGGCAAAGCGTACGAGAATTCGGAGGAATGGGAAGGGGAAGAAGTCGCCAATAGAGTCGTGAGTTCCCATCCGGGAGGACAATGATGCAAACTGGTCAGCATGGAAGTTTGAGTTCATTGAGCCACAGACTGGTGAAGATTCAATCCGACTATCTCTGGATTCTTGCCCCAAAATCCTGTTCCACATGTTGTGGATAGCTCTGCCCAAGTCTTCTGTGGGCAATGAACCGGTCCGCATGACCGGGTTTGAGAATGGGAGACCGGCTGTCTCCCACGAAGGGGTGAATGTGAGCACCCCCAGACGTGGTGTCCAATCGCGTGTTACACCGTGAAGAACCCGGTAGACAATCCGTATTTCTGGCCAGGTTGGGAATAACGCCTTCTCAATAACCCGCTCGATATTCCGGAACCAGGCGAGAGAAGGAGACCAGCTGTCTCCCAAAGGGATGAGTCGAGAAAGACACCCCCAGATGCAAGGATAGTGTGTATCTTGCTGTGTTCCACCCCTCTCCGGGTGGTAAAATGGAATCCAACCCACCCTACAAGGTGTTGGACTTTTCCGCGATGAAAACCGCTTCAACATATGCGATGTTCCGTATATCCGCAGGCCTCCATCAGCAGTTTGGGAGTGCCAGTGTCTTCGCCTGTCAGCGAGGAATGAAAAGCCTGGCCTCAGGCATGCGCATGTTTCACGAGAATGCACCATCCTGGGTTCTTGTTCCCTCCTGCCATTCCAACTCAACACAGGGCTGGTAGAGGAGATTCTATCTTCTGTCAGCGACGGCGCTTAGGTCAGCCTGACCGCAACATAACCGTTGTCCCAGCGCAGGTGTTGGAGGAGGAATACGTCACCACCCGATGGTGCGTGACCGACTGTAGATGTTCCGCCGAGGTTGAACCCGGAATCGAACCGTGAGAAGAATCTTCCGGAGTGTGACCAGCGTGTCACACTCGGATAACCCGGGCATAAGGGGGCCAGAGATGCTGCCAGTGGCCGGGTTATCGCAGGGGGGTTCCGGGGAGTTGTGCAACGGAGAACCGTCTACAGGGTGTGTCCGAAGGAGTGTGTTCGAACACCCGTGACTCGGAGCCCATGACACGAGTATGGTAGGCCAACAGAGAGTGGTGACAGATGTTGGTGTTAGCTTCATAGCCCTTCAGGCCCTTGCGATAGAACCGCGAGGGATCCTGGCATACGTCGGCGAGTGAAGGTTGTTCCGACATCGAACCACTAAGCGCTAAGGCCGTGATCACCAATCGTTCATCGAGGATCGAGGAGTCGAGGATAGGAGCCAGGGGTTTGCCAGTCAGAACCAGAGACACAGCGAAGCAGAACCCAAGGCAACGAGATAGACTGAAGCGAGCCCAGCTCAAGTCACACACAAGTCCAGTCAAGGCCAAAGTAAGGCCGGGGAATAGACGAGATAGAATCTACTGTACATGGAGATTCTACTGCGAGTTATATACTATATCGTAAAGGGGTCCGATCACAGGAACAAGTATGACCCTGTCGTAAAGGGTTAATACAGGGGTGCCAAGTAAGGAGTCAAATAGAGAAAGTCAGGGACTTGTCCCTCTGGCATTAAGGAGTCAGCCACTCCTGGCATAAAGGGTTGTATACTCCTAGCACTGAGGAGTCCAGGGGTCGATGGGCACATAGGAGTGTACCTGAAGTGTACCTGCCCATCAAGAAGAGTTCCACATGAACGCGAGGCTATAAGGGCTCCGGGTTATTGGCACAAGCAATAACCCGCGATGTGCTGTATGGTTCCGTTTGTCGGAGAGTGTGATGTGTCTTCATGTTGGGTTGCATTCAATAACCCAAGCAATGTATGTGGTGGATAGTCCGGGCATGATTCCTATTCCGGGTGTGGTTGGATATCTGGATCCCATGGGCAATAACCCGGAGACGGGTTATTGGCGAAAAAAGGAAGTGAAGAAAGTGTCGTCCCGTCGAATCATGACAACCAGGCACGTCTCGAGCTTGTTCAACTCGACGCGGGGGCGGAGTTCGATTTGAGCCACTACATGTCTGAGTACGAGTGATGTCTTTCATCTGTCTATCCTCCCTTCCATCCCACCCGCACTTACGATTCATCTTATGATTCTGTGCCACTTCCCCCTCCGCGATCCGAATATCTTTTTCCGTGCCCTGTGGGCACATATACCTAGGTCTTTCGACGTGATTTGTACCCTTCCTATCGACGATTTATGTACTTTACCTCCCCTTTACTTATGGTCGTGGCAAGCGACCTAAAATTTTGCTATGATGGCGTCAAAACCTCATTATCCCCTCTCCACTCTCCTACTTGGACTCGTTTTTACTATCCTGCTCATTCTGGCGTCATACCTACCTCTACTGTTCGAGCTCTTCGCCCGCTATGGCGTAAAACTGGTGAAATTATGCATCATCCTCTTTTTCTGTTACTTTATGTATCTGAATCCAACGGACATTTCCCGGCTTCTAACTGCTTCGACCCCATCGCGATATCCCTCTACTACCCAACGATTCTATGTCCCAAGCCGCATCTACGTCCACTACTCCGGAATCGTCGCATCCGACAATGTTGGTTCGAATCAGAAGCCCTTGCCAAACAACCCCAAATCCACCAATCCCGAGTTCGACATTGACACTCACTACGAAGCCACCACGGGTTTCGCTACTCTCCCCCATATAGACCCACTCGAATCGCTCTACACCTCCATGGAAGACCTGGAAGATGGGGACATTTTGCTGCCTATGACTTGCGATGAAAATGGGCATGCAGAAGTGCTTACCGCTTACAAGAAAGTTGCGCAGAAAATCAAACCCCTCGCACAGGCCTATCCCGAGTACGCTAGAACGCGAAGGGGATTCCCAGAGGATCCTCTTCAATCCCTTCCTTCACTCCCCATAAATCCTCCCGACTTCTATCCCACGGAAAAATTGAGCAGGGAACGGATGGACAGTCTCGAAATCAACAAGGACGGATTTCTCACTCCAGAAGAAGAGAAACTGTTCGAGCATGTGATGAGACTGAACCAAGATGCTCTCGCATTCGTTGAAATGGACCGCGGATCGTTCAGAGAAGATTACTTCTCTGACTACATTTATCCAGTCATGGAACACACACCATGGGTCTACAAAAACATTCCTATCCCTCCTGGTATCCTCGACAAAGTCATCGACCTCTTGAAGCTGAAAATCACGCACGGAGTCTACGAGCATTCACAGAGTGCATACCGATCCAGATGGTTTTGCGTGCTGAAAAAGAACGGGTCCCTCCGAATAGTGCATGATTTACAGCCTCTCAACAAAGTCTCCGTGCGAGATGCCGGTGTTCCACCTCTCCTCGACGAATTCGTACAGCCATACGCAGGATGCCAGATCTTTACGGTGTTCGACTTGTTCTCAGGATTTGATGCACGCACCGTGGATATACGTTCCCGAGATATCACTGCATTTATGACACCCCTCGGCCTTCTTCGCCTCACTTGCCTGCCTCAAGGCTTCACAAATTCTCCAACGGAGTTTCAACATTGCATGGTGTTCATTCTACAGCATGAAATTCCGAAGGTTGCGAATGTCTTCATTGATGATTTACCAATCAAAGGGCCTACGACACAATACCTTGACCCAAATGGAGTACCCGAGACCATGAAACAAAATCCCGGCATTCGCAGATTTGTGTGGGAGCATGCTCTCGACGTGCACCGAATCATGCACCGCATCAGCCATGCAGGCGGAACCTTCTCAGCCAAGAAAACCCAGATTGCACGCAGAGAGGTGTTAATCCTCGGCCAAATCTGTAACCAGGATGGACGACTTCCCGATCCCAACCGCATCGACAAAATTATGAATTGGCCTACTCTCACAGACGGAAAATCAGCGCGCAGATTCTTAGGACTTTGTGGCGGAGTGCGAATTTGGATAGAGGACTACTCCAACCTCGTCCGACCATTATCCATGCTGTTCCACAAGGACAAGGAATTTGTGTGGGGTGTTGAACAGGAACATGCCTTCACCACAATCAAGCGTCTCGTCACATCTGCCCCAGCACTTATCAATATTGATTATTCATCGTGGTTAGCGGTTTATTTCTCGGTGGATTCCAGTCTACATGGCACCGGCTTCGTACTCTCCCAATTGGATGAAAAGGGACGACGAAGGATTGCTCGATATGGCTCTCTTCCGTTCAATGAACAGGAGGGCAGATATTCTCAACCCAAACTCGAGCTCTACGGATTATATCGCGCCTTGCGGCACTGGCGTAATTTCCTGTTCGGTATCAAGAACTTGAACGTCGAGGTTGATGCAAAGTACATCAAGGGGATGCTAAATGCCCCTGACTTGCAACCCAACGCCGCTATCAATCGCTGGATCCAGGGCATCCTCTTATTCGATTTCAACCTCATTCACGTCCCAGGGAAAACTTTCCATGCTCCCGATGCTCTCTCCCGCCGCGGTCTCGGAGAAGGTGAAACTGTCGAAGTTCATGATGATTCCTGGTTGGATGATATTGTTCTTCTGGCGGACTCAACAAATATCCCCGCTCCCTCATTCATCTCATTCTATACCCGTCACTTTGCCCCTATTTCTCCTCCACCTGCGCATCCGACTGCTTCAGTGTACATTAACCAAACTATTCCCCCTCTTTCCCCTTTTGACGCTACCCTGTTCGAAATTCGACATTTCCTGGTCACTTTACAACTGCCAGAGTTCCACGGCGAACCTGACCGCCGTCTCCAAGCCAAGCGCCGCTTCCTCAAGAAATCCTCCGAATATTACATGGCTGGCGAGCGTATGTTCAAACGCAATGGGAACGAGTCCCCAAAACTCGTGATATTTGATCCTCAGAAACGCATAGAGATCATGCAGCAAGCTCACGAGCTACTCGGACACCGTGGAGCCGATGCGACATTTGAGACAATTAAAATCCGCTTCTTCTGGCCCCACTACAGGATGCAGGTTGACAAGCATGTTAAATCATGCCATGAATGCCAAATCCGGACCCGAGTCCCTATGCAGATGCCTCTCACCGTCTCAGTTCCAACCACCATATTCCAGAAGGTGTACATCGACATCATGTTTATGCCCCGAGCTCGCGGATTTCGCTATATCATGGCTGCCAAAGACGACTTGTCTGGAGTGTCAGAAGCACAACCGTTACGACGTGCCACAGCCAAAGCCCTTGCGAAGTTTTTCTGGGAGGAGATTTATTGCAGATATGGAGTGGTCATGGAGGTCACTACAGACAATGGCTCAGAAGTCAAGGAGGCCTTTGCGATACTCATGGACACTCTTGGTGTTCCTCCACTTCAGGCTGATATATATACACCCCATAGTAGGGTAGTTTGTGCAATGGTAGATGACCACCCTAAGAGGGGTCATACCTATAGGGAGGCACCCACCCGGCCGGGTGCATCCACCCATACCCATGGGACCTTCCTGCAGTTTATTACCTGGATGCACCCATGTCTGTGGGTGCATCCATGTCTGTCACACTTTTTTCCCGCGCGTAGCGCGGGCCGGAAATTTTTCGCTTTTTGGTGCCTGCACCTTTGCTTTTTGGTGCCTGCACCGCACACTTCCCCACCCCGTATGTTTGCACCTGGCTCATGGCACCAATGGGCCCCCATCCAGCATGGACTGCTGCATTTTCGTATTTTTTGGGGTTGCTTGCTGCCTGTTTGGTAGCTGCATTGCTACCTGCATATGCTCAGGTAGCAATGCTTTATGAGGCGATCATTTCCCTGCACACTGTGCGTGGGACGCGGGCTATATGTGCTATGGCTATGGCTGCCCCATACTTGTGTGTGGCTTGCGGGGTATATATTGCCGCCCAACCCTGGCCACCATAGGTGCCTGCCTCCCGCACCTCCCTGCAACACCACCAAGCTTTAGCTACTCACAAGTCTACAACTTACCGGATAATACCCCACTTCCAGTGAACATCTCCCAATCAGAGAAGAAAAATTGAGCAACACAGCTTCAAACTAAATCCACGGAGTCGAAAGCACAGTTTTATTTCCGGACTATCTCTACTGCAAAAAAAGGTGCTCCCAACCCCCACACTGTCCAAAAGAGTTGTGTCCCTTCCCTAAATAAGAAATGTCATATTTTATCTACTGTCCCTACATATACATACATATCTATACATATACATGAAATTGGGAGAACCGGAGGCCAGGATCCCAACGTTTGAGATGCGCCCATCAGCGACCGAGTGGATGCGAACTGGATGCATCCACCTTTCCATGTGGGTGCAACTGGAAGCGTCCACCCTTTCCGTGTGGGTGCTCCCTCTGCTGCTCTGGATGCACCCGCACCCCTTCCCTAGGACATCCCTGGATGCACCCAGCCTCGGACTAGGATGCACCCGCAGCCTGGCCTGGTTGCATCCACCTTCTTACCCGGATGCATCCACCCGGTCGGCTGGATCCACCCAGCAGACTGGCTGGATGCACCCAGTGTTTTATCCATTCCTGCTGGACGCATCCTCCCACCACGCTGGACGCACCCACCATCATTACCTATCCATGGTGGGTGCATCCTGTCCTTGTGCTGGATTCTCCCAGCTAAGTTTTTGAATCAGCCGGATGCACCCAGCTTATTTTCGTAAGGAGCTGGATGCATCCACCCATTTTAACTAATATAAGTGGACTTAAATTACAAGTAATAGTTACATGTTTCCCCCTTTACACCAAATATTCAACCTTTTCTTCACACCACTGTACATTCTGTTTACATACCCACAAATCATCATCTCTATCATTTTTGGTACTACTAACGCTCGCGTCCTAACTAGGCAGTTTTCCCTTTTCGGACTACTACTCCTCGCATCCCAATTTGGTATATCCTTATCGTATCTTATCTTATCTTATCTTATCGAAGATAAACAATTTCGGGAACACTTAAGTTCAATCATTTCGTTACTTCACAAAATAAGACAAAATGTTGCTATGAATCACCTCAACTGTCCTCCATATATATACTGACACGCCCGCTCGCTCCCAAACACAAGAATGTTGTAAGGCCGCTGTGCGGGTTGAACCCACAATCCGCTGCATAAATCCTTAAGTGTGATGGGACTGAGAAATGGTTGAATCGGACGCACCTACAGCAACGTAACAATCATTCCAAACCAGCTGTCTACGAGTAGCCCAAAACGCAGGAACGATACAAAGCAGCGAGCGTAACGCACCCGGGTTAAAAGCAGTCCCTCCAGGCGAAGGTTTCGTTCGCCGGGACACAGATTCAACGTAAATGGACTCCCTGGAGTTCAAATTAGATTGGTCAGACTCGTATACGGCGAACCCGCACAAGTTGAGCAGCCTCATTGTTTGACGCGTCGGTGAGCAACCCCGTCAGCATCTTATCTAACGGCAGTGAAGTCAGTAAGCTTGAATTCCAGCCTTGGTGTTTTG